>CM067379.1:52166929-52766929 GCA_034510155.1 Eucriotettix oculatus
ACCAACAGTGTGGGAAACAAAAAAAGAATAATCCCAGTACCACAAAAGGTGGGGGGAATTCTTTCCGCTCATTCCAGTGTTCGCGGGTCTCTCGGCTTTAGGAGGTTTGGCCGGCGGTTTGTGTCAGGTATAATCAACGCAGTAAACAAAGCCAAAAGTGCAACACACAACAATTGTCGAGGATGCAACGTCACAACAATGTTATGGAGGCGGTAGCTCTACGTGGTGGAAACGGGATATATCTAGCCCCTTACAAAAAAGGTTTAGGTCTGTACTCAGACCATGGTAAAACTACCATACAAACCACTCACCAACATTAGAATTGCAACCACTATGGCGTTGCGGTTGCACATCCCCCATTTTCGTGGTGTTTACATGCGAATACACATTGCCTAAGCATGCACGTAACAACGAGAGTTGTATTGTAAACTTGGAACCATCTTCCCGTTCTGGTTCACATTGGGTGGCCTTTTGTAAACGAGGGAGGCGTGCACACTATTTCGGACAGTTATGGTAACCTTAAACCGTCCCTCGCGAAATTTCACACTATTTGCGTGCTTGCCATAGTATTTGGTTATAACATACGAACGATACCAATCTTTCGATAGCATTATTTGTGGGCATTTGTGTTTACAATTTCTGTTGACTATAAATACCTCGCGATGTGTGATTAGTTCGACACAAATCACCATCACCATCATGAAGGCGTGGGTGCACACATTGAACAGGACGCGGATCTGAATTGAGCACGGATCTATCTGAGGAGCTTGTATTAGACGATGTTTCGTACGAAGTGGCTTTGAAAAGTTTATACACATCCAACTCGATTTCCAACATAACAAACGAAAATAATCTGCTGTTAATTAGATACAGAGAACCACATGAACACATTAATGTCAAACATCACCATACCAGAAGGTGCATACGAATTTGAAGACATCGTGTCAGCATTGAATAGTAAGTTTGCGCAGATAGGGGACACTCCCAAAGAAACGGAAGAAACTGCAGAAAAAAAACACGTGAAGAAACATACAAAAGATAATTTTTTATATGGGGATTTGATAAAGTTACATCGCGAACGAAAACTATTTTAGTGCGTACACAATCGACTTTACCATCGACGGATCTCTAGCATCTATCCTAGGTTTTTGAACGAGTCATATTAAAGCAAGGCGCAGTACATTTCTCCCCACACCATTCTGCATCACGAACATTAACGTCATACGGGTGGGAGTGCAATATTGCTCAAGGTGCATTTCTAAACGGGAAATACGTTACACATTCTATATATACGATTTTTTCCCCTAAAGTTCCCCCCTGGATATAAATATTAGAGCAACCTCTGCCTATGATTTATTATCCCATCACCTTGCAAACGTGTTAAAACATTAGTGTGAGGTCTTCGAGATCAGCAGTGGGGGGTAAGATTAGCCTTCACGAAAGAAAATCTTTCAGTTACTCTTTACATACGAGCGGTTTGAATAATAATAATGGGCATCATCTACGTACGAAAAAGTGTAGGCCAACAACTAGCAACACAAACTCATATTTCACCAAAATACGTTGACCAATAAGCAACAGACGGTATCTCGAATCTCTAGGATACACAGTGAAAAAAAAAAAGTATAAAGCCATATCAAAACTGACGCGTTCTCATCACTGTCAGACAAGTCTTTGTGTGGTTAAACACCATGTTTTCATGTGTTGGATGTGGAAAATAAACCTACTTTCAGTCAATCACATTACAGCTGTTAAGAAGCGAATTTACCGCCCCTACGCAGGCACACTTTCGGATTATAAACGATGAAATACGAATTCCAATTCGCAAGCAGGAATACAGTCTGCTGCCATCGCAGGAGTAATATTCACATCGTAGGTAAAGGTCGCAAAACGATGATGGGAAGACGAGCACTACTGCAGTTCTCGATACAAATTTTGCTAGCATTTCTCTTCAACGAGTGTCGTTATGAGCTTAACGCACAGGAAAATAGATCCGCACGAGAAATTTGGGGATAACAAGCACGATGAAGGCTTATACATCACTGAAGCCTACAAACAATCTTGAAAATGCTGGTTGGTTTCCTGTCAGCTGATGGGGATACACTTGCTGATTCTAAAACAGGTCGCTTCCACGTAATCGTTCTCTCTATCTCTACTTTTGGGCTTTGCTGAAGATTATCAAAAGTGTATTATAGGTTGCACGCTATGAACTTGTTTTAATCCGAAGTAGCAATGACAATTGCACTCTCATGAGCAATACTCAAGGATGATAAATCTAAATATAATCATTGAGGATATTTATTGGAAGGTCCCATCTATTTCTCTCTCCACGAAGAACAGGCGCGATATGCTCGGCATCGAAGAAAAAATGATAACATTTATATGGCGTTTCGATCGTGGGAACATGTATGAACTACCTTCAATGCTCATTCATAACTAATAAATTTAACTGGACCGTTAAAAGCATCTTCCCAACTGGAGAAACCTCGGTTCATAATTTTTGGATTTCAAATCAATAAAAAAAATAAAATCTGCTAACAGCTGGCGGTTCGATCACATGCAATCTTTCTAAAACTCAAAGTCTTCCTCAACGAAGTAGCACTACCCCAATGAAGACATACGTGTTAAATGGAGCGAACATGATTGTTCCGACCTGTATGATATGTATACTCAATTTCAGTCTTCATATTATCACTCACTTGAGGGAAGTGAAATAGTTGAACCAATGCTCAACAGAAAGCAATTTATGTCGCAAGCACCTTTGATCGTCATCGATTGTTCACATCAAAAATGATTCTATTCGCTCATCTTCAGTCGATATTCGTGTGGAACTCGAAACAGATGTCATCATTCCTGAAAGTACGTCTCTCTCTGCGCTACTGCTCCATGATCGCGTCGTCACCTACAAACCGCTCAGTGGGGAAGTTGTTATAAAACAATTGTTGGATGGAAAAATGTAATTTCTCATTGTTACTATTATGTTGTTGTTTTTAACAAATATATGTATATTGTTTTTCTAAATAGTTTGTAATGTATTTATTTCACAACCTTTCCTTAATTATATATACATAGAATTGGGATGGATTTTTTTTTTTTGGAATAAAGGTTTGTAATGACAACAAGAGTTTACATCAGAATTAATGTTTATTACAATAAGTATATAAGCATATATTTACACAGTGATTATATAAAGAATTAAAGCAAAAATAACATTTTTTTTAATCATCTACTTTACAATACGATAATGACCCAACGCTAAAGTTGAAATACCATCTGACTGAATGAAACGTTTATCATCATCAGCCGATAAAACTATTTTGTTTTGGCATACAGTGAAAACATCATGATGATGCGATTGTATGGAATATTGCTTTCTCATTACATGCTTGTTCTCGCGAAAACATTTTTCATAATCCGCTATGGTTAAGTTTGCGTTAGATTTAACACCCTTGGCTTTAGTTTCAATCTTCTTTTCAGTTTCTATAGCATACATTTTGGCTCTAAGCCCGACAAATTTATGAAACAAAACGCCAGACAATTCATCTTTCATGTAACCGATTTCGCGTCTATTCATTCTAGGCATTCGAAACCGATTGTTTTCCAAATAGTCACCAGTATCAAACCGCTGAGCAATATCATCCTTTAGGTCCGCATAAACATCGTCAGTCATTATGCGATAAATTAAACTATCAGTATCGGTGTACACCAACGTTAGCTCTTTTGGATATTTTGCTTTCATATACCCATAGTGAAAGTCAACCATTTTAGTTTTCGATAATTCTAATATCGCCATCCCTACGAAAATAGGTTTATTGTTCTTGACACACACTTTCCCCATTTCAATGGCTGCGCACGCCTCATCAAAAATTACCCTTTTCTTAAAGTTAGGTTGCGCCAACAATCTCCCAGCACCATAACGCCCATCCCACCGCGTAACGATTTTTACATCTCTAAATTTCCGCACATTCATCAGTGTGCGACCAAAGACAGAATTATTCATTAACTTAAAAAAATTCTTATCGAGATCGTTTGTGGCCTCTTTACGTTTCTCCGTATTTAATTGGATGTATGGTTTCATCCAAGGGCTTTGATCGAATTGTAATATTCTGTGTATTTTTGTGCATTGCAAACCATACTGCAAACACTGTTTCAAATTTCGGTAGTGTATTACGTAGCGTTCTTTGTCATGCAGATTTGTCATAAGTTTTTTGGTGTTAGTTGCACCAACTGCCATCATTTCGGGGCAGAGCGGAAAATCGTTATGCCAATCGTGTATTTCTTTCGGATACGATAAATCTACCTCCAATATATAACCTATTTCAGATTCATCACAAACGTTTTGCACATTGAAATTGTTAACATTTTGAATCCAAGAAAAATTAGCTATTGGTAGATACTGCATCATGGCCCAACCATACAAGTTATTGACATCAAAATACATCAAATAAGAGTTGGGAGCTTCCGAATCGTAATCGGACATGTATTTATTGTTGGCTTTAACGTATCTACAGCCACAAAACACTACTCCCCCACGAATTCCCTTTTCCACAAACTGCAACATGTCAACGTCTGTGAAGAGTTCTAATTTGACGTTTGTAATTTTCAGAAGAGAACTCCACGCCAAACCGGGAGCTGTGAAATAATGAGCAGGGTCCAATCCGTAGGTTGTTCTGCACACACTTCGAAAGTTTTCGAATATGTCTGCCAAAAGTAAAACATCGCTTTTCAAATAGAGATCCGAATATTCCCCCAACGTACTGCAATTGAATGTTCTCCACACACATTGGGCGCGTTCGTAATCTCCTTGCGAAATGTTACTATCGCTAATTGTGCTGTAAAACATTTCTTGTGGGGGTAAAGCATTCTCATCCAATACACTCGTTTGCTTTACGTATTCATAGGGAAATACACCCTTCTGACACATCAAGTCAAAGTGAGCGGAGTTGGAGAAATATTTTCGTGTTATGTGCTTCGCATTGTTGTCCATATACGAAGCACATTTTTCTAACGAACCGCCTAAAAAGTTGAATGAATCAAGAAAACGTAACTGTAATGATCGCTTACCACCTCCGATGGGGATATATTTACTAAACGATTTGTATCGTTCCATATTTGAGGGTATTAGTGATATTCTCCCCGGATTTAGCACCTCGCCATCCTCCCCCACCTTCTCACACAGCTTTTTAATTATAAAGTGACTATCGTATCCGCTTAAATTGTGGAAAAATACTGGTACATAATTAGGTAAAATGTAACGCAAATTACAATCCTTGTGACTAGGGCCTCTATATTTCCCCGTAAGGTGATTATGGTCTCTGACTTTATCTGATTTAACTGTTTCAAAATCTTTCTCGCAAATATGACAAACGCGTGCCTCTGAAAATTCTAATTCTTCATCGATGCTAAGTTCTTCCATAGGAACTTTGTGATCGTAATATAGAGTAGCAATATCTTCAATAATTCTACACAGTTCTAGAACAAACCAATCACAGCAATCGTCTCCACGATACAAATTAAATTTGTTATAAGTTTCATCGTAAGAACAATGCAAATAGTATGCGATACTGTGTGGCCTTATGATGTTGCAGTCGTGATGTAAAGGAATTATTATTTTCATTCCTCGACATAACCGCATCGATTGGGTTCAAAGTACACTCGATGTCCGCATAAATGACAAAAGGAACAATTTCTTTATGTTTATACTCACTAAATTGGATAATTTTTTCATGATCGTTTGGCATTTCTATTTTCAATGATTCAAATTGACGACAATTTACGCTGTGTTCATTTAGTTTCAGTTGCGTGTTGAAATAAGATAGGCAACTTTCACATACGTATATGACATGTTGGTGTTTATTTAAAGAAGAAGACACTAAACGAGACAGGGATTTAATTGTAGAAAAATGGTATACAGCATTATCTTCCTCCGTTTGAAGCAACAATAAGTTGGCATGTTTGTTCTGAGCTGTTTTTTTCTTTGTGATATAAATGGGTACTAGTGTAAACGTTTCTTGTTGGCTCTCGTTTCCTACACACATCCACCGACCATTTTTTTGATTCATCAACCCGTATACGTTTACCGATATATCGTTTTGTTTTTCGAATTTAGAAAAATTATGTATTTCCATAGGCATAGGAATTCCCTCTAAATTTAAAACATGTCTATAGTGAGGATAGGACGATTGGCGTTCGCTGTGACTTTTCGCAGGCTTTATAGCTGCTATGATCGACCAAGCAAAACAGTCGTCATCTTCACACATTACATTTATAACAGCTCTCTTATTTCTAATGACTTTTGGTAATTTCAACCAATGACCCGCATGTATCCCAACATATGAATTTATATTTATACGTAGTTCCAACATTGACTTAAGCGACCACCCCGAATCTCGCTCTGGGAATCTACTCAATTTTCTTAGGATGTCTTGTATAACGTATTCATCATACCACAACCGCAAATCTGTTGCTGTAGTAATGATCTTATTTTTTGAAGAGATATGCATTTTCGTTGTTTCACCTGTACTCGGCAACAAATATTCACATATCAATGAAGTGTTCACCTTAAGCGCACTATGTTTTAGAGCTAATTGCACATACTTTCGGAAACACGTATAACACTTTTCCAAAAACAATTTAGGATCTTTCACATCGGTATTGTTTTGAATAGATGTTGTGTACATTCGAGACTTAAAACACGACTCTAGTAATGTCCAAACACATTTTTCCACACTTATATTTATAACAGAGTTACAATCATGAATATTACTCGTGAGTTCCCTCCAATACGCATCTAATTCATCAAGGTTTACAATTAATGTTGGTTCCGATAATTGTTGGAAGGATGTAGAAACATTCAACCCAGCACCACCATCACATTCATTTAGCATTGACTCTATACCATAATCGTGTGTCGCGTAAAAAGTTTTCGTCGATGGCTTCTGTATGGGAAAATGAAGCCTCGTCTGATAGCTTCATACGTTTCGCCATTGTACTAACACAATTTTGTTAAACTACACTGACAATTTCTTTATTAACAGTTTTAACATCAAATTGACGGGGTTGAATTTATCTGACTGGTAACCCCACTCCAATATGGGGAAATGTATTTCTATCGCGAGCTTAGAGAACAGTGGGTGTGAGTTCTGATTCACAACGTGTTTCTGAAGGCTATACAAATAAAATCTCTTTTGATTTATTTTAGTATCCAAAATCAGCTACTAAATTACCACAACGTTTGATTTCACGCCTTTCCCGTTTCCGTGATTATAACTAGATAATGTATTAGGATAGTGAAGCTTTTGTATCTAATACAATGGATTTTGTATCTAGTAACACTGTGAGGCAACACTTGCTTCAAACGTTCATAGTCTTGTACTGGTATCAGTTAGATGTACTACTATCAAGATTTGGTTGTTGGGTGCAGTTGCAAACTTTAGAGCCAGCATTCGTGTCATCGGGCGTCTCATTCTGCTCCTACCTCGTATTACCTTCGTTAGGAGGAAAGATTTTGCAATAAGCGGTGCGTGCTTGTGGGGGTTGCGGGCGGTGCTTTGTTTTACGTAGACCTAAAGGACACTCTAAATATTCTAAGACGCTATGGGGAGAATGTTTTGGCTCCTATAAGGTATGGGTATCACTCGTCTTTGCGTATAGAATCCTGGTAGGCCATGGGGAAGGCTCGACTTGGTTTAAGATTCATATTATCGATTTATACTCATATCTTGGGAGTCATAAGGCAGCCTAATAAGAGGGCCGCTGAGACTGCCTAATGGGAAGGAGTGTTACTTTAGCCTAAATGAATGAGCACTGCACTAGAGATTGAGCAGTTCTTGATTCACGTCAGGTCGGTGTAATGCGATGTGGAAAACAACAGTCAGGCAAGGTCGTTATGTCTAACGCGGGAACAGGTTAGCTTATCAGAGTGGAGTGGATACGGTGGTTATTAGTGAATAACGTGATTGGGGAAGAAAACACGATATTAACGTAACTAAGTCCGTCTTGCGTGAATGTTAGGGGAGTCGCTATTAGGCACTTTTCTTCCCATACCGTGTATTCTTTGATCTGGGTTAATGACTTAGTTGAGCTCTTTAACGGTAGCGTTCATTGTATTCTACCAACTGAGTAAAAACTACTGGGTGCTGGTTGAGGACTCTTGTTCTGCATCCAAGGCTATAGTCAGCATTCTTTTGCATTTCCAGTTATCTTTGAAACACAAGCTGAATCACTATTAGTTATCATATATAAAGTTAAAATTATGGTTTAGCTGCACTTTCATCTTGCTCCCGAGGTTTTCTTCAGCCATGGGTATAAATAATTAGTACCTTTCCTCACAAATCAAATTGCACACCGATGATCGCTACCCAGATAGATGTCGGAACCCCAACGCGCCTACCCAAGACCTATCCGATCACACAAATATATGCACGCTCAGAATCCAATCGTCGTTATGGTATAGAATTTTTCACGAGTGATTTGGTTTTTTATGCATGTACTGCTAAGCGGCGGCATACCACCACCACCCGCTTTGCCATCAGGTAGGGGTCCGAGGAGAAACACGACACCGGGGCCGACGGAGTCGCACGGTAACCTGGGGGGGGGGCGGCCCCACGGGTGCCCAAAACTGTGAAAGTGACCAAAGGCCTCATGGACTGTACTTATCAAGGCCCACCCCATAGCATAGACCCACCACCCCCTCAATTGCTATGCCAACCACCCACTGCAAAACAAGGTCTAAGTGATCCCATTAAGTCGGAAGGGACAGCCCATTCGTCACTATAAATATGGAGGGGGAACAGACTATATGACATGTACTAATTGGAGGGTGGGAGGAGCAACTAGTGAAAGTGAAAACCCTCTGGCTGTCTTCAAGACAATAGTGTGCCAACGTCTAATGACATCGAGAAATAGGAGGGGGGGAAAGCTTTCGACAGTCTTCGAGGTTACTAAACATTAATCAAGCTTGTAAACACACACCACAAATAGTGTGCAAAACAAGGTTAAGTGATGCCATAAGTGGAAGGGAAAGCCCAACGTCAATAATATGTAGGGGAAAGCATCCGGCATCCCTCAAGGCCACCAAAACATTAGACAAGTGTGTAAACAAGGTCGAGTGACGTCATAAGTGGGAGGGGAAGCCGGGGCCCCAGCCAGTCTTCAAGGCCGAGTGACGTAAAAGGTCAAAGGTCAAAATGGATTAGAAACGGCTTTGCTATAACTACGTACTTATACACCGAAAAATGTGTTCGCTGTTTAGAAGAAGGTAATAGAATGTAATGGAACACTTCGTGCTAATCACGTGACATCTGTTAAGGCATTTTGAATAGGTGTTGATGAGGCCTATGTTGCTCTTTAAGCGGAGATGTAAGGAACCTAAATCTTCAAACGATCGACTGAAAACCTTCTTTGAAGTGAGCACTATAGCTCACCAAAACTTCATCGCAATCTTTTAAAAGGTATAACAACGTATACAGAGAAAACACAAACATGCATTCATCTTAATTTTAAATTGCATTGTATTTTTACTTTATTATGAAAAGTTTCTGAAATCAAAAAGTTATTTAGCTTTGTAAGAAGTTAATAATCTGATTACATTTTAAACATAAATTTATTTATTATATTGTTTTATTTTGATCAGTGAATTGCTTAGAATATGTTAGACCTATATACTGTTGATTATTTTTAATATCAAATTTGATGGGAGTATTTCCTTTCGGTAAAGTTGGAGGGGTGTTATGATTTTATTAATAAATTTAAATTTAAGTTTCAATTTCTGATTTTATTAAGGAAAAAATTTACATTAGGATCGTCTACTAACCGAAAAATGGAGTACAATTGACTTAAGGTGGGCTTAAGGTCAGAGTATTAATTTACTACAACTAATAGGTCATATCTGTGGGCCGGAAAACAAAACGTGCAGAACATATTTCGCTCATTTACGTTGTGACTTGCGTTTTGTTCTTCGTTCTGCATCTCGCAGACTTCTCGTTCAGATTGCAGGGACGGCTTCCAGGAAATTGGAGTGTAATTTTAACATAGTAGGTAGCGAGTTGAGGCAATCTCTTCCTTCTCAAGATCGACAGGTCACAGGCAGTTGATTCTGCTCCGTCAAGTAGTGACGAAAAACAGTCTTTAGTCTTGGTGAATCTGTTTTGATCTCAGCTGAGAGATTTTGGTCATTTCTCAGATATTCTCGTGCGCATTAGTGTTTTCTTTCGTGAAATCATTGAAAGCGTCTTCTGCTCTCCTTCCCAACTCTTCTTCTTCCAAGTCGTGAGCAGAAATTTATTTTCTCAATAACTTCCTTCTTTTCCCTTCTCATCTCACTAAGATCTTCTTCCAAGTCTGGAATTGAACTGCTCCTTTCGTTCCTTTGCGAGCTCACCTTTTGATTCCCTCACTACGGGGCAGAAAACGTATTCGCGTGACGTATCAGCGCCAATCATGTCAAAATGTCTTACAAATTTACGCAGGTCACCCACCGCTGCCGGCCTTGTCCCCCTCTATCCCCAAGGCGTTGTCTGTCTCCAGTCACAGACTTAGGATTTTGGGCTTGTCATCCCGATGCCAACTTGAGATTGGAATTTCTCAATCTCCGTGGCCTGAATGCTGTCATATGAGTGTGATCGCTTCGCAATAATGAACTTTAAAAAATTAATTTATTGGTACTGGGTGGGGGTGTTTATTTGCGCTACACTATATCAATTCCATTATAATTATAGTAAAAAGTTTTCTAATATACTTCTGAGATGATTATATATTGTTATTATTTATAATTTTAAATCGTAGACAGAATTTTGCTTTTAATATCGTGCTATTATTAATACCAACTCTATTTATTGTAGTTCTAACTTTTGTTGTTTGCATCCGATGAAACTTATTGAGTTGTTTGATAATCACTGTTTCTAAATCTTCCAACAGTAAAAATATTATTGAGTTAAATAAACATAATGTTATATCGGCAAAATCATACATTACTTAAAGACAAGAATTAATGTATACAATTTAGCGTTCAAACTTATTTAGTCGTGTCTAAAAACATTTATTAAAATAAGCATTATTTAAATGAAAAATGCAACTTCAATGAATAATGTAATTATTAATAAAGTTTGATGATCGAAATGTTGTATATTAGTGCAAAAAAATGCTATTAACGTGTAACACGATACTAATAACTAAAATCGTCTTTTATAATTCCCTTTCTAATTATTATTAATTACGTAAAAAGTTTTCATTTTCAATTTCAAATACCAACAATAGCTTAACAGTTTTAAGTTTATAACTGTCATTTCGGCTGTAATTATAAAGCACGCACGGTAAATTATCCAGAACTGTGGAATAAATTTTCTCATTATTTCATACATATCATTTTTATTCTTTTACAATTATATTTTTGAACCCGAAGAGGTTAGAAAAAGGTACTTTACGTCAAACTGGTTTGATTGATAGGTGGTATTTTTTTGTTTTATTAAAATATTTTTCTGGCATTTGGCTGAATATTAATTTATTATTTAATCAAGTGAGATGAATATAACTAATAACTGAATTTAAATATTTTTATACGTAACCAGAATAAAATGTAAATGTTATTTCGACCGATAAATTTGTTTAATTTTATTAGGAATCCATAATATATTGATTTGTTTTATATATGAAAACAGGATAGGAAATTTTCAACAGAATTATGAAAGTGTCAACTGTGAACGGACGTTAGATGGCAAATGGCTCACTGTCCATTTCCTTTCTAACGTGGTTCAATCCATGTCACGTTCGCAGGTAATGTACTTGACTACGATGAGGGGACCTCTCCAGCCACAGAAATGCCATTCAAGACATCGGCAAAACGTGCACAATTTTAGCAAGGAAATGAGTTTGTACCTGGGTGTTGAAATTGCTCCGGACTCGAAAGGGAGGAAATGTAATCATTTCTGCAACACGGTGTTGGCTGTTTGTTCAGAACCTGTCCATACTGTAGTCTAGAGGACGGAATGCAAGACAAGCGAATTCAAACGAGTGGAATTTTTTGGTTATAGAGTACAAAAAAATTATACCAAATTAAGATTTTAATGACTTATAATTCAACTCAGTAAGCTAAAATGAAATAAAAACATACTGCTTTTAACGGTAATATTATTTATGACTTCACTGAAAGAAATATGTTTACCAACCAAATTAGTCAAAAATAAATTTTAGTAAAATTAGAACATGTTCATAAAAACAGCACGATGTATCGTCCCTTATTTTGGAACTTCTTCAGGTGCATATATAAACGAATATTAGTCTAAATGTTTAAGAAAACGGTGTTTACAAACAAGATATTTATGATATAGGTATGAATATTACAAATTATTTAATGAAATTTGAGAGAAAATAATTTCTAAGTGTACTCAATGTACATAAATTGCAGCCGAAATGACTGTATTATTGATGTAGGTTTCTTTTTACAACTCATGATAAAAATAATGTATTATAAAAAATGCAAATATTATCTGAGATTGAAGAGAGCAATGCTAAGGATTGGATCTAATAATTTGGATATTATTATGAATGAATAAATGAAAATGTTATTATGAAGAATGATAAAAATTATTTAACTGTATTTATGATTCCAAGTTATTATAATAACACTGTTAAAATTTTATCTTATAAATTTCATTAAGTAAATGCTGTTTAGTTGAAAACGCTATTTCAATACTGTTGTATTGTATGGATTAAAAAGTGAAGTCTAACAATTTCATTTAGAAAGTTTTTATTACATGTGTGGTGCCGTAGAACCCCTCCCTAATTTTAATCACATGCCTTTAATTTTAAACGATAAAAATTCAGAGAGAAAATTCTAACTTGGAGACAGGCAGGCAAGAGGTTGGAATTTTCCCGGCACCATGGTGCCTGGTTTTAGCTTCAAAAGATTAGGCTTGTTTTGCTGAAGGATCGTTCACCCTTCAAAATTTCCCAAGGACACTATTATCTTCGTCAGAAAAAATTACCGCGCTGGATGAAGGATGCATAAAGACTGGCGAATACACGTCACGTGGGGTAGCCTTTCACCTGGAGAAAGGAAAGATAAGAGTAGCTGTAAGGTAAGAACACGAAAAATTAGATAGTGGACAAGACGTTGAAACGGTGAGGAAGTAGAAAATCAGGAGTGTTGCTCGGAGATTGAAGGGAACAGGAAGTCGAGGAAGTAGGAGAGTATAAAGTAATGAACAATTAATAAGACAGTGTTGATCGAGAGTTGAAAGGGAGGCGATCAGAGGTGAACATTGTTGGTCTTGGGATAGAAGGAAAAGCAAGCAAGGAAGGCTAGAATTTCGAACTTGCTTTAAGTTGAAAATAAGTGGTAGTAACTGTGAGTTGGATTATAGAAGGAGTAAAACTGGATTTTCCTCAATCACCGATCAAGAGTATTCTTCCGTCAAAAGAGGGAAGAGTGGAAGAAGGAAAACTACTACGCAAAACTTCCGGATTAGCTGAGATGATGAGACAGGTTCGTCAGTAACGTGAAATCTCTGATGTTGTGGTATTCAGTCCTAAGCAACCCTCAATGCCGACCTATCTAGCGCAAGCCTTTTATTTCCTTATAACTAGCACAACCCAATACCTCCCTTATCTGATTAGCGTATTCCATCCTTTGCCTCCCTATTCTGTTCTTACCACACACACTTCCATCTAATGCTAATTTTACAAGACCCATCATTTTAGCAATAAATCATTATCGACGTGAGATAGTTAAAGATGGCATATTCAATTAAAGAAATCACACTGTATTTTTACAAGCTGTAAGGAGAAATTATCGGTTTCCAGTGTACTCAGAGGGTTTAAGCTAATTTTTGGGTTTTTATCGTACATGATGCTAATCTATTAAATGAAGCATATATATCTAGCCATTATCACGTATGAATATGACGTATATGTTCCACTTAATGAATATAACTACTGGTGTTTACTTATTAACTAAGGGCTGTAGTTCGTAGACTTGCTTCATATTGAGAAAATCTACGGCACGCATGAAACTGTTACTATAAAATCAATGAATATGACTGGTGTCCTTGCAAGTTGATCTTTGACTAGTTATCCGATTCTCTGATAGCGTGGCTTCCAACAAGACACAAACGGCTGAACAGACCACAAATCAACCACAACAGTAGCACATACAAGGCCAGTGGTGGGAACGCGCAGGTGGTGACTCCAATTACCCACTGAATTTGTTCGTTTACACCGCAGGCAAGGTTAGGTGTGAACCACAACACCAATTATCAGCTACTCACTTCCGTCCCATTCAAGTAGTTTCATACAATGAAGAATTTATAGAACTCTCAAGTTTTTTAAAGACAGATGTAAAATATCAGTTATGATCTAGCGTTACTGCCTAATTTAATGTTTAGAGAAGAAATTATATTTATATATATCTATAAAACTAGAGAAAATTAATACAATAATTTAAAAATGTAAATATTAATAAAAATTACAATTTATAAAAGAAAAAATCCCGCAAACGAAAAAAGTAAGAGAAACGCATGAAAATTTTGCACATAACAGTGCATGAATTTTTTGTATCACTTCATTGAAACTAAAGTGTTTTCTAAACAGAATACTCCAAACACAAATACTCTTCACCATTCTCTTATAAGATACGAATATGGATATTCCCTTCACAATTATAAAATTTTACCTATTACATTAATTTTTTATGCAAGGCCCCACAGTTGGATAACAAAAGGCAATATTTATTTTAATTTTTAAATTATTGTTTAACATTTGTTGTTGGACAAATAAGTATTAACGGAAAAGAAATTAACATTCTAAAGTTCGAAGGCTTTCTCCGTGAATTGGGTGACGGAAAAGCTTCTCGGTTTCCCACCCGGGTAATGTCGTAGAACAACTACGTTTCGACGACTCTCACTGTCATCGTCTTCCAGCCTTATTGAAATACAGATATAAAAATTACAAGAACAATTAACGTCTGTAAAGAGCTGAAATTAGACAAGAATAAACTTATTACTTAAATATAAACTTCGACCAACCCTTGTGATACGTGCCAATATATGTAACAGACTGAAGTAATAAGAACAAAGTTAAAACAAGTCAAAGAATAACCAAAAGATGCATCCAACAAAAAAATTAATAAACCACCGTTTATTTTATCTAATTAAAAAGTGTCATGTGTTTATATTAACAGAAAAATTATTAAAACTTATTTCTTTACCTGAAATAACAGAATTATCAAAATCAAACGAATAATTTTGTTCCATTGTTTAACAATTTATAAGTAGGAAAATTTAGATTAACTTTATGCTACTTGGTTCTAATTGACGAAGATCGTTTAGTGTGACCAATGAATCAGGAAGAACAATTATTACAAGAAATTTCATAAACAACGTCATGGCAACCAATAATATTGTGAGATAAACATTTAATAAATTTTGAAGATTACTGACATTGAATTTATTAAATTAAATTTTTAATTTAGTAGAAAAATGATCGTAGAAAAGTAAAAACAGGTAATTATTTGAAGTAAATCTTTGAAAACGATTATTTGTTATTATTAATTGCGAAATTACTGAAATTTTCACTAAAATCTACCAAATGATATTTGTTACACTATATTTTATAACCATTTTTAAGATTCCCATCATGAAATCAACAAGACTATCATATCTTGTTTCTGATTGGTTTCATTGTTCGATAAAAAAATTAAGACTCTATTAGAATATCTAGATTTATGGAACAAATTAAATGATAACTTGTTACTATGTCGGAAAGCAAACTGAGAAGATTCAGGCTACAATCTTTTTCTAATTTAAATGTTAATTTAATATTAGAACAGTGGTTATGATAGAAATTCATTAAAGTATCCAGTTTATCTGAAGGGATAAGGCAGAAAATATCGACATTCCTAAAATATGCTATAGGTTTTCAATTGAGTTCCTAAGACAAGTCTCTCAAGACAATTTTAGCTAAACACGGATATCAGGAGGAAAGCATGGGAATTAACTGTAAGAGAAGTAGAATGGTACCAAATTATAACCCAAACCGATCAAAGAAGTTAAGTTTTTAATAGAAGACCATCTGGACTCTAATCTACTCATGAGAAGATCAAAAGGAATGCTTGTGAATGAACAAGCCACATCAAGATATAAAATAATGTGATCAGATGGAATATATAAATTATAAATATTGCAGATAAATTCAATAGAGTTTTAATAGGAAAGTAAGGTTCATCATTATATCTTGAACGGAAATTTTTAATTCTTCTTCTATATTTTTCATATTGTCTGTTATATGGGTCGTTAATTCTTAACTAATTTTGTTTTTTATTCTCTTGAATGAATACTGTTTGTATTGTTATTAAGATCTTGCGCAGGGAGTTTCCGCATCCTTTCATGGTATTTTCGTGACGCAGAAACATCGTAGGTTAGAGCTTAATTGTTCAAATTTTTCACAGGCAGGAAACTTACAAGTTTCTTGAGGCAATGAAGAAAAGCTCGTAAAATTATCAATTTACGGGGAGTAACAAGTTGACGTCGGCAGTAATTACGGTCTTACACAATGGCGGCAGGACAGGCTGAATACCGCGTCGCATTAGCGGGGTTCAATTTGCAAAGAACAAACCCGGCTTAATTAAGCCTTGTCGCTCGGCGGAAGAACTGCCCGAGTTTTCAACGTCTACGAGACTGCCTACCTCCAAGTGGCCATTTATTACTGTACTTACGCGCGTTTACACAAAATATATTCTCGTTAACCGCCTAATGGAGATTCCGCAGCTAAATAGTTTTAATTATTTCATCTCAATAGACTTCATTTTAGACCTGTATTTAATGATTCACTTGTATTTTCGTAGGTACAGGGCATAATTTTTAAACAAAGCCGACGACTTAGGAATCCGCTTACGAATCTTTTTTTATAAAAAGTATCTTAAAAATTAACTATAATTTCTCCAATGACCATTCACTGCAAGATATAGGCATCAATGGGATGTGTGTTGTTTCACGATACATATTTCATCAGTGTGCACCGTAAATTTAGGGTCATTCCATGCCAAATGATCTAAGACTCCCACTGAATCATCTCCAAATCTCATGAAATTTTGTAATGAAGTAACCCTACACTCGGAATGAAATTGTATAAAATATTAGAGCTCATTGTAAATTGATTCATAACCTGCAAGCTCATGTTCAACGGTCTGTCATCTGGTCAACACGCATTCAACGCTGAAATGGCCAACTTTGATCCCATATTAAATCAGTTGTAATGGCCAAGTGTTAAACTTGGCTTACAAATTCTAGCCCAGAATATTGTGATATGATAAAAAAGTTCTGTAATAAAAATCCATGTCGAAGTAACCAAAAAAAGGAAAATGACGCGGCAAATTTGGAGCTTAGTTAGGAGGTCCATTACTCAGCAAAAGAACTATATTTTGCAACTAAGCAGAACGAACACCTTCTTAAGAAGTGCTGTAACAGAAAAACTATTGTACTATGTCCAGAGGTGATCTACATGAAAGTGGGCCAAAATGATTTTACATGGAAAAGTAGCCCAATTTTCGGCTAAAATATCTAAAAACTCTTCACTCCATTTTTAAATGGTACCATGACATAAATCAGGCTTTTCTGTACACGAAAAATGCTTATTTATGTTGGGATCTGCGAGTTTAGGACCGATATAGAACTCGGAAGTTAACGTAAGTTGCTTTGGTAATGGTCGCGAGCCGCTGAAAGGGCCAAATTTGATCATGTGTCATATCGTTTCTTGCGGTCAGATGTACGCCAAAAAACATCCGTAAGAGTTACAAAATGATAAGTACACGGTGAGGTATACAAGACTTACCGTGGTCTGAATATCCTGTTCGTAAAGGTATAATTAATTTTTTGGCGTTACGCCAGCTCGTCTCCCCGATGGGAATTCCTTCCTGACGACAATAACCTGCTTATCTTCTCCCTTCTCTTACTTGGCACTTAATACGACTTGACACCTTATAAAGTTAAAAAATTTAATTACTATGTCTTCTGTCTTAACCTAAAGTTTTGTTTTGTTTCAGTGAGGTTATTTCTTTGGAGGGGTCTTCCATTGCCTAGAACAGTGGCCATCAACTGTGGCTCTTCCGCAAAATAAAATCAAAATATTTTCATATATAACCAACTATCAAGCAATTGGTTACTTGGTTTCAGATCTATCATTAGAAGTTGACGAGTCTTGTGACAGAAATGATACAGCGCAAATATCACTTTCTTGTACGACTTATTTTGTCTACAGGGCCTGAACTTTAGAATTTTTGACACTTAAACAAGCAGAGATTGAGGGCATTGAAAAACAATATATTCCACTCTATTAAATATTCTAAATTTAAACAGACTGGACGTAAAGGAGAAATGAGTTTGTTGCTATTATGAAAAAATTAATTATTATTAACCATTGCATTATTATTCAGGAAGTACTTTGCACGCGGACATTAGAAAACTTATGGAGTTGACGAACAAGAGCAAATCCATTTTGGATAAAGCTCTAAATCATCACCAATTTAAAAAGTTTTTAGCTGAAATGGAGAATGCTGTGTAACAAGGTTCGTAGTTTACCAGGAGGAAGCAATTCGCTTTCTAATTAACAGAAATTAAAGCAATTTTCGCTGGAAGGAGGGTTCTGTACCCAGAGCTAATGAACGTTCTACCAATCCAAAAACTTTATTTCGTGGTAGATGTTACGTCTTATCGAAATCATCTTAGTAGTAAACTACAATGGAAAGGAAACATTTTTATTTTAGTTTAGATGAGTTACTTAATTTGAAAACAAATGATTTCTTATTGCTCAAGATACAGATACTTTCTCTTTCTAAGCCTTTTGAAACATCTTCAAGCAAATACTTTTCATAAGTCATTTGCTATTTCATGACAATACTTTTAATTATGGCTAGGGCTTCTATCGACAGATTTCAGGAATTCAGATACAGCAGAGCGACGTTGTGTTTGTAAAATCCTCTTAAAGCTACTATAGCAGTATTAAAAGTTTCTCCCTTTCATATTGAGATTGGCAAAAACGCAGTTGCTGAATTTAAGAAAGGGGGAAATGTAAAGCGGAAAATAGCTTTTCCAAAGGTGATCCAATTTGACCTTGAAGTATGTGTTATTCAATGAAATTATTATAGCATTGTCACATTTATTGTTCACTCAGCTGAAGCTAGGGAGTTTTGAGGGGGAAGTGAAACGATATGGCAAGGTTTATAGATTTCTGGACTCTCATTTAGTAGATGCCAGAAGGACTATCATTGTAAAGGACTATAAATTCCAATATGCAACGTTACTTCTAAAAATATTTATATAATTATCGTCAAGTTCAGTATCTCCTAACCAGTGGCCTTCAGCAGAGACTGCCAATCCCGAGGAAATTTTCTCCACACAGCGCCGACAAGAATGACCCAGCTACAAACCATCTAGAGCAACCACATTTCACCAAGGTTATTCAGAGGTACGGTCATATTGCCATTAGTTCAAACAGCCCCGGGTGGAATATTCCACCCAATTAATATAATGCCGGCTCAAATGTAAGTAACTTCAGTAAATTTATTAATAAACTTTTATAAACCATTTTATTTTTTAATTTGTCTTATTTGATTGAAAACCCTTCTTAGTTTCCATCTGAGACTACTGTAGTACGATATTATTCGATATAAATATTTCTCTAATTTTAGTATAGAAGTTGGCAAAAATTGAGAACTAGACAAGGCGCCCGATTGTCTAGGCCTGAAGCAGCCTCTCATCGGCAAGGATTGTATTTTAGCACGTACGAGACGGACCCACATTACTCTCGCGAGGGAAACATCTGAAATGTTTGAAAATCACGTGGTTGCCTCATTCAATGGCATTTCGTGGTCTAGGGATAACTAGCAAAATGTATCTAAATTCTAAGTTGTGAGGAAAGGTCATTCGGAGTTCTTCCGGTGATTAAAACGAAGAGGCGTGACGTTGATTAGAGCATTCTGGTGTTTCCATACGGGGAGCCAGACATCACTTCTTCCGTGATACAGAGAAGCTGGGAGGGAAGAAACGCTACGAGTCAACGAAGGTACGCTGTAACGTTTCTCAATCTTTGACGCCTAGAAAGTGGTTTCCATCCTGAGACAAGAAATCAAATTTCTGTACCGTATAGTAGAAATTTTATTCAATTACCCAATACAAGAAACATTTTTATAGTGAATAACTGTTAAATAAATACCCAATTAGTACTTTTCATTCTACTTTAATTATTACTCAAAAACACCTTCATATAAACAGGGAGACAGTTACACTTGACTTACCACAACGTTTCAAGCACATACAAGATCATTGTTCACATTACTGTTTGTCAGTCATTATCATGATTTTACTTCATGACTACCGTACAGCTTAATTATATTTTTAATAATATTAAGTATGGTATAGAGTTTTATTCAACGTATATTAAGTATATTATTTAAATTTAGTGAAAGAAGATGTAGTGTTGATGATTAAGAAAGGTATGTTGAGATTGGTTGAACATATAGTGATATATACATAAAAGTACTTCAATTAAGTTAATAGCAATGTAGAAACCTACATAGTTTAAGATTAAGAATTTGTTTTCCAAAAGAAATTTTAATCGTTGTACTGTTTCTATTTGTCTTTGATTATGCCAACCACCGGTCTAGAAGGGAGAAGGAGCCCAATGCTTAGACATTAAACGCCTCTAATCGTCTTCAGGGAAAATATTATGAGTCAGAGGCGGAGTCAGGAGACTTACTAACGACAGTCTAGAGAGAGGACTATCAGGTTTCTACATCCACTGAATTGACATGATATAATACCAATAAGGTTTCCCTGAATTATCTGCAGACAGCATATATATACATAAGACAATGGAATTAATAGCAAAAAAAATCGAAGTTTCCTTTCATGGTAGATTATTAATGGAGTAATACTAATAGCTAGAGTAATAGTAAACCCACACTCGGCCTGCCTGCTTCGTAATCGTCGTTAAGAAATACGAGTCAGAGCGTCCCCTGTAGGAATGTAAAAGCAGAGCCATATTACGTGGGCCCTTTCAGCCAAATTGGATAGCGCCAACAAAAGCGCCCCAGTGTCAGTGTCATGACATCATCGCAACGCCCGGAAGAGTGACAATCTCGTTACACACGCACACGCAAAGAGGTTGCGAGGCTTTTTAAAGCCTGTCACATATCATAACTCACACGACCTTTTCTGGTTATGCTTAATAAGAGACGCCAGCTAAACCCTGGAGATAAAGCTGCAAATCGGAATACATTCGAAATAAAAATAACACATGTAAGAGAACTACCAACTACCTGACAACATATAGTAATAAAAATGCGATTTCAAATGAAACACTGTTCGCATTGCAAAACTTATTGGTTTTGTCACCTCTGCATTTAATTTTTCTAAAATATCGTGTCTTTTTGTCTAACATCACAATTTGTTTTGTATCATCAATTGTAACGAATTCTCCTTTCCGTTACTACTACTAGGTCATTTGCCTCGGTGGATAGACGCATTCCTTGAGACAATTGCAATACAGGTGAGCAAACCCGACAGTCCTAGCAGTTGATGCGACAGTAAACACAGACAAAAAAAATACTGACGATCAAATCAGCATATCAGCGGTCCTACATACAAGGGAAATAGCATCTACGCACATCCTTAAAAGCCGTCTCACACCACGACTTCTGGGAAGACGATCTACGTACAGCTTGGCCGCAGGTTATCGTTCGCTTCCCTGTTAGGTTTCTCTGTAACAACATTCCTTTCTTTCCCACTTGTTACAGTGTGTAATATTGACTGTAATGAAACACATATCTAAAACTACGCATCTGTGTTTTAATTGGTAAAAACCCCAACCTTCCAATTCTTACCTGATCAGACTCAGGTGTACCTACCCCCACACTACCTTACTTTCCTGAGATTTCTTACATCTTTACAACCCATCGAGATAATTCTCCTATCTCATTTCCTTTCTGCGTTCCGAATCAGCATCGATTGAAGAGTGAATGCCAGATTCTGCAATATCGAGAAGCTGAAAAGGATCCCTACAATCTCAGACGAACACGTGACAAAATCGTATTATATCACCGACCTGTAGTGGTCAGCGTCCCCGTCTCACATCGTTATGGGCATGGTTGTTAGTGTTCGTCATGGTCAAGAAAACTGGGTGATATGCTGACCAATTTTCTCTCGTGAATAAGTCAAGGGCAATGACAGTACACAGTCGCCCCGGTAGGCAGAATGCCACAGAGAAAGAGTAATATTTATATTATATCAAATTAAAATGTATCTGTCACTAAAACAAACTTAATAAGAGTACTTATTTGGCTTGATTTTTCGAGCACTCATTTGTCCCACTATTATAAGGAAATTATGAAAGGAACTAATCTCTTGATCATTTGGAATATTTTATACTTATTACATTCTCACCCTCACCCGAAATGGTCTGAAAATGAGAATTAATAGGGATTGGAAGTGCCACCTATCTCGACCACATCGATGAATTCTGAAATTTTAATATAACCGTCATGGTGATGTTTCTGTCCGAATCAGTGAACCCAAAACATCGAAGACGACAGACTTCTCTATTAAATAAACTCAAATTTTATAAATCCAACTTGCTTAATAAGTCAAGAATATAATAATATATAAATTTGCAGTGTACCAGCGCGAGCCTTGAGAAATAGATCCAGACATCTTCCATTGACCAAACACAACTGGGATCAATCTCTGACATCAAACACTCCAATACAAATATTTTCCAATTCACATATTCAGTCAATCCAATATTCAAATCTGCTGCCCACTACTAATCTCCAACAATACGTACTTTTAAGTATTCCAACTCACGCTCTGTCACATCGATCTCCTAAATACATCGCTAACGGCGCACGCCGCTTTCTATATTATTGACTAAAACCCATCCCTTCCTTTTTCTCAGCGTTGTTACCGACATTTTGTTAACTGTATATACATTTCTGTATATATAGTAATATTTTCTATTACTTTAATTGAAGCCCTATGCATTTATTGAAACTAATCATAATTTATTTAGTTTTTAATAAAATTAAAAATAATCGAATGATATTTATTTAGAACTGCGTTTTATAAGTTAATAACATTTAATAATACAATATCTGACTTTATTACAATCAAGATATTTACAGTTACAATGAAAACTCTAGTAACAGGGGTAGTATATTGAGCCTCTTAATAAATTTGAATGAAATATTATCATGAAAATACAAGTTAATAATCAACGAGTAAATTATTAAAAAACTAGAATTAATATAATCACCAATTATTGATTTTCATTTACTATATAATTATATAAAATACTAAAAGGAAATAAAATTTGATGTCGCAAGAAGATTGCTACGTTTACGTTTTCTACATACCTCCCTTTTAGATTTATGCAAATAATCCCTTTGTAGTAATTTTTAACTCCAATGGACGTCACCAAATTCCTCTTCAAATCACTTGCCACTTTCTACTAGATTTGTATCACCGTTTGCTAACTTCTACCTCACTTCATGCCCTGACGTGACCAAATTTCTCTCCAAATCACTGGGTACCTTTTACTGAATCTGTGTCGCCCTTCGCTAACTTCTATTTCACTTCACTCTTTTTTTTAACCAAATGCTGTTGGGATCAACCTCTCATTATATCCAAATTTAATATGTCAATATCTTAGCATTCAAAAAAATGTCCAATATTACGACTCAGTACACACTTTACGATCTTTAATACTGCAGTCGCTCTTTTCGATTTTTGCAAAAGTAATACAAGCTGCTCAGCCCCAAGTTTCAGAGCAACATCCTTCTCCTCCAACATCTGTCTGTGGACTCCTGGTTAAATTACACGATGAAAATAAATTTCCTGCTAGCGTGGGAAAACTTTTCGATCGTTGGCCGCTGTCAGTTATTCAATTTTGGTTTGGTTCCCTCCGATGTCTAGCATCACTTTATTTGCGTTTTACATTACTTTAATTACATCAGTTTACTTAAACAATTTCTGTTCCTGAGAAACACCAAAACGACTTTTCTCACGTGTTTCTCTTGATTTATAATTAAATTTATTGTGTATATTACAATATATTTATAGTCTCAATATAACAGCAGTTCTATATAGTACGCACGAAAACCCTGAGAGAAAGATGAAAGTTAAACATATTTATTCCGTTACAGTTTCAATTTAACTAAAAATCCGCGATGGATAATAAAGAACATAAACTGAGTAAAAATGTTACTGAAAGGCTCCAATACAACGTTACACGTGAAACATGAATGTAGGTGGTAGGTTCCCGAGGGATACGGCACGAGCCCTTCCACAACACGTGGGGTAGATGCAGAGCCCCACCAGGATAATCGGATTACCTTCCAGCAGCACAGGTATATTAGCACGGCCAGTGATTGCAGGGGTTGCTCGAATGACTCCATTCGTTAAGATACGACGACCGGGAGCAGCAGGTGTAACCAAACAAACAGTGGAGAAGGGTCCTGTGGGACGCAGAGGGAGAAAATCTGCTTGACCACACACAGATCTTATCCCACCTCTAAATATGAGGTCCTGATAGGGACAGGTGGAGTGCAGGGGGAAATGATAAGCGTGTTTATTCATTTCGAAATTTAATAACTTAATCTTACTTTGATTATTCAGCACATCGAGAGGAATCATGTATGAATACATAACCTTTATTAACAACGTATTTATGTCAAATAATTGACGATCTTCGAAACACGAAGACGTCTTCTCCTTGCCAACATGTGAAAGACAACGAAAGATTGTTAATTTCTTATATAAAAAAGAGATATTTTAAATTACTAATTGATACCGAAATCATCCTAAGCGCCCGTGAGTGAGATTGAAACGAGGATTCCACTTCTACGTGCGCAGGCGCTCTACCACAGAGGCAAACCGTCCATTATATCCACGTCGCGGTGCGACTTTCAGCTAGTATCCATTCATGGCCTAATTTTAGGTCTTATGAGAAAGCCCTTCGACTTCCCAACAATTTATACGCATAATTTTATATATAAATAAATCTGACATTTAAACAATAAACAAATAACAAACGGCCAGTTAGTCGTAATTATTATTTTATTAAATACAATTTTTACGTTAAGTCCTTATATTTCGGGCTTCTTCCGGGATAGACGTCATCAGACAAATTTGTTTTGAAGGTAAATTTAGCATAAATACAAATACAGAGCGATCGAAAGTGTCAAAACATTAAATTAAATAGGTGTAACCAGCAGCAGTACCGATAACACTGTAGAAGGCCATTGAAATATGTACTGGTCACATGACGTCTGTAGTATTGCGGAGTTCACAGCTTCGTAAACATGTTTTCCCGAGAGCAGCGCGTGCTCATTGTTAAAAATGAGTCATTTATAAGCATTTGTTGTACCGAACAATTCAACGATGACCAGATTAATAGACTGTCTCCTTGAAACAGGATCTGTTGCAGACGAGAAGCGACGTTGCCAACCGATCACTCAGTAAACATGAATTAAATAGTATGATGAAGTTATAAGACTGTAGTATATAATTTGATTATTTGAAGGAACCTTAAATCAGTCTTCTAAATTTTAGACAAAACAATTTTTGTGTCAGCCCAATTACAGTTGTTTTCGACCTTTTATAATACGGCCAAATCCACCTGTTAAATAAAAATTAAAAAGACATTAATATTACCTGCATTTATTAAAACTTACAATTTGAAAGTTATTACTCGTACGTTTAATTACAAGACGTACCTGTCTTCAAAGTCTACCCGTTAATTAATATTTAACTTTATTTCACAGATGAATATGGCCGTATTATAAAAGGTCGAAAGCTACTGTATATTGACTAACAGAATAAAATAAATATTTTTTAAATACTTAAGAAACCACTCAATAGTCCTCAAAGTTTATTGTTAAATAAAATTAGGCTAGCTTGCGACCATTTGAGGACTATGGAGTGGTTTCTTAATTATTTTTAATATATAAAAAAGTCCACTTTTAATCTACAATATATATTTTTTTAACGTATCGAAAAATCCTATATAGATGGATTAAACATTAGAGCATTGTGTTTAACAATTTTAAAAGGTCTGGATTATTCCTTGTTTGTTGTTTATTTGTTTAATATAGGGTTTTTCAATAATGGCGGGTAGATGTTGAAATGATGATATTAACGATTTTTTTATTTGAAAGGGTAATGTATTTAATTTTTTTTACAATAACTGTTTGGAAATAAATAAATAGGAAAACAGCCTATACGCCAGAAAATATAATATACATTTATATTAAATTTTGTGTCCTACAGGCTGATGTACTATTTATTATTTTATTTAATTTTCAATGGAAGCAGTTCGGTGCAATTTACAAAATTTGGCCAAACAATGCATATTCTTATGCACGATACTTCAAAAAGGTGTGTTTATTTTAAGACAATGAATTTTTTTATTTGTTAGGTTGTAATAGCAATCAGAAAAATATATAACAATTCTATAAGGTTTCGGACCTTCTAGAAAGTTCCAGTGACAATTTTGTTTAGAAAATCCTCCAGGGAGGACCATCTGCAGAGCTTGTAGCTCTCTAGATCAGCTGACAGCAGACTTTTCAGCCTTCTTATTGCTTTGACTGCAGAGGATTGGAGTGTCTTTCGATTTTTTCAAAATGCCTGGAGCTGCTTTTAGATATATCAATTTTGATGGGTGGTATTTTAAGATCTTCGCGAATCGTTTCATTAGAAACTACCATGGGTCATCTATAATTTTTCTTACGATTTTTGATTGGTTAAGTTGTAGTATATCAATGTTGGACTTAGTAGCGCAATCCCATAATTCAATCACAAATGTTCAAATTGGTCTGATGTCAGTTTTGTATATTAGGAGCTGAACCACATAGAACAAATTAGTGTAAAATTTGTTTAATGATTTACCACGAGAAAACATTAAAAGTATGTGAACATGGCTGTGATTGCAATGTTAATCAATTTATATCATATTTTTTTGTAATAAACGATTTTTCTTGTTTCTAGAGGTTATTGTATTATGAAGGCTGTAGTTTCATGATGACGCTGAAAGACTAATAGTTGTTACTATACCAATCTTTAAAGCATCTATTAAATTTATTCTACGCAAACCACTGTTGTACAATATTGGGGTTTTCACGCCTCCTTTGATATCGAACAACGTTCGACGCCTAACCTAGTTTGTTACCATCAATAATTTGAGTTTTCGTATAAGTTTAATCAAACTCTGAAATTAAGAACTAGCGACCGGCCAGGTCAGACTTGTGATTGATTTTGTATGAGAAGACAGACAGACTGACCCATTGGTCTTCTCGGACACGCAAGTCGTAAATCCACGGACACCGCAGAGTGCATTGGGCAGTAAAAGTGCATTCTGCAGCATCCTCCTCTCTACCTTATTGATGCTCTCTGGACTCGGGTCACGTAACTCTCGCTCTTATGATGCACCAAGAGAAACTTTTTATTTGTGATTAAATATTGTCCAATTTACACTTATTGCTTTTTGATAAAAGAATCGAAGAAACAAGACGAAATATGAATGTAAATTTTAAATATAAACAGTAAAATATCCTTTTACAAAACATTTATTCATTAACTCTGTTGACTATAAGTGGTTCGTCAATAGAACATACTAACGTTCACTCGATGTAGGAATTAGAATCGTTGAAAAAGCAAAGAATATTACATTATTGAGGCCCCATATTTTTATTTTAACCTATACCAATAAATAAAATATAAGTGTCTGTTAATCAATCTGTCTCTCTGTCTGTGTGTTTGTCTCGAATAGGCTCTGAAACGGCTCAACTGATTACAATTAAAAGTTGAGGGTTTTAAGGCAGGACATTTAACTTGTTGTAGAAGATATTAATATAATAATATTTATACGAATAAAATATAAATATATCTCCGCAGTCGTGCATTCAAGTCACCAAAAGTGAATGCGTGTTGCCTATACTCTTCAACAGTTTATGCTCCGAAATGGCTTAAGGGATTACAATGACAATTTAAAGATTTAAACAGGAATTTTACCTTTAATTTTCGTGTATGTTTCATTTCGATACCTTACAGAGTTCAGACGATATTAATGTAAATATTTATATATTGGTTCCGAAATACGAATAAATACTTCCAAGAGAAAATTTCAAATAATTAACATTTCAAATTTTTTATGTAATAACCGCAATTAATATAAAGACCTTAAGTGACAAGCCAATATTTCTATAAAAATTATTTTAATTACCACAAAACGATTATAATTTTTAAAATCAAATTATAGAGATACAGTTTATTTTTTAAAAGGCAAACGTTTATATACATGTAATGATTCAGAACAATTCTATGAGCTCTGCATTGATTTTCACGAAACATTCTTGTTCAAAAAATTTGGGACTTCAATTTATAATGGTAATAAATTTAAAAGTGATGCTAATGAATTAATTTAGATTACAAATTTGCTAGAAGACCTTTAATTAATGTATGACTTTCAATATTTTGATTAATTTTGAGGTTTGTTAAACGAAAGTAATTACAAATTAAGGTGACTCCTTTTGTTTGAACATTTCAGAAGAGACTTAAATTTGTTAACTGTCTTTTAAATAGTATAAACATGTTTCATGTTTTCTAATTAAAATTTGAGTTTAGGACAACAGCATAACCTGCAAATGTTAAGATAACTGTTTTGATAGGAGAACATTTTTAATTATTTGTAAGGAAATGCAAAGATTCAGAAACCTCGGTGTTGGATACCTATAAGAGTAATATTTTCTTTTTTCGAGTAAACAGGCTACATGAGGATGATCCTTAAATAGGCAACTCCCCTCCTTTAATAACAGAGGAAGGGAATTAAAAGGGGGGATGTGGAAGGTAGAACAAGGTAGCCAAGGGTTGACTATGTCCCCCGGGATATAGTTTAAGGATCTTACCCGATGTTTCACCTTAAAAGATGTAGGGAAAACCCTAATAAACCTCCATCAGGTAGGTCGGGCATAGGGTGTAACCCATAAAAATTTAAGTCTTTGAGTTATATAATTGAGTGAAAGTTCTATTGGATATATTATTCTGCTCCTTACGACACCGCAATGTTCATGACTTTCTTATTGTACCTTGTTGAACAGCTTATTCTTTAAAGATTTCTAACTTGGACGTGAGGAAGTTTGATCTTAACTACTTGTTTAAATTTTTTAATTGTGCTGCATAATATTTTCCTGTCACATATTTTTTGAGAATAGCAATGAGAACCTGCTCAAGAGCTTCCCATAAAACAGAAGCCATTGGAGTGGGTGTTCTTTCTTTGAATCACTCAGACCGACCTCGACTTCAGGTGTGTACAATAAATTTAATGATAATATACTGAATTGAATTGCGTTTAAAAATATCGGAACACTAGTCATAAATGTTTATTTACGTGTGTTTGTGGTCAATTAATTGCTACTTTAAAGGCGCCACGCTCTATCGATATATTTATCGATTTCTTTGGAAGCTCACGAATCTTCATTTTAATGATTATTTTTTCCGGGGGCGTACAAGAATTAGACATATTGTAAATAAAATTTATATGAGGTTTATATGAGGTTTGATTTTACAATTTAACAAGATATGCAGATAATTACATACATTCAAAAATTTAACAACCGAAACAATTTGTTTGTTTCCTTTTTACCTGAGAAAGTATCAAAATTGTGGACGAAACACCGTAATGAATATGTGGAATTGTGCTGAATAATATACTGGCTTTTTAACTAATTGATTTTTATAGTGTTTATTTGTAAAATGAAAGATGAATGTTGATTACAATTATTGAAATATATTGTAGCATATAATTTTTGTCTTAAAGGTACCTAACGAATCGTCGGTGAAAACCCTATATTACGAAAGAATAAATTGAAATGTTCATTGTTGTATGCTAGTTATAAACGTGGGTCATAGTTTTAAATTTCAATATTTAGTGTAAAATGTTAGTTTAGTTTCTTTCCTGATGCTCACAGGTCCTAGTAAAATGATTCTAAAATTTCGTGTATTACTTTTAAAAATCAGGCTCAAGTACTTCAGAACTTTGTCTTAAGGACATAGCTAATTTAGTATGGGATTGGCAAATTCAGAACTAAGAGTCTCGTAATGAATTAAATGAATTAGAACTGTCTGCTTCCATCTGTGTCCATGCGTTAATTCACCTCAAAGGATCCACCAATCTCACTACAGTTGTCTTCAGATGTCGAAACTTTGTGAGTAATTACTGGGGAAGTCCGGAACTGACAAGTAATTGTTTGAATGTGGAGTGCGCGCCTGTCATGCTCAAACCAATCTGTCCGCTTGAAAGCCACACAAGTGCCACCATTTGAAGATGTATGCCTCACTGTTCTCGAGAAGGAATTTATATGAACCCAATCAATTATTTGTGTCTTAGCACATCAAATAATAACGGAGAAATTTGCAACCAAATTTATCTTATTACATGTTCATAAAATATTAATTATTTAAAAATTTGTCTGATTGTATCCCAACAAGTTTCAGGATATCGTTAGATCTGAGGTCCACTAGTCGTAAATTATTATTTGGTGTAACATAAATAAATGTATATGAAATCCGATGATCCTGGCACGGGCCGGTAGTTTTGTACGTTTACCTTGGTCAGGTAACACAGTAACCACGAGCCGCTTAAAAAAACGACCCGTGTCATTTAAGATGAGCTCAGAAGCACGTGTAACTCTAGTCCCAAAATGTGATTAAAATTTTTGATCTATATTTGCTTTGATCTGTACTCTTCTAATTCTTCTTTATTGGCTCTACAGCCCTATCTACGGTCTCGGTTAACAGGGATAACTGACTGAGTGTCATCTAGCATGACACATTCCTTATATTTTGGTGGTAAGCGTATCGATTCTCCTTCAGTCCATCCCTAATTTTTAGTACGAGATCGCGTCCCAGGGTGAAAAAGTTTGAGAAGCCCTGTATAACGTAATAATGGGCAAGAAATAGCTCATCGCCTTGATATCGCTACAGTGACTGCTGGAGCTTACATAGAGATGTGGTGATGTGCATATAATAAACTTCAACCATTCGAGCGGCGTAAAAATCAACTGCGAGTTAAAACTTCTTTCTCATCTTTGTCCGCCACTGGACTGGACGGACGTGTTCATACGGTATTGATAGATTGACATTCATTAGTATTCAATTACAATTTCTTCGCAACAGCAAAAGTTAGTGCGTTTCGTGTGTTTTGATGTGTGTTTGGAGGTTTATCAACGTGTTATTTATTCACAGTGATAAGAATATGCCACAAGTAAGGCGTCAAACTTTCGAGTGGTGTACGTGTAACGCAAGACTAGTTCATAGTTTTCGCTACAACGAGACTGAAGAAGAGCATAGGTAGCGTTTGGAAGCAAACCAAATGGGAATTGCTCAAGAGAGATCTGCCACGGTTCCGGAAGAAGCCATACCATCGGGTTCAGGCGAGAGGCGACAAAACAGAAGGTCAAACGTAATAATTACATATGAACGTTTGGCGTATAACTTGCGAAAGACTCCCCTAAGCGGAGGGATGGAATTGGTGGAAGTTTTATATGCTATAAAGTCTCTTATTTGAATCGAAAAAGAATTCTTGAGGTCAATTACTTTTATAGTGTTTTGCCCGACAATAATGTGTATTATTTCAACATCTTGCAGCATGTGAAGGGTGTGGGTGGAAAAGAGTCATATGAAAATAGCAAGGAAATTATTAACTTCGGGGTCGAAACTGGTGTAAAAGGGGGTCGCTGTGTTACATTATGAAATTTAGTATGCGTTTTAAGTAAAAATTCATCCCATGGGATGGAATTTTATTGTCAGAGTACTGAAAATAATTGTACCGGGAATATTTTTTGACTGTCCAGATACTGATAGTATTTTTGAGGTTCATACTGTGACGTATTCGATTCCGGTTTAGTCATGTGTTGACCAAGAATTAAATAATGTACCGGGCAACGCCGGATCTCCCAGCTAGAGTACCAATAATTGCGTTTACATGATAACATGTATTTTTGAACCCTTGTAAACCAAACTGATATTTATACGTTTATACATCTAGCGAAAAAACATTTGCCAAAAATTATTTTGATATTGACAACTATAGTTAATTTTCATAATTCTTCATAATTAGATGGTTAATAAAAACCGGACGTGGACTGCGAGAACAGGTGAACCCCACTCGTGAACAATTTGTCTCGAATTTATATAATCAGCGTTTAAAAAATTTGATAATATTCTGTTGGATCCATGTAAAATGTGTTTCGTGGAAGGTTTCAGGAGAGCTTCGTCTGGTTAACACCTGGTCCTCGAGCTAATGAGAGTGACTCGAGACTTGCCACATGGTGGGGATGTTGCCTACAGTTGTACAAATAGTAAAGGACCACCGCTACGATTGCTAAGGGAAATACGATGCAGCTTGAGTGGAAGGGGGAGGGGGGAACACGACTATGCGACTAACCCTTCACCTACTCCGTCGACGGTATCATGCCGACTGAATGAGTCACGGAATTGGTGTTCGCAAATATTCACTGCAGTCTTGACTCGCCTACTCAACGGAGACTTCAATGAGTCTGTTACAAAGTAGAATAAACTAATTACTACTAACTGTCATGTATTCCCATCAAAAGGTTATCATAGTCTGTCTACTAACACCATTCCCTTTAATCCACCTAAAAAATTGTTTCAAATATATGTACACGTCAGTTATTAATAAAACAACACAAACCATGGTTCTGATATGGATCTGTAATGTTTAATGCAAAAAGCTCAGAATGGAGTGCTGAATTTTGCCAGTTATCACTTACATTCCGGTCGTAGTATAACGAGGGCCCGTTAATTGCACTGACATGGAAACAAGTGAAGAATATTTTATTTTAATAAAATAGAATAAATTCATTTTTCAATGATCCTCGTGAGAAAGCTTCAAGGATATTGAATGAGTTTGATATTGAATTCTTTTAAATGGCGCGTTTTACTCGGTACAGGATTTTCGCAATCGTTCTTCTAGTATTTAAATCAAGGTTCCTGCAAAAAGTGTTGAATGAGCTGCCTTGTAAAATAGCACATCACATATCTTTAAAATTTCTATTCAGTTTTTTCTGCTCTTTTGTTTGTTTGTTTCATGTATTGCCTGGAGCTACGACGGAAGGAGTTTCCTGGTCGCAGAGCTCCAAGTAGTTAAAACTCCATTGCGTGTTCCTCAGTGTGTGCTTGTTTATGTTTCCCAGTGTGTGTGTGACATCGTGTGTCCATGTTATGTTTATATTGACTTTTTTCTATATACATTTTCTTTTATTGATTTATTTTAAGATTATTTGTCTTTAATTATGTGCCTTATTTTGTTCATTCTTAATTTTTAATGTATGACGTATCCTATTTCCTCAATCGAGGACTAATGGAAACAACAATAAATCTAAATCAGATATGCATCTTACATTGATTTTTACTTACATCTATTGAACTTATCTTACGTAATAATAATTTATAGTATTACATCCTAATTTTTATATACCAGTTGATTAAAACTAAATTTTACATTATTAAATCAAAATGTTTAAACACTAATATATAATTTATAATTTTTTTGGATGAAATGAATGCTTATCCGAGTCGGTACTAAGTTAGTCATAATTACTTACTACAAATGCCATCAATGAGCAAATGAATGGACCAGAGAGTAAGTATTTCTAATTTTTCTGAATATCTTTTTGCATGAAGCCCTCATTTACATGACACCCAAGTTATCTTTGAAGTACACTACCAAGTTGCAGTAACAAATACTCGTGTGTCCGTGAGCTCTGGCCTACCTCCACTAAAACACCAGATCGGTGGAAAATCTGCTTCTCTTCAGTTAATTGGAAACATTGACGAAAGAAAATATATTATGTGCCGTTCACGGATATGATATACACCAAAAGTTCATCCGTTAAAGTTAAGAGGTAGAAAGTACAGCGTGGTAAAAAAGGTCTATTATGAATGTTTTTGAGAATGATTGTAGCACCTCGCCAAAGGAGACGACCAATACTTACCTTCACATTTTCTCTTGTCTTACTGGGCAAGTAATATGACTAGATATTTAACAGAATCTAGAATTTGTTGTAAAATTTAATGAAAAATTGAATTGGTCGACTGGAAAGACTCTACTACGATATTTGTTTTGTTTCAATTTTAATTTCTTTGACTATATCCGTCCTTATACATTTTAAAGTATATCTTTTACATTGTCGGACAAATGGGAATTATCAAGGAGTACAGACATTTCAAAAGCTCTTTAAATTTTTTATGGCTCTTTTACGCACTAATTGGCCGATTATGTGACTTGACACTGTTCGTTATCCAGACGACTGAAACTGCCGCGGTTCTTTTTTCGGAGACCGCAGGTGGTCGGACCACTGGGTCTATTTGCCAGCGTCTGCTCTAAGGGCGCCCGCATCTCATACGTCAATCACACCCTGAAGTGTTCCAAATTCGTCACGGTTACGCCTTTCCGCATTCCTACGATCAGTCAACCACGTTTAAGCCTTTGAATGCTTACAAAAATGGATTACCCTGATGTAGTAGTTTACACAAAAAATTCTCCCAATGAATTCATCCATATTTTATTTCAATATACTCAGCCCCATTTCTCGACACCTATAAGCTAATTAACAAAACTAAAATAGACAAGATGATGATCACGCTTATTGGACTTGACAAAAAATATAATACCATAATTGTTGACGTTCTGATATTCAGTCCTAAGACTGGTCTAATGCAACCCTCAATGCCAACCTATCATTCGCAAGCCTTTTCATTTCTTCATAACTATTACACCCCACATCCTTCCTAACTGCTTAGCGAGTTCCATCATTGGCCTCCCTCTTCGGTGCTTACACCTCACAATTCCCTCAAATGCTAATTTTACAAGACCCTCACGTCTTAAAACGTGGCCTATTAATCTATCCCTTCTCTTTGTCAACGTCCTCCATATTGTTCGCTTTTCCCCTATTCTGTTTAGATCTTCCTCGTTCGTGATTGTATCCACCCATATGATTTTCAACATTCGCCTATAGCACAACATTTCAAATGATTCTATTATTTTCCTTTCCCCACTCCTATCGTCCACGTTTCGCACCCATGTAACGCCACGCCCCATACGAACATTTTTAGCAACGATTTCTTAATATTCACACTTATATTACCCATAAGTTAATTACTCTTTTTCGCGAAAGCCTTCCTTGCCTGTGCTATCCTACTCTTTATGTCTACTATACTTCTACCATCCCAAGGAGCAGAATTCCTTAACTCCGTTATCTTGGTTTTCCTTCTATTAATCTCCGTAATGAACTCTTTCTCCAGGACCCCGTTCATTTATTATGGTTTTCAAGTCTTCTACTGACTCCCCTACTACTAGAACATCGTCGGAAAAACGTAGGGTTTTTATGTCTTCTCCTTGCAGTACGATTCATTTTCCATTTCCATTTCAACTTTCTTCATCGCCTGTTCTAAATACATGTTAAACAGCATGTGCGACATACTGCATCCTTTACTTACTCCTTCCTTGATTACGACTTTCATTTCTTCATCTTCTATTCTAATTACTGCTGCCTGTCTTCTGTAGAGGTTATTTATAATCCTATTTTCTCGATATTATAACTATGTCACATGAAACACTCAATTTCATTAAATTACAAGGCATGTGATCTAATAAACCAGTAATCCGATGTTTATGAATAAATTACATATAGGCTATCTACCATAGATAATTTAATAGACTTGAAAATTATTTTACTAAATGTTTATAAATCTAATGAATAAAATTTAGAGTTAGTGTTTGTATGTAAACCGTTCTGCTTTGGTTAGAGGTCTGCATCATCGCATCAATTACATAGGTCCTGGAACGGGCATGGTCAGGGAAACTGGGTTGCAAGGGCAATGAAAACGAAAGTTTGTGTTCAAAATTTAAATTGAAACGCGAACAACAATTATGACCAAATTTTGTACACATGTTCATCGAGATCTCTAGGAACAGGGATGAAAATTTTTTAATGATCATTAACTACCGATATTGGTGCCTCATAAATACTTTTTGGGGTTAGTGAGAGGAATAATGTTGTTTGTGTACAATTTCGGCATAAGACGTGTGCATTCACATGGGTGTTATATAAAAATAACGCCAAGAATAACAAGAAGCCCGGAAGTCGGGAAATTTATTATTGACATTCATCATGTCGGTTAAATTGCAGTTCGGTCCAAAGAAGTGGGTGCGGGTGGGTGTAAAATAAATATCCCCCATGAACTTAAATACGTGGAACAATTTCTACAAATGTCTGTTCACTCGCTACTCACGACCAAGAAAAAGACTAATTGGGTAAAACACCTATAGCACTTGTTACTTATCGTACGGTGCTATTTTTACACTTTTGTGATCCGGGAGTGATTTTGTCTAAAACGGAGATTTTTCTCTCTCTATTAGACCTCCGGGAGTATTTTAAACTCAGATGAAATAAAATACTGGTACTATTCATCATTGAAATGTATACTTTATATAGCAACATATTTTTCTGACTAAAATTTACAATAAATAAAAAGATGGCTAAAAATTCAGTATTAAATTTGACACTATTTACTCACAAAAGCGTAGTTTCATTTCCATTTTGAGACTTCCTCAGGCTTAAAAATTAGTAATACATCCAATTTACTCCTTAGTCAAAAAGATTTTTGAATTTACATGTGCAGGATTTGGTGTCCAGCATGGACCATCTCCAGCGACGGTTACGGCCGAAATGATCATTTACCTTAATCTATTTTAGGTGGTTTTTAAACTGCGGTCGAAGACCTTGGGCAGACGGTAAGTGTTGTCCTCTGATCCCATTGGATATGTCTGCCAACTACCTTTTAAAACTGGTAGACACACGGAGAAGGGACTGATGCGGTCCCACAGCAAACTCATCCCGTCATTCGGAAGGGCTTGAGAATAATAGCCAATTACCCGACCTACTTGGTGCAGGTTTTCTAGGCTTTTCCTTGCATCACTTTTAGGGGAAACTATAGCACGGGGGGTCTAGTCAACCCTTAGCTACATTTCTCTACTTTCCACATCCACCCTTCCTAATTCCCTTCCTATGCTATTAAAGGGGAGTTGCCTGTTATAGGATCACCCTCATGTAACCTGTAGCCACCCCCTACCCCAAAAATGGAAATATTTTTGCCTAATTCGTCTCTTACAGTTGTTCAGCCTACAATGAAGGTCTTGAAGCTTCGTGTAATCGATTATCAGCACAAAATATTATACTATAATATTTTGAATTTTATTTATTAAGCGTTACCTTTAGATATTTTTTTCCCAGGAAGTGGTGTTGACTCCCCTCAACTTCCACATATTGCGAATGATTATTAATATATATAATTAATTTGTCACAATATAAATACGTATTTTTTAATAAAGTTACTTAGTGGGTGTAGGTGTTGCATAAATAGTTCTAGAGTGGAACATATGTAATACTTATTTTTAAGTTACTTGCGCTACCATTACGATATGATGTTTACTATTAATATATTAATTATTGGAGAGCACGAATAAACCTAATTCTGTTTAGTTCTGATGTTTCTTCTCGTACTTGTTCTTTTCCTGGAACCCGAAATCACTATGCCACAAGTGGTTTTCTGTCTCGAGTAAATCATCTGCATTATTTTTATTTAAATTCATATGATCACAAATCTATTAAATGATCTGAACCTTTCCTATTTTCAGCCTTATTCACTCATTCCCTAAGTTACACATACAATTGAATTAAATAGTTAAAAATATTGTTAAATCCATCGTGAGGTTTTGCAGCAAGGAAAAGACAGAACCGGTTCGAATGTAACTCGAGCCTGCGGCACTCTCAGAAACAAAAGGTCTTCAAGTGGAAATGCTCATAAAGGCTAAAAGTATCGCACTGGTCTTCAATGGAACAAGTAACGCGAACGCGTCAATGTCCTACAATATGCAGGGAACGACTGAGAGTCTTCTGTCAAGTATCGTGTTTCATGTGATAGCATCTTTCTTTGGTTGCAGTTTCAGCAATTCCTCTGAAGCCACAAGCCTTCTTGCCTACAGTGAACATACAATACCATTTATAATACCTGCATCATAGAGAGTGTTAAGAAGTTAGGCAAGAAAGTTAGTACGGTCCCATTTTTAATTAACTAGGTAATGTTTATTAGTACTAGGTATATTCAAAAAGAAACTGGACTTTTGAAATTTCTCGGGCAACAAACTATTGGCGTATGTAAGATAATTCAATAAAATTTTGCTATAAGAATGGAATAAAGTGCAGCAAAGTTTTTGAAACTCTAAATATAGCTAGGAGTAAAACAAGGTTTTATGAGTGATATAAGCGTTTCCCAGAAAGCCTTGAAAACGTTGAAGGAGACAAGCGTCCTGCACATCCCATTACTTCGACAATCGATTAAAACGTGGAAAAAATGAGAGAAATAATTATAAACGATCGTCAAATAACAATCAGTGAAGTCTATGTTAATTGTAGCGAATCAATTGGCTCATGCGATAAAATTATTTCCGTTTAATTTGGGTATGAACGTGTGACGGAAAATTATATTCCAGAATTGTTGAATTTAGAATCGTCTCAGCGGAGAAGTTATGGATCGTCCAGAAGGAAAATTGCTCGTAAATCCCGATCGAATCTGTCTTTCTATTTTAAAGGCATGTGCGTATTGAGTTCTACCACGAGATCAAACGATCAATAAGGAGTCCTACCAACAAGTTCAACGCCGTTAGCGTGAAGAAATCTTAAAAGATACGCTCGGATATGTACCGAAACAGCTAATTGTTTTTGCTACACAATAATGCACTTGCTCACATGTAATTGCTTATTCGTCAAATTTTGGCCAAAAGAGCGCTGTATTCAAACCGCAGCCTTCTTATTCGTCAGACGTGGCCCAGTGTAGTATTTTTTCTATACCCAAAATTTGATAGAACGTTAAGAAGCCGACACAAGCATAGATGATGTTAAACGAAAATCGCTCATTATCATAATGTAGTCATAATACATATATATATATATATATATATATAGTAAAAACATAATTATACTCATACCGAAGGAGACTGATGCTGATAGATGTGAACAGGGCTGGACAATTAGATTCGCATCTCATGCATGAAAAATATGAACGAAAATAGTACACAGGAGGATGGAACGACAAATAGAATGCGAGTTAGGGGAAGACCAGTTTGGTGTTTTGAAAAATGAAGGGACAAGAGAAGCAAAATTGACTTTGCGTCTAATTTTAGAAGACCGGATAAGAAAAAACAGGCCTACGTTTATGACATTTGTAGATTTAAAAAAAGCCTTTGTCAATGTGAATTGGAACACACTATTAGGGATTTTGAAGAGGACAGGAATAAAATAACGAGAAAGGAGACATACATGTAGTTAGAATTGAAGATTAAGAAACGAAAGCAGAAATAAAGAAAGGAATAAGAAAATGATGCAGTCTGTCGCACAAGCAACTTATAAATAGAACAGGCAATGAGTTAAAATGGAATATTGTAAAGGAACCATACTGCAAGGATAAAAAATAAAATTCTAGGGGAGTCATAAGAAGACTTCTAAAGCATAATAATTGGCATTAACGTCATCCTGGAGGAAAAATACAACATGAGGATTAATAGATGAATTGAATTGAAGTAACAGATATAGGAGATAATTAATGTTGTGTGGCTCGAACTATTTTGTATTTGAATGACTTACAACACTTATGTAGAAGAGAATCAGAGAAGTGAAGTTTATGTACGGAGGACAGTCATGACGAGTGAACAGTTGTGAACGATTGAGAAGAGAACGGGTGTGTGACGAGATAAATTGTGGATCAATGGAACATTTGTTGGTTTGGAAGAGAAGTTGTAGAGAGAGCAGGTGACGAAAGGGGATGGCCGGAAAACAAAGAGAGACGGTTATGAAAAGATTTACAAACACAATGTGCTGGCAGATTTGTATACAATTCGCTTGCCTGTTAACTGACCCGTTCGAACGCGGTACGAAACAAAGGTTAGATATTAGTTAAATCACATTTATGAATGGACGACAGAAATTTGGAACGGGTTACCTTGCAACCACTAGTCCTCAAGTGCTCATAATTTTAGAAGGTAAGTAAACCTAATAACTAATTAATATAAGGTAACATAAGGTAAATAATATAAAGTAATTAAATTGATCTGACTTAATATTATAAATGAAATACAAAGAATAGCCAAAATTCATAAATAGCGAATTGAATTTGGATTAAAACGATTCGTCTCCAACTTTCAGTACCTCGTCAGTTCATTAATTAAAATATTATAAAATTTCGTGTCTTTGTCTTAATGACCGGAGCCTAAAATTGTTGGCCTTAGAGTTTTCTTTTGCATAAATTGATTTAACACTAGTGTGTAATTGAAATAAAATAACTTTTTTGGGGGGTTAACAGGCTACATGAGGGTGATCTGAAACAGGAAACTCCCCTTTAATAGCGTAGGAAGGGAATTGAAAAGGGGGGATGCGGAAGGTAAAGTAAGTAGCCAAGGGTTGAGAAGGGCTCCCGGGCTATGGTTTAAGGATCCTACCCGGCAGAGATGCAGGGAAAACCCTAGAAAACCTGCATCAGGTAGGTCGGGCATTGGGTACTATTCTCACGCCCTTACGAATGACGGGAGACGAGTTTGCTGTGGGGTCTCAGCATTCCCTTCTCCATTTCTCCACAGTTTCAGGAGGCAGTTGACCGACTGATCCAATGGAAACAGCGGACAACTCTTGCCATATGCAAAAGGTCTTCGACCCCAGTACATATACGTCCTAAAATAGGTGAAGGTGTCTCGGAATGTGAGAAGTTTGATAAAAGAACAGAGAGAGTGCGAGGCATTCCCGTCATAATAAACTCAGCAGCGAGATATGCGAGTCTCGGTCTCAAAAAGCTGATTAAATTTACGTGAATAAATGGACAAATGTTAAGGTTAATATCCAGAGATTCACCGACTGTAATTTAATAAAATCTTATTAGATCTCTTTTTCTGAAAACTGTTGTGGTTCAAATTTCACTGTTCCAAAAACAAAACTTCTGATTTCACTGTGTATAATTTACCTAATTAATGGTATCTAACAGCAGTAAATATTGTGACTGGTTGGATGCTACAATTTTTTTGGACAGTTTCCCAGCATATTGAACATTCGCGTATGTTCACTCCGTACATGAAATTGCGTAGCAAAGCTTCTCCAATAAATTTTCTGCTCCGTAGAACAATTCTTCACATTATCCTCCCTACGATTGCCTTAAAAGTTTGTATCACGTCTTTCAAAATGCTGAATATTACTGTCAAATGAATATTTTAACGGGATAATTCCCAGGCATCGCCAGTCACCCAGCATGTAGAAAATAAGGATACAGCCGCCATTATTTATAAGAGATTTTTATATTAACACGTTAGAAGTATTTATAGGTCAATATCAACTGCTGATACACTAGGTTTAAATTCATTTAAGTTATAAAGAAGATATTCTTTTGACTTTCCTTTGTGAAAACAGCACAGATTGCTCGCATGCAGTTTTCATTCTTTAATTTACGAATAAGCGAATGAAATTTCCCACGTGTATCTCTCTTTTTGCGGCTCGCGCTGCGATTGGGGAAAGTGGTTTGCAGTTCTAACCCCTTAAAGGATAAACAAATCTGTCTTTCATGATAATTATATATAACTTATCAACTAGTTTGTAGTGAGATAATGTACCTTCACTATAATTTTTTATGTCAGCATACGTTTTACTTATATATCTACTTCATTCTCATTATTAGTTATATTTGATTTAACCTTAAAATATATTGCTTCAACTTTTGCCTCTTCAGGTGAAAAAGATGGCGGTGTCAGCCATGGAAACGTTGTGGACAACAAGCTTCATCACTCGACTTGAAATCCCGAGAACTGTTTATCCTCTAATTTGCTACTATTTGTATAATATCCAAAATTTCTAATATTTCAGATTCCATCTAAATGACATAAATTACTCAGTTTTTGTTTATGCAAATTGTCATTAAATAAATTTACAGTAGGCTTGGTCTCCTTCTGATATGTATAATCCAAAAATATTTTACTTTTATTGCAAAATAAATGTTTAAATTAAATTTAAGGAATAAGGTTCTATGTGATATAAATGGAGCCAGTAAATAAAGAGTGTATACGTAATATAATGAAAAAGTAATTAATTGGTAGATGAAAACAAGATGAAACGTCTCGGAATGTAAAGGAACCACCCTAAATAGAATGTTGATAGCAGTAGACGGTTCAAGGTGAAACGCATTTGGTTTAATGACGAGGTACACATAAATTGTGTAAGGCTCACTTATTAATTGCACATTTATAGTCTTATGTATTATTTAATGAGGATTATTTCGTTTAAGTCCAAGCGATATGCATCTGGCGACTCTGAACTTGATGACATTGGTATCCGGCTGCTCCAGCAAGTGGAGGAATGTTCACAGGTCCAAAGTGTGAGAACCGCGATATCAGCATAAACTCTGAGTGGTGAGATCTTAAGGAGAAAGGCAGCCATCTTTGAATGACTGTCTCTTCCATAGGTAACTAGCAGTTGGTAAATGAGGGGAAAACGTTCCCCTTGGCCCACCTTCACCATCCGCTAATCAGTCCAGGAAAACCATTCCTTGCATGAACACCTTCCCTCAAGGTATCCTAGCGATTACCAAATAGCTAGTCTTCCTTTCTTCTATATTATTTATATTATGGTATAGACTACCTTCGCCATAATAAAGTAGTCTTCTTTACTTTGTGCATTTCTTTGAAACATCTACCAAGTCACCAATCCTGTCATCAAGGTGACAGAGATCCTATTCACCTAACACAGCTCTTCCCGTTTCTTCCCTTGGGGAAGCAATCTCCCCTCTCGAATTAATAGTTCGGTCCTTCGACCCTCTTCGTCGATATAAGAATATATTATATATCTTAAGCGTTTGATGTACTTTTTTGTAGGCGAGTATGGCCTTAAATAGTTGAAAGCTACTGTAATGTGACGAATGTTTAAATAAAATTAAACTGGAAAAAATTGTGAACATATTTTTGGTGATCTAATTTAATTTTTAATAGCTTGTTTTATTAAATTATGTGGATGCGTTATTCAGTTTAGTGTGTTCGGGCACACACAATTTTCAGAATTAATGTTCTTAAGCCGTCTTTCCCTTTAGGTATAGCTTTCCACAAATCTTTCAGACAAATGACGTCAGTCTTCCAGCTTCCTTCCTAATTTTGGAAATGTGATCAAATAAAAAAGTGATAAGAAACATTACATTAACCAAATCTAAAATGTGTTATGTAATTTGACAATGTAAGCGTCTTTTCAGCTAAAGGTAAAAAAGTAATTTCTTATTTCTCATATTCTAATGAAACAACAAGGAAAAGTAAGAATATTCGTAAATAATTTTTCGGTTTTCCATTTTCCTCAAGTACTGCACCTGTTTTCAAACGTAAGCTATCCAACTGTGGAGATGCTCCCTATCGTTAAGAACGTAAAGTACGTGGCCCTGGTTGCAGGGAGTCCTCCTCAGAAATTACGCCGCTTTTAAACTTCCCACTCCACTCGTAAACTTGAGCTAGAAACACGAGTTGCCCTGCTCCATTTCCTTCCAGCAACGTACCTCGTTCAACACCTCCAGTATTCAAATTAACTCAGATCACTGCTCTAGGGCAATGGTGGCGAACTTATGGCATGCGTGCACAGGTGGTACGTTATCGATTTTCAAATCGTATCATCCCTTGACCACGGAAAATGCAAGATTTGAAAAAAAAATAAGCCACCATCCAACTACAAATAAATCTATTGTCTTTAACTGTCATTTACATCTCATCGCTTGTGCGACATGCGCTTCTAAGTTTCATTTTCCCAAATTTATTGATTCTGTAAACTATTTTTTTCATTTTATCAGATAATTGTAATGACATATTATATTGTAAAAATTTCTTTCATTTTTTTATTGTTAAAATTCCCCAGGTGAGGTTCCACGAAACTTCGTGTAAGGACTAACGTTATTGAAGTTTGTATTAAATTTGTTCTGACTTATAGGATGATTTACTATTTATTTATATCAAACAGATAATTTAACTAATTATCTTTTAAACTAATAATTGTACCTTATTAGTAAATAGAATAAATACGGACAAACCATATGCTCATTCTCGAGAAACGCAAGGGGAAATAAAATTAATTTATTGCTCAGGCAATTAAAAACAAAAATATGCAGTCGGCGTCCCTAATATAATAATATAACCACTTCAAGTTTTGCTGTCGCCAATATAATTGCTAAACGCAGAAAACATTTCAGTAACGGGGATTAGTGGTTGAAATGTGCACCATCGTTGTGACTTTGAAAACAAAGTAAAGGTTATTTCGAGAATAAAGGATTTGCCTTTGACTAAGAGCACGGTGAAACACAGAATTCTGGACACGGCTAAAATATACCTTACACATACACTGACTTCGTGTCTTATTGTCTTGATGAAACTGCTGATATAACTGGATCAGGTTGTTATAATTTTCATTCGATATTGTGTTGAGGATCATATTAAAGAGGAATCTAAGTATTTATGAAATACAAAACAAAATCTTGGAATCGAAAACTCATGAAAAAAAGATCGATTTAAATTAATAAACACTAAAATCTCTAAACTGATATTTCAGCAAGGTTTTCCTGTCTTTGGAAGATATTGAGCCAGGATAAGTGTTTTACTAAAATACTGCCCTGTTTAATCTAATTTCACTTCCCACTGGTCTGTCTGTTAAAGAAATGTAAATTTTTATTATTTTATTGAGAGCTAGAATCAAATAAGAATTGTTTTGTGAATACACACATTTTGTAAATTCAAGAGAACTGAATTCAGTCGATGAAATACGACGACCATGCATTGAGTTTCAAAATAATGAACGTCTGAGGCAATCTATTTCCAATTTAGAATATTTTCTGATAAATATAAGTCGATAGGTCGTGTATTAACAAGATTGATCTCAATAAATATATTTTCGAGGTGGATATGTAATATTTGGCGAGTCGAATAATTCGTTCTCCAATTTGAAAAGAAAGGAAAGAAAGCCCTACGAGAAAGGCGGAAGAAGACTGAGAATGTGAGGCATTTAATTGCAGATTCTCGTGTCTGTGCGAGATTGCGGTGCCTTTGTCGGGATGCAGGCAAAAAAAGTGAAGAGAGACGACAAGACTCGGTGAGGAGTGATAAAACTTAAAGCGCTCCCTTCCCAGTCTTAAAATAGCGACGGTTCCAGCAAATATTATTCTGCCTTTGTATTCGCAGCCCTCTTGATGGAAAGACCGCTGTCGAGTTTCAAAGTTGCATTTCGTTCCACATCTAAAATTCACGCATATATTTTTTTAATTTTGTAGAGAATTTGTGTAAATAATAAGAGTGGGGATGTTTACATTTTAAAATGAAACATTTCGTATTGTATTGAGCTTGTCTATCAACAGCAAAAATTATGGATCCAAGGTTCCAAAAAAAGGTGAACTTTCTGTTGCGGCTGGGAATAATTCCTCTCTGAATCATATTTGTGTTACAGTAGGAACTCCGGGTCAGTTGTATAAAATATGCAAATATTAGTATAAATAAACTTATTCTAAAACAGTACAACATATGTGGTTTCATACTTTGACTATGTGGGTAGCTAGATTTATAGGAAAATGATTATTTCAGGTTATAAGTTAGATAAACGGGAAATTTAGTGCTCCTCATGGCTCTAGTAAAATATTAACAGAAGGATGGGTAGTACATTGCTTGTTGTTGTGGTAGTCAGTGCACGGACTGGTTTAATATAGGTCTTAGTGTTAATCTGATCGGTAGCTAAGTACGTTAACAATAAAAAATTCTGACATACTATTTCCGTACTGCTTGCCCTTCCCTTTGTGAACATACAATGACTAACCAGACTCCGCATGATGTTGGACTCAGGCATCATACCTGATGAATAGCTTTGTCCAGTAGTGTGAGATCTGATGGTTGTGTTATCCATCAGCTGCACAACTCTTTCAACATTGTCCCTTAACCACTTAATTGGTTTGAGATCAATTGATTGTGGTGGCCACCTAAAAAAGGTAATCTTCTTCTTGCACAAACGAGAACCGTGGAATGAGTCATTGTCTTGTTGGAAGTAGCCATCTGTATTGGAGGAAACCATCAACATATTGGGTTAAACCTGATCATCAACGATAGTTTGGTAGATCGGAGCTGTTCAGAGGTTGCTACACACGAATTAAAGGGTCACAATTTTGGTGGGAAAACAAGCCACCCACCAGTATGAACAGTGCATGATATCGCGCGTTTTTTCCACCACTCGCTAAGTTGAAACGTGAATCATTGGGCCATTAGGCCACATAATTTGTTGACCTTGTTCGATTTTCCAGTCCGTATCTTTTTGTGCGAAAGTGTTGGAATATCCATTCGGTTTCCATATTGCATACAATGCAGTTTACAGGGAGATATCATTGGAGATGTTCAACGTTTATGATCTGCTGTAATTTTATGCACAGTTGCTCTTTCTGGAAATGCTTTGTCCACTCTCCAGTCTGCCAAAACATTAACTAATCACTGATGGCCATACCTCGCTCGTCCAGACATAATTTTCCGGTTGGGAGTACAGTCTTTGAACATTTTAAAAACAGAGCTGCATCACAAGGGCACCAACAATTACACAACGAGATAATTAGTGACGTTATTTTCAGAAGAAAGCACTTCTGCTGTCATGGTACAATATCTGCTTCCCTTTCTGTATCGTTCTGGCCCTCTTCCGACTTCAGCGTGATGTCAAAACTTATAGCGGTAAAATAATATAGCTTTTCAGTGCATATTAAAAATGTCTCCTTACAGCTGCATTGATAAAATAATAATAAAACAGAGTAAGAATATCAGGTGAATTACACGCTCGCTTCTTTGAAAACAATTACGTTTCAAATACCCAGTTGATCTTTACTTTAAATTCAGTCGTTATTCAGAATTCAGTAGATTCCTTGTCTAACATCACGACCCTATTATCTTCGCGAATGAGTGGCATTTATTTAAAAGTGTTTCCTCGGCACAGGCATGTCTACCCCCTTTCTGAGAGGCGGAGTCTTGTTAAGAGCGGAAATCCGCGCTCCAGTGTCAAGACAGGACCGTGTAACGATGCTCAACTGACAAGTTGACGCCCTCTGACGACAGATAGCAACAGAGTCAACATCTCGTTACTTTCAGATATCTAACGAGCTGTTACTAGAACTCGAGTACCCAGTCGAGTCAGTAAATTTGAAAACAAAAAGTTTTATAGAGTGCCGTTGGGCAGCAAGCCGACATTTAATATAACTCATGTACAAAGATGGTGCTATAAGAATGCTCGTTTATGACATGTGAATGTCAACGTGTAATTAAAGCTTCTGTAGAACTTGAGATCAAAATTTTGCATTGTACAAATTATGAAATTATAATTTGAAGACTGTGTGCTATTTGTGATTAAACCGTTATAGAAAATGCCGTTATTTTGAGTGTATTATTATTATTATTATTATTCAATCAATTAGTCCTCGGTTGAGGAAATAGGATACGTCAAATATAATATTACAAGAAATATACAAAATTTTACAACTAAGAATTGACAAGAAAGGAAAGATAAAATTCAATCTTCAATTTTCAGTCGACGGAGAAGGCAGCAGAAGATCGTGCGTAGTTTCCCGTCGAACATGAAAAGGAAAATAAGTCAGCAGTTAAATTCTAGTAGAGTATAGTTGTAAAATAATAGAAGAATTTGATAAGACACCAGCAAACTGTTTTAGTCCTTCCTATCTACGAACTCTTTGAGTGAATAATACGCTTCATTCATTAACAAAGATTTACAACTCTTTATAAATGATTCTTGAACCTTTAAAGCTTTTATTTCTTCCGGGAGACTATTGTATATATTTATACCGGAATAGAGAATGCTTGTTTCAAAAAGACTTAGACGATGTTTTTCAACACGGAGCTGAGAGCGATTGTGTTGTACGAATGGCTTGAACCTTTTAGATCATACAGGTTGATGTTGCTCCATACAAAATTTAAAATTTCTAGAATATACGTGCAAGGTAAGGTTAAAATTCCAAGTTTGCAAAACAAAGGTTTGCAAGTGGTATTCCACTCCGCACCAGATACTATTCGTACGGCCCGCTTTTGCAGTTTAAAAATGTGAATCGCGTGATGCGAATGACCCCAGTTTGCAATACCGTAACACATGACAGAATGAAAATATGCATGGTACATCATTTTGGATGTTGCTATGTCGGCTTCCTGTCAAAAAAGAAATCAAATAATCGAAATAATTACATACTTAATATAGTTAATTAAAGCCAAGACCTCTGAGTGTCTCATTCTCGGTTCAAGAACTCATGTGTCTTGGTTCGACGCTTTACATCTCTCTCAATGATCACGAGGATCGCGCCCAGGTTGGCGTTCACGTAAACGGATTCGATGGAACGGGTAAGCGTCACAATATTATAGTCAGAACAAATGTTAATTCAATTTAAAGGTGACATTAGTTAATCGCTACAGGGTTACTTACAAAAATTAAAATTATTTATACTATAGGATACAAAGAAGTAATTCAATAACCCTCTATAAAATGTTAATAACACATCATCAATATAAAAGCTCCAGGATGAAACCCAGGACGTCCACTTGGTTAAATTGTTACAAAATATATTTATTCCATTGTATATAAATAAATAATTTTTTACCTTCCGTTAATCGTAAAATTATACACACGCAATGATAAATTTAATTACATTGAAATTTTTGAACAGTTTGCTTTTCATCTTTTTTATTTAATAGTATAAGAATAATTTTATTAATTTATTTTATAATATATGAATATCATTTTGATATAAAATTTATAATTTTAATATCAGATTAAAGTGTCTTAATTTTTCCCAGGACAACAATATCTATGTTGTTGTATTATTTTGTGCAAGTCTTTTCATTTCCACATAATTATCACATCCCACATCCTCCCTATTCTGCTCAGAGCATTCCATCGTTGACCTCTGTTTCTCCACACACTTCCCGGTAACGCTAAATTTCAAAACCCCCAGGTCTCAAAACATGGCCCATTAATGTATCTCTTGTCTTGGTCAAAGTCCTCCATATTGTTCTCTCTTCTCTTGTTCTACTTAAAACTTCCTGGTTAGTTACTCAATTCCACCTATTTTTTCAGTATTCTTCTATTCCTCATTATTGCAAAAGCCTATCTTGCCTGTGATATCCTAGTATTTCAGTCTACTAAACTTCTACCATCTCTTCTTATTATGCTGCCCAAGTAGCAGAATTATTTAACTCCCTTATATCTTTATGATGTGTAATTAAATGAATATTTTTTTATTATAATTTACCTTTTGCTAATAAAACAAATAAATTGTTGTTCCAGTGAATGCAAATTATTTTTACTCTTATTATTTATATATATCATTCACTTTTTAATAAGCCAAAAATATTTTTTACATACAAAATCATGCACGTAACAATACTGTAGATACCCTTACTATTAACTTTTTTAAAGGAACCCTCATTAGATCTTTTGTTTCGAAAAATACACAGGAATTAAATTTTTGTAATGCACTAAATCCCAATAAAGAAATGTGATAATAATAGATCAAAATTTCATAAACCAGATATAAACCATTATGTATGTAGGAATAAAATAGAAATGGTGTAAATATTAATGAATTTAATACGCTTTCGTGGAAATATTTGTAGCTAAATTAATTGAATTATGCATTTTTTTTAAATACAATTCTCGGGAAATGTATTTAAACAAATTACCAGGAAAGCCTTCGCTCTGTATTATACATGTTTTTGGTATTGGGGATGATTGTAACCTACACAGGTTATTCAAACATATTGGATTAAAACGATATTCATATGTCAATGAACTGTACAATGTCAGGTTTTTGTGCGTTGTTATTGTTTGGAAGATTCGTAAAAAGGACAGTTCTTTTTAATCAAAGTGGTTAAACGATGACATTTTATTAAAAATAGTTAATTAACGTGCACCAATTTCACATTACGATATATATATGTATATATATCACTCTAAGTCGTTTATTTTGTTCGTAGACCACAGGAAAGGCAACCATGCAACGTTGGTGGCTTTATTGACAGGCAAACCGCATACAGCCCTAAATTACTTCTCCAGCTCTTTCTAATTCAGACTGCATTCCGTGATGGGCGCCATCACAGTTCCATACTGATGAGGACGACCTTTAACAAACACAAAGACTTACAGACCTGCTGAACGTCCATATTTACCGATAGCTGGTTATCATCTCGAACCATTATATATATGACCGCCTAGACACCAAAAATGTTTTATATAATTGTTTCACAACATATTAAGATTCATTGTGCCTTGAAATGTACGGTTGATCTATTTAAATGTATACAGTGCCTAATATATAAGTAAAATGTTGTAAGACATCCACATCAATTCGTTGTTGAGACTTTTGTTTTAAAGCACTTCCAACCGATTTTCAGTCATCATTTCATTCTTGAACTAATTACTCCGTCTCGCCTTCCTGTTGGTAACTTGCGAGCCTTGAATTATTTCACGCAACGCATCCTGGCCACTTGGACTTCAGAGTTTTTATGTTCCGTAAATTGCACAATTCTCGTCATTGTTTCCCACATTACTCGTAGAACATTTTTCCCGTGTTCCCGCAACACGCAACGTTTAATATTTCTCTGCCCTACTTTGATATAATGTCACAATCGTGTGATTTACTCTTCGCGTGTCAATGCTGATAGTAAATACTGAGAATTGTAGACATATCTGTTTGAAATTCAAACCATGTATTAGCTTATAATCCTCCCCACTTGTTTAATCCTTAAACCTATGTTATTCCTCGTTTATCTATCAAATTGCAGCGTTATTAATTTTATCTACATTACGAATTGCATGAATAAGGAGATATTTTTTGAAATGCAAAGATTTTATAAGATATCGAAGGTTACGTTGAAAACTATTTATTGTTCTTTGCAAGGCTATTCATTCATATGTTTAAAGTCTCTGAACTTGTGTAGAGTGGTAGTGTAATTATTATTTAATGTATACGTATTTCATGAATTTTGTTATAAATGCCAGAAAATATTGGGAGCTTAAATAGGCGCCTTCTTGTCACCGCAGATAACATCTAAACACGGATTTTGGGAGTGACCAGAAGATTCTATGAATATTCAGTAATATACTAAAGACGAATTGACGTTGAAATAAAAGTATTGTACAAAGAACTTAGTACTTTAGTGACATTAGGTTAGTAGTACTTGGATGATCTGAGAACACCTGACGGATAAAAATTATTTTGTGTAAAATCATAGTAAGGTGAGAGAAGCTAATTTATTAATATTAATTATTATATAATTTCCACAATTGGGTGACAATTGTGATAATTCCGTTGGTTTACTTACTTTAGTATTAATTAAAGTCATTATATTTACTTATTGGGAAAATTTTACTTTTGAAGGAGAAGCAAATAACAATGACAAATGAATTTAAAATAAAATTAGACATTTATTTTATAAGAACATAGTTTAATAAATAAAACTCGTAAAACCCTGAAGAAAACAAAATAAATTTAAAAAGGTACAGCAATAATGAATTTATGATTTACATGAAACGTTAGAGCAATAATAAATTTATATACTGATGAAACTCAAAATCAGATCACCTGTGGGGCGAACCAAAGGAAGCAAAGCTTTCTATGGAAAAGAGGACTGGCAATGTGAACTCATTAAATTCAATATCAAAGATACCGTAGATGACTGCAGCTGCATTCTCTTGTGGCGTTTTGCTCGTCTACTTCGGGTTGATGATGAGGTGTCGGTTTAGTCGATTCCCGTTGACTGCATCTGATGATCTGATTGCATTGAGGACGCCTTGGGCCAAAATAGTGGATACTGCGCATGTAAACACATCGTGTTGAATTCCATGAACTGTAACTTTATGTTATGCAATGATACTGTTAACATTGTAGGATAAATAAAATATTGTTCTGTTATTTATATTACGTCTTTCGAGACTGGTTTTGTATTATCAACTATATTAATATTTTATACAACGAAATTTAATCGGCATTCAAGGCAATTATCACTGTACCTTTAGAAGGAAACGTCCTGTTCGACCGTTACTGAATTCATATTCTTGCTATAGATCAGCAGCAAACAATTGTTAATTTCAAATATTAAACTTAAAATATATTTCCAGTTACGTAAGTTTAATCAGCCTATCAATGAACTTACGTACATTTTACGAGCTATGTATATAATTGACGTATTAAGTGGAGGTTGAAAGAAATTAAAATTATCAGTCACAACGTAAGGTAACGCAGTTAATCACTGTTTATGAGTAATAAATCAGTGTTTATATTAAACAAAGGAGGGAATGAAATTTTGAATGCAGGTGCCCGTAGAAGGGAAAACTTTTGTCTGGTGGTAAGTGGCTTCCCTCATCAAGCTTCATTTGTATGGAAGAAACATCTTACCATCAGCAGACCGAGTTCCGGGTCTGAGTCTTGAATGCAAAACAACAAATTATGTTAGCTTCGTTATATTAACATTTACTTTGTCCGCTCTGGTTTAATTGCATTACAGTTTATGTCAAACAGCCACAAAGAAGCAAGAAACAATTCAATCATTTGATTATCGCAGGACGTTATCGTAAAAAGTATTCGTATTAAACGTATTGTCAATTCCTCTACAAATATTAAATTAGCATGCAATTGTTACATAATTTTTGATATACCGTATATGTACGATACAGTAATAATCACGTAATTAATTGAAACGAAATAGATTATTAATTTCACTTGTTTTCTGTTTGTCGAAAGTCAAAATTAGGATTGAGATGGAATGGAAGTGGTTCTTTCATAATATATATATATATATATATATATATATATATAATATTTCAAGAGCATAATTGCACAATAAACCCTCGTGAACTTCAACTGTATTAAAGTAAGAACGAAAATGTTGCAAGTTTTATACATTATAATTCATGAAGTCTTTAGATTACCATGTATTTCGGCAGCGATTCTTTCATCATCGTCTAGAATAAACATAAAACATATTTACTGTTTTTATTTTCAAGGTTCTGAAAGAGAATAGAACTCTAAGTTAGTAAAATCTCAAAATAATAGTCGACATAATATCTACTGTATGTAATTTTCTGCGAATAGAATTAATCCCGATGATAAAAAATATACAAAAATCATAATTCTATTTGTAAATGGAAATAAGTTTTAAATATTCTATAAAATATATTGAACTCAGCCTACACTTATTTTGCTAAAAATTAATTAAATAAAACGCTGAAGCTAATTTATGATTATTATTTATTTAATAAAAATACATTTCAGGAATCTATTTAGGTTATTTATAAACCATTTTTTTACTGGACGATTTTCTTAAAGTAATGATGCAGGTTCATTATTGGAATTTATCTTAATAAATCTAATTCTCATGCTTCAAATCGAATTGCTTTTTATATTTATTTTCCTCTTATCTACGTTATTTTAAGCCATTAATTACTGTAATGTAAAGTTTCCTTATTTTAATTTAACTGTTATTTTTTCTCTTAACTATTTTCCTCCTGTCATTTATTATTATCAATAAATTGCCTACTTTATATATGTTTTCATTTGTATGTGTATTATTTTTGTATTACTATTACTTATGTCTCTTTCGTTTTTGTCTGATGTTCAAATTCTTACTTGACCTCCCCCTAACTGTGTATAGCTAATTGTTACACTTAAATATCAGATTATATATTATTTCTTTGACTTAGCGGAAAAAATTAATCATAATATACCGTACACAGTATTTTATAATATATAACCATTTTATTACCAAAATCTTTCTACGCGATCCGTTGACAAAACGGAATATCCTATCAATAGATACTGTGAAATGAAAAGACAGTTTCAATACAACTTAAAAAGCGTGTCTCATATTATTTAGGAAAGTTTAAATCCTGAATAAGCGCGTAAATAATTTTTCAGTTTACGGAAATTAAATATTACATAGGTATCAGAACTAGTCGTTGCTATAACCGGTTACTTCTACAATGAAATATACTAGGGAACAAAATCGTAGTTGAGCTGAAAAATAAAATATTTCTCTATTAATAAATGTTTCATGGTGATCCACAACATTCCCTGATTACGTCTCCTGTTCTATACTAAATCGTTCAGCTCTATAATTCAGCAACAATTCAATAACAATTGAAGAGTGATGATTTTGTTAATACATGTTGATTGTTTGTTCATTTAGCCATTAGTTAATTCGAACCCAAATTTAAAATGGCAATAATTATATTAACATTGTTTTGACTGACATTGAAATTCACAATAAATAAAGTCTCATATGAATAATTTAATAAAAAAAACTATGCATAACTGACTTCTGGGCCATTATTTATTCTAAAAATAATTCCAATTAATTACAAACTCAATATATACGACAGCACCCTTTAGCAGTGTATTTTACAGGCTTGGTTATTATTATTATTTTATTTACAACTTCCGACTGACGGGAATAAAGTTTCATTCCAGAACAATGGATACTATGTCTGGAAAGATGAAAACGATGATTATCTGTACTTATACAACAGTACTAATCCGCTTCTAGTTCCGTCATCATGTGTACAACGTCGAACATTTTGCTAAAGACTTGAGATCTCCAGTGATATTCTTACAGGTAACTGCACCAAACAAAGCACTTTTATAAATGCTAGAAGCAACATGCAACAGGTTGCGTCTGCATTGCCGCCTCCCGCCGTACAGTAAGTTACTCGTTCAGTCCATTAACCACTAACACATTATGCAGGAGCCCTTACCTGAACTATAAATTAAGGGTATTTGTGTATTCCGTTTCCTTCAAAATGTTTTTTTTTGCCATACGCCTCCTTTCTCAGGCGATTTTTTTTCTGCGCTGGCTCAATGAGTGTAACATTATGGACTAGGGCTAAAGCAATACAGTCATTCTTTCATGTATATATGTTTATTTCAAATATTTGTCTAACTATTCCTAATCTGTAGTAACATCGAGTCCAGAGATAAAACAGTAATTTAATTTATTCTTGTTGTTGTAGTATTCAGACCTAAGACTGGTCTTACGCAACCCTTCGTGCTAAGTATCGGGCGCAAGCCTTTTCACTTCCACATAAGTATCACATCCCACATCATCCCTAATCTGCTTAACGCAATCCATCCCCGGACTCCTCTTTTTTCTTTAATTGTTAAAGAAAACGTTACTAATTACAATAAATTTACATCGAGAGTCTTCAAAAAATAAGGGTCCTCTCTGGCGTGAACCGAGGGAAACAATTTTATGGCAATAGTTCTGCGAACTCTATTTAATAAAATTGAACAATACCGACGTTGCTCTGCAGCTGCATTTATGGTCTGTGATGACGGCTGGAACACCTCTCCATCGGGCTGATCGCGTTGTCTGCTTTGGACTGATCGTCCAAAAATTCCTATCAAGAAGTCTGAGTCTCCTAAGGTCTCAATAGCTCGACCCCGCTCTCAACTGCTGCTTTCAAATTCTCTTTGGCAGTTGTCAGTTTAGTGTTTTGGTCAACACTTGCCGATCTCCTAACAGTTTCTGCTCGGCGGGTAGGAAGTTAGTTTTAATAAGCACTTGCTGACCTCTCAACATGATTTGCTTCTCCGTCTTAATATCAGTTGCCACGTAAGCTCGGTAGGAGCTTTAATTCCAGCAGCAAATCGGTTGCAATTCCCAATAGCATCTATTGGCTTGCACTCGCAGACAATAGGAAAATTCCGTTTGTTTCACTTTACTCCGTTGCCAGTTACGATTCCAGATTATTTACGCAGATTACGACTTTTGGAGGCAAAACTCTTCCAAATGAGCAATGAGTGATGGGTGATCCTCATTCTTATGTGGTATTTTTCTTGGTAGATGTGTACAATCCTAACAGAGTCATTCATACTTATTGACCATTGTTCTATATCCTCACCATCAATATAATATATTGGAATTATCAGTTGATATTAAAATATGCTACAAATCCCAACAGTACAAAATGTTTTAACTAATCACACCACCTTTCTTCTGCGTATTGATATAATTCTTAGAGGAAATTTTAAACCACATCACAACAAAGCTTACTCTTGCCAAATCCGAAAGAACAGTCGTTGTAACATCTATTTATGGGGAGTTCGAGCTAACATGTGTAGATGAGATGTTGGAGAATGTTTTCTCTTTTGCAGAGGTATATAAAATAAACGTATAAGTAATGAAAACTGTCAAGACGTGTAATAGATCACAGCAACTTACGGCAACTAATTTTCTGTCGACAATAAGGGTCAATACTATTACCTCGCAACACGTCCCCCTATCAAAACCACGTTACTCATACAATTGCGCCCCAGACCTACCCCACAAATCTCCCTACTGAACCCCGTCTAAAAGTTGATCCGATCATTCGGTAGAAGAAGCTGTGATAACTGTCTCTCCAGCCCTGGAAACGTCTGTATGCTGATGAGTTCTCGATAATCCCCATTGGCTAAATGAACTCTAATGGTATATTTTTCTACATTTCGAAACGTGTGAATATCAATCGTTTGTCTTTCACGTATAACACTGCGTGTAATCCTTAATCTATTTTCTCTTCATCTGTCACCTGTAACTTAACATTTGAGTCCCACTCTCTTAGAACATCTACTCGAAATTATACGATACTTTGAAATTTCCTTCGGGTAGAAATTATGTAAGTAACACATCCTACAAATTTCAAACGAAGAAAAATGATTGACAGAGGATAGCTCAGAATCAGTCTTACCTTATCTTTACAGATATCATCCATCATACACCTCATCGTATCCGTAGGAAACCGTCGAATGCTGAGCAATATGTGCATTCTTCTTTTAAATATCCCTGCAGCTCTAAATTACAAACAGTCACAAGTTTTATTTCACATTGCCGTAATTATTTACAGAAATTATAAAATACATAAATTAGGGCCTAAGCCTTTGCATCTTTCATCAATTTTGTTAAATTCAGAATTTTAAATCTAATATTTGCTTTTCTATTTATACCTTTATTTAATTGATCCCTTATATTATTTTATTAAAATTGTTAATAATTAAAATAAACCCCAACCACACTTATTACAAATTGGCGCCAAACGTGGGGCATATTATATTAAATAAAACCCCCATCCCAACTTTTTCTCTTAAACCATATCTCTCCTCCGACTCTCCCGGTTCGATAGTTCTCCTCTGATTTTTCCGTTTCGCTAGCTTTTGTCTGACTGTACATTTCTCAAAATTCCATTGGTTCTCACTTTTTCTATCTGCTAGCCACATTGCAAGAGGATGCAGTACTGCCATATGTTGACTTAGGAAGTTGTTACTGCAGTGGATTGGAGAAGAATGAGGAATCGCACCAAATTCAAAACATTTACATAACTAATTTTTTTAAGGAAAAAATAATAGGAGTCATTACTTATTGAGCCACCCTCGTACCCTAATTACTTCTTTTAATACCCTTTAATTATTATTTCAACCCCCCCTCTCAGTACCAAAAATGATCAAAGAGTTTTATGAGATACAGAACTTTACGACTCAAACTAGGGGTACTACAGTTTCCTCGTCGTACAGCTCCAAGAAGTGAAATCTCTATTGTTTATTCATGTGTTTGTGCTTCTCGTGTGTTAATACTCTCTAATGTGCGTGTCGTGTCTCCAATGATTTTAAACTATGTCTTGTTTATTCTTGTTATGTATTTAAAGATTTTTTTGTAGTTAATTATGTTTTTTTGTTCTTGTATATTATTTTTTAATTGATGTAATGTATGACGTATCCTACTTCTTCAACCGAGGACTAATGGAAACAACAATAAATTCAAATATACCACTAAAAAAGTTTCATGCGTGGATATAGTGAATAGACCGAAGAGAAAAAAAGTGTAGGTGATAAGTTTTTGCTAAATGTTTATGTGTAGGAATCAACACTAAGTGTTATTTTAGTTTAATGTGTTTGTCATGCAGTCAATCTGTGGTCACAGTTTTGAATGGTTCGTTGCATTTTTTATTAAACGTTTTTGAACATAATATGATTTACAAAATCATTGCTCACATTTCATTTAAATCATCGAAACAGACTTCAGAGTAGTTGCAAACTAAATATTATAATTGTTGAAAGACCAAATTACGCTCTCATATGTTCATTTCCTTTATTTCAATCTATCTACTCAGGAGCTTTCGGGTAATTGCCATATTCTTCCTTATAAATTTCATACATCGATTCAGTTCAATCTGTTATATAATAATTTCTGTAAAAACATTTCATTTAAACCTGTACAATTAATTGTACGTGCCAGTTTTTAAAACTTGTCTGTTTATAACACTATTCATATTGCATAAATTTCGTCAAAATTATGTCTCCACTTTACTTAGAGTTTCCAAAACAGACTGAATATACCAGGTTGAATGGAACTGATGTATGGTCGTTATAAGGATGTATATGGCAATTAGCCGAAAGATCCTAAGAAGGTAGATTGAAATAAAGGAAAGGAATATTTGAGAGCGTAATTTGGCGTTTCAAGAATTATCTAACCAATAAAAGCTCTGTGATGTCTATAATAATATATCTCCATCGAATCTTTACGGTCTACAAAACGTATTTTAATTTATCAGTGAATAATAGGAAATTTCCGTAGTTAACGAGTCTCGCTGTTTTATGAACGTAAGTTTTTATTCATAGCATTGAAAGACCTGAAGCCATTCATGGACTCTTTTTCGCTGATGCCGAGGGAACCTATTAAATATCGATTCTCAAAAGAAGCATGTAATGAGTTGAGAAGTAATCGCCTTACCAGGGTAAACAGCGCGGCAGCAATTAAGGGCTTGTAATTATTAAATTAATTTAGTATTTTGCCGGCGAGGAGGTAAATTTTGCGGATGCAGAGCCTGCATCAGCAAGGAAGAGTGGCAATTTGTGCGGCATTGAAGCTGGTCCATGGAGCGTGTTCCTTAGCGATACCGTTATTGTTAAGGCGCCCGACGCGACGGGGTCCCGTGGATTAAAATGAGATGTCTCGACAATGGAGTCCCTCGGACGGAAAACAGAGCGTCCCGAAGGGTGACGAATTTGTGATTCGGCGGCACGCGTACCCACGAGCTGACGTCATTCTGCTCGCGGGGGAAGGACCGCGGATTTGCAAATATAAGAGCTGTACCCTAGCCGATAACGCTACACATAAAGGAATGTGTTATTCAATAACATCTAAATCCGCTGTGAAGCACTCGCAGAACGGCTATAAAAATAGGAAATTATCTTTATCGACGCCTCATTCTGTCTCCGTTATACTGATTACGTGTACGTAAACGGAAAGTAAAAAAAGCAGGAAAAGAATTAAAGATCTATATGAATTTTACTAATTATCTTAATACAATCATGGTATTATCGGTGAAATAACATAGTTTTTTTGGCGTTCAGTTCTTTATGTATGTAACCGTCTCTATTATAAATTATTATTGACCACCAAAAAAGTTAAGTTATTAATTTAATCCCACCTTACAAAGATGATAATTAAAATTTAATCATGCAAATATATTACCAGTTTCCTTTTTTAGGTACAATATCTTAGTTCAGGCGTTCCCATCCGCATTGCACCCTAGAGCGTATACTAGGAAATCAGTAGGAAGACCATATTTTTCTAAGGGTATTTATGATTAGTAATTACTAAATAAAAATATATTAAAATATGAAACTTATCGTTTATATCTCCTGCAAACCAAGGAACATACAAAGTTAAATGCTTAACTAGAAATAATAAAATTATTAGCACGGATTTTCACTCTACCATACCTCATAATTATGAAACGATGACGATATCCCTATTAAATAATGTACCGGGATAATATAAATACCCGGGCAACGCCGAGTCCCTAGCTAATAACAAATATAATGCTTAAAAGGAGCCATAAATATTTCTAATAAAAAATTGTGAGGCTTATTGTAGAGCGGATCAAGATGTAGCACTGCATGACTCAAGAGTAAATAAATAAATTGACTGTGTTTTACTCGTACTTGTTTGTAGTTTACATAGAAACAGTAATTAACATTCGGAAGACAAATTTGATTTTACTTAACTTACTTTGCATCGATATTCGTATTATTTAATTCTGTGTCCTTATTAATAATTACGTTTCCTGTCACTGAATTGCAAATATAACAAACTTGTCCATTGTTTAAACATAGACAGAATTGATGAAGTCCTATAACCCTGTTTCCTGAACGACTTAAATGTATTTACGAAATTAAACATAGCAAATTTTGTTAATACCTGCAATTTAATGCAGTCTCTAGAACTATTCATTCAGACTAAGACATGTTTGTAAATGTAGAAAACTAACAAGGAAGTTTTATTTGTTTTTATCGATTGCATTCAATTCAGATTAAAATTATACACGAAATTTTGATAACATTTTCAGATAATTTCCAAGCATAAAGTTAATAATAATTCTATGATTATAATATTGGTTTTACATTTCATTTAGTTCTGAATAAAGAACGAAAAAGTGTGACAGCGTTTCGATCATCAGCTTCACGAGGCGGCAGGTTCTCCGAAGTTATCGATGGTTGACTGATGAGAAACATGATTTCTTCTCTGAAGAAATCACCATTTGAGGATGAAATAGATGCGTATCGAAACTTAGAGTTTTTGTGATACATTCGCCCTTGGAGCGAGAGGATTAAATTGGCAACGAAAAGTATTCATGAAAACTATCAAATGAATTTTAAGACTAAACAAAAAATGACCAATTCTAAATTTATATCACTCCGAGGAGTAATTACAGAAGAATTCAACAATCATGTGAAATACGGGTGATATTCACGAGTCTTAATAATGCAATGATTTGTGAAAGTCGCGTCCCTTGTTCCACTGACATAAAGCGTGGTGCGTGTGTTGCGTAGGTCGGGGACAAAGCCGTCCCCCTTTTTCACGCACGTGGGCTTCGCCGCAGGCGAGATCACGCAAATTGAAAAATAACGTCCTGCGATCAAAATTATCGCTAAATGACGTGGAAAATACAAACACAAAAAATAGTGAGGGGTTGGGACCTTGCGGAGGGTTTACAACCCCTAATTTAAATTAAATGTCACATTTCGGCTGACTGAGTCATTAGACATATTACTCCAGTACATAATGTTATTTTATATTATTTCATACCACAACCCGTTTTATTTATAAATTTAAATATAGGCACTATATATTTTAATTTCAAACTGTGTGCCCCTGGAAACATAAAAAATTTGTCAATGTCATATTGTGACCAACATTTTCCGTTTTCTTAACTTTACTTATCCAAACTTCATAAATTTCCACTAGACAGTTTGCGAGATGTGGCTTTCTAGAAGTAACGCCTAAGTAAAACAACTCCGGCGTATTGTTTCAAGATGACATTTGCAGAATTAAGGTGGCGTTCAGTTACAAATGCCACTTTCATAAATCCGATTTAAACAGCAAAGTAGGGGCCTGTCAGGTCCACGCGTCATTAAATTTTATATCGTGATTCGTTATTCTCTCACTTTTTATATTGACAGAACGGAGAGTGTTACCCACCGAAGCTCTTCAAAGCTCTAAATACCTCAGTCTATGTTCGAACTTCCTTTTGGAAACATGGTTAAGCTCCTGAGTTTATCTTAAGCTCAGTCCTCTGTTTCTAATTTATTAAAATTAATCTTCAAAACCATATAGCGTTTTTGATTCAGTTAGGTTTGGACGGCTTAGTAGAAGAATCTACGTACCGAATCTTTCCTATCATCTATTCGTAATTTTCCTTACTTTGACCGTTGAAGAAGAGAAGACAACGGATACATTCCTAAGTTCGACTCCCTTTCAGTTAGATAAATTCCTGTCCTTGGCTATTAAAATAAATCTCTACATCCACCTTATTTTGGTTTTCTCAAGTTTTAGCCAGAAACAACATTTCATTAATAATCTGAGTTAAGATCATAACAATGATTACTTTAGAGTATATATAAATTCACACTTTACAAGTTTTGCTTGAAAATGGCTTACAACTCAGTGGTTTTAGTTTATTTTTACGTATCATTAGATTATCCGAAACGGATGTCACATAAATCTCGTTTCTCTCATGTTGACTTAGTTCCCTTGTCAAAAATAAATAGGCTGACCTCTATGAAACTTTTTTCCTGGAAAGATTCTTAGGACTCCGACCTCCTGTGGTCCAGCACCGCTGCCTCACAACCCAGAGGTTCCGGGGTCGAATCCTGGCATGGGCTTGTATTTTCGTGACGCCATGGTCACGAAGACCGGAATTAAGACTGATACATTGACCACGTACCACTGCAAATTCCGAATGAGCCATGATAGTCCGCAGTCGACCCGGAGGCCAAGGCCCTTAATGGGCTGTGGAGCTAAAGAAGAAGAAGCAAACACTCACTTGTCGTCTGAGGGAAAATAAGGCATGACCAAAATATAAATTAGCTGTTTGGAATGGAAGCCTCGTTTTGCTGCTGATTAAATCGTCTTAAGCGGTAAATAATTATGAGAAAATCTTAAATTGTAGTCCATTATTTGGGTAACTTCAAAAATAAAATTTGTTGTATTAATCATCCTAAGACTTGTCTGATGCAACCCTCCATGCTTACCTATCCTACGCAAGACTTTTAATTTCTACAATTCTACCACATCCCACATTCTCCTTAATCTGCTTATCACATTTCATCCTCGACCTCCCTCTTCTGTTCTTAACACCCCCACACACTTCAATCTAATGTTAATTTTCAAGACCGTTATGTCTCAAGATATGAACTATTAATTTATCCTTTATCTTGCTCAGAGGCCTTCAAATTGTTCTCTCTTTCCTTATTCTGCTTATAAATTCCTGGTTAGTACTGCACTTCGCATTGAGTGTTGAAGACAATAAAAATGCCTAGTGTGGTGTGTACTGTATGACAATCTGCCACAATACGTAAGCAGAGAGTTAGTTCATGACGGGTAATAATTTAGTATATTAGGTCAACTTTAATTTTATTCCCAACCTGTGTACTCATGTAACAATTCTAACCAGAGTCTCTCATTTTAGTCAACATAACGAGGTATAAGTTCAGATAACTCTATAATTATAAATTTTCAGTACAAATTTTTTTCTTCTCTGAACATGAATTATGTTTTTACACCCTGTGTGTATTATTCTGATGACATAACTGACACATGTATAGTATTTCTTATAGCTTGACGGCTGCTGCAATTCAGGTACACTTTGCTCAGAAACGTAAAGAAAGAAGAAATCACACGGAGAAAGCGTGCGAACGGCTGCAGCTTTCTTGGGAAGTATTCTCTCTTCGTAGAGGAGGCAAAGTTTCCGGTCGCGAGGGCTTGTGAGAGAGCGATTGAGAGATAAAAGTGTTACTGGCTGGGTGTTTGGCCGACTGCCCGACAGGGTGCATGGTATTGAGCGGTCCTTGCAAGGTGCCAGATGGCCGATCCCCAACTGTTTCTAATCGGAGCCAATGGAGCGAACACGTCACTAATACGCCAGTTCCTGTTCGACATCGGAAGGAACGGTCCATCGGCCGAACAGGATGCGAAACCTTTATTCGTCAATGAATACCAACGAAGCCGCTCCCGGCATAAGTATCTGGGTACTTAATTGCACAATTTAGGATTTTACTAAGGAAATAAAATAAGTTCGTTGCCAAATTGTAATATATATGCTAACTATATTTCTTCTTTCAATTGACAACGTATTTAGCTTGATTTGAATCAAACACTCAAATGAAAGTTCTGAACACTAATGATTGTTGAAAGTGATGAGAAATCCCTCCATGTAAATTACACAGAAAATATAAAAATGTATATAATTTTGAAGGAGTTAGGTTATAATAAGGGCAAATTTTAATGTCGTAAAACTATTGAATACATCAATTATTTCCTGAACTTTCTCAAACTAATTGTTGCCAACCAGACTGGAACAGAGCTATATAAAGATTGTAATTATAAAAGTTGTCATGCATATTGTAACTTTTATCATTCTGTTGCTAAACATAGTAATACATTCTAGTTACTGTTTTGAACATTAAAAGCGCAAGAGTTGTATGTTTTATGAATACAATTCCGATATTTAGTTCATACGGTGTAATGTGCGGCAAACAGGTCGTTCATAGACGTTCACACTTAGTGCTGATTAAGTTTATCTGGAAAGTCTCCTTTCAGCTCGAGCATTGAGTAGCATGTGACTACTACAAGCCTGACGTTGACACCCGTTTTTTTTTTGCTTGGCAGTCCACTCTCTGTATTCTATAATAATAGCTGCCGTTTTGCTGATACTGGTTCTGACGACTCCAACGCCTACGATCATCCCACGTTCAAACTCAGCTAAATCGCGTCTTTTATCAATATCTTTGCAAAAAAAACACAGTACAACTGATGATTCACTTCCCATTTTGCAGCTCTCTCACCCTCCAGCGGCAGAACCGTGACGCTTTCAGGTGGCTATAATAATTTGAGCCACTCAGCTAGAAATCACTTAGTTTCCTATTGCGGTTTTTTTCGCATTACATGACTTATAAAGCGTGCGAATAAAGACGGTTATATAATAAACCTAGACCGGAATTAATTACAACCGCGAATGGAAGTAATGGGGAAGGTGAGTTTGTATTGATGAACAATAAAAATTTTATTTTTGGATAACAATTAAAAATCTTGATTCAAAAGTCATTATTATCAATTAAATACGAAAACAAAGTAAATAAAATATAATGAAATGATTTAGGGTTGTAGTAATTAATTAATATTCTAATCCAGTATACTTTTTATTAAAATGTCCCCCCTCCTTCTGGATCGGTTATTGTTATTAACAATAAAAAATTTAATGATTTTTCTAAATTAAATCATAAATATAATTAAATATAAAGAAAACCCCTTTAAGTTGTTAATTCGGTATTTTTCATTTCAGGAGCTTACGGCCAAGCCATTTCAACTGTATATTTCAATTATCTCAAGTGCAGTTTCTACCATCAAAATACCATCCATATATCGTCAGTGTCCAATTCAAACTGATATTTGGCTGATGTTAGTAGAAGAATTTGGAAATATACACAATTACTTAAAATACACCAAATGTAAGCCTAGATTGAGGGCACAACGTGGTGCTAATGTTTATCTTATTGAACCATGTATTTCAAATTTCAGTCATTTGTAAGGTATCATTTTTTTATTATTTGCATCATTTTACCCTAATATTTGTAGTTCTGTAGAACATCTCACTCATCAATCATAAATAATATTTGTTTTCTTCTTATGAACTTTAAGCATTTTATGAGTCCAAATTGTGGTTGTTATTAATATTGTTTGGAGTGAACTTAATAGTTTTGAATGCTGAAGTTCAGATTGTTTTTTTATTTTTTAACTCAAGTTTTTAACGTACGTTTCATTCGACCAATATAACAGGTATTGCAATTTAGTTTAAGACAAGAACAGAAGTAGTTGTTACAATTGCAGCTTAACTATGAAGGTTGTGATAATTAAAGTATCAGGTACAGATTTTTCCAGCCTGGTAAAATTTCCAAATTTTACTGAAATTGTTTCTCAATTACAGGCTGTCTGGATGATGGTTGTATTTGTAATTGATTTATTCTCATAGTTCCAAGAATAAATTGGTTTACGTTACTTAATGTTCTGGAAGGTAATTCTGACTAAGTTATCCGAGTATTCGACACAGGAACATATATAGTGCCTCAAATATAATAGGCGAAATTATTGATATGCATGGAAACTAAATTGAAGGGACGGGAAATAAAAATTCATTAATAAATTTACATGACTTTATTTTCAACTTATTACAGAGAATGCTACATAACATATATGATACTTATACTTTGTGAGCCGCAGTGAAAAAGGGTGAAGGTAAAAAGAAGAGTCTCGTCTTCACTATTATTAGGTTCTGCGTTCGTGGCTGAACATTTTACTCTCATCGTTGATGTAACAACAATTTTTTTGTACTTTATTGAAGGTACGAAACTTGATGGGAATATTATGCGTAATATGAATTCGTGATCAAAGGAAGTCTACTTCAAAGTAAATATTGCCTTATAAAATATTACTATTTTAAGGAGATGGAATTCGATTTATTAAGATAACCATTGTTACTAAGTAGACATAACTTATACTTCCGCGTCGTTTTTCTATACAAATGGCAAACCGTAGTCATTCGCAATGTCTAATCTTGTTACTCGTAACTACGCATGTGCGTATTTATATTTCAGTAGCTGTTGACACACGTTCGCGTAAAAGTCAAAGAGAATAACTTATTGCATGCGCGTGGACTTTTAAGCATTAACGGTAACAAGGTCATGCACAGCTTTATTTGTCATGCCACTCATCTCAGTTCCTCTTTCAGACAGATTCTCCGCTTCACTTTAACAGATATTATTTAAATCAGGGCGTCATTGTAAAATGGGTGTAAAACAAAACGATGAAGTCTGTAAAAACTAAAATAACACAAATAATTAACACGAGCCAGTTTGAAAAATGCATAAATATTGAAAAGAGCAGACGTATTAACAGTTTTGTGAACTTTCAATGTCGCTTCTTTTATTACTAGTACTCTCTATGATCAATAGTTTAAAATGTAGATAGTAGTTCATTAAAGATCGGACTATACTTGACGGGTTTGAGTTGGAGATAGGTATTAACTTAATCCTCCATTCTACTGTCCTTACATTCAATAATACTTCTTATTTCTGGTTTTCCATGGGGGATCCTCTTTATCTCGGCTCTTTGGTGAGTATTGCAGAAATATGAAAATCAACCATAATTAACCTCAATGCCTTATATATTTAGTTATACAAATTAATACATTTTATTTCTTGAAGGCATTCAAAATTACTTCTTATTTTTTTGTAGAGAGACTTTTGTTGTATTTGTTAACTGTAAATTAGAATATAAAATATTTTACAAACTTCCTTATTACAAACTTTTATATTATTTGGTTGTCTAAAAATTTAAATAATATATAATATCTTTATTCTAAAACATCTACTAATACACTTTCCTTCTTGATTATAAACTACAATAACCCACTTGACACCTCTAAGAAACTGTGTGGTTTATAAAATCTAGCTCTGATTTCCATTCCTGTTATATAGTGTAGCCCAGAGGAACATAAATCTCAATTATTTAAAATGTTTTATCTTAAAGTCAATATTACTACAAGTAGAGGCAGAAATACAGATACGGTAGAAGCCAGGCTGTGAGGCTGTGGAATGTCGAGTCTCGAATTAGCAACACAGTGGTGGATATAAAATATCAAGTCTGTGACTGGGATTACTGAAGGCCAGTCAGCAGAGGTAGGTGAGCCGCGGAGATTTCACAGAGATCAGCCCTTTCCAGCCATACAGTGCAGCCCATGAAATTGTAAGATTGGACAAAATTGACGTAGACACGTAAGAGTTTTCTATCACGTAGAAGGGGAATAAAGAGACGAACACGGAGGAAGCAGAGGTTGAGGTAGGACAGTTAGTTTCATATTTTGGAAGAAGAAGGTGATACAGGGGAATGTAAAAATACGTTTCCAATAATCTATTAAAAGCTAACACAAACCCGCACAAGAAATTCGATATTTCAACCGTAACTATATTCTGAGATATTAAAATCTTCACTGAAAAGACTGGTTTACGTCAACGTTTGACGATTTAAATCTACTCGTTTCTGCCTGTCGCCACCACTTGATGCCTGCCGTCTTAAAAATCCACGAGAAATTCCTGGAAGTAGTCCCTGACATTTGCGGATACAATGTAAATGACCCAGATCTTTGCTGCGCGTTTTGTTTTTCTTTCGCCCACAGATACGACCCTGTTTGTTTGAGTCCCTTGTGAATTAATGCCCAGAGCTTTAGCTCACCTTATTTAAATAAAATCGTTCGTTAGCAGAGTAAATTGTTCTTAAAATAATATATTAAAACTCTTACAAATATTTTACATCTGACGAATGCTACAATGTTTGTAGAACCGTTATGTGCTATTTATTTTTAACACTTAAATTTGTTAGGCTACTTCATTGTCAATTTGTTACTTTAGGATTTAATGAGTGTCAGTTACGCGGTTGTTAATTTGATCACTCTGTAACTTTATTATCATTGTAACGTAAAGTAAAGTAGACAAATATTAAAACGAATTATTGTGATATTAAATCAAATACATTATGGTTTATCCCACTATAAGTTTACTTGTAAAATATTTATAGAAGTGCGATTATATAGCATTTCATAATACCAAAGCAAGAAAAGAAGAAATACTTGCAATCAAAGTCAGCTCTAATGCTATGAAATTGAATTAACAGATTGGGACATAAAAATGTCGACAGGAGCGGGAATAAACTCCAGGACCACTCATTTAGTACGCCAGTGCATTTAACAATCATCTATCCTCGTCAACTCCGGTCTCCATGTGAGTTCTACATATTCCTTGAAGGTGACTTGTAATCCCATTACTGTTTGAAATATCAAACAATTCTTTTAAATCGATATGATCGTTAGTAAGTCTTGGCCTCTCTTCGCTAGTTATATATTTGGTTGGAGTGGGCGAGAAAATTGTTCCAATTAGAGCTGGAATTTTTGCAGCATAATCTGCACGGTTTCATTTTATTATTTTCACCGGCACGGAGCTCGTATGAATTATTCTGGGCTCTTGATAACGAATTTCAGTTGGTGCAATTGTTCCTATTATCGACAGAATATAAAATTACAGTTATCAATGGTCGACACGTGTTTACGGTTGACTGTAATTTTGTATGCTCTATTGGATGAGAATTTGACGGGATGTGCAAATTGCCTGCTGTATGAATAATTTTCAGTCCAACTGTAACACATTCTCTAATTTACAATTAGAAACATTGTTATACAAATAGAATATTTACCTATAATATCAAGTAATCTCATGCGGGTATAAAATTAGCTCAGGAAGAAGGTTAATTAAATATAAGTGAAAATTTGACTGTACTGAAAGGGTGGAGAGAATTTATGCAGGAAAATAATTTTTAAATAGACTCTCAAAGTCTAAAGAATTACGTTTCCAAATTTCAACATACGTAATAACGTAATAATTTAATTAGGTAACATTTTTATTTTATTTAGCAATATATGTCTAGCATTTTTGCTATCCATTTTTTTAAAAATAGATGAAAACAAGTTTTTAGTGGCATTGGGACTCAATACCCCACTTGTCTGAAGGATTGAGGACAACCAAGCTCAGTAAAAATCAGGTTGCCAGCTGCGTCATTTGTTGGTTTTTTTACGATGTTGAATTCTTTTCGCTTATTAACTAACAAAAACTCGGTTAATATATAATATACCTGTTTTATTAAAATACGGAATATATTTCATAATTATTGAAAGGTTGTATTTTAACGTCTGATTTTGGAATAATAAGTAAAAATTTCCGACCGATTTCAGACTTTATTTTAATTAAAACCGTTTTCAAAGAGGAAAAACACAACATTTTGGTACTTATTTGTACCTTCTTCAGGTTATTATCCTGTAGAGAAACATCAATAAACCACGTGTTAACATGAAAAATACTTACATATTTTGTAGTACTAACACATAACTAAACAGAAAGGTACTACAAATGAGAACACTCACCTAATTAATAATCAATATATCAATCGTCAAATTTTAAATATAACAATATTTATGAACATAACCACAATTTTTAACAAGAATGTTAACAAATTTCGGCTTCAAAATTGTATTCAAAATTAATAATAATCTTAAGGGCTATGATGAGCGTAAAGCAAGCACGGTAAGCAAAACTTTTTATGAAAAGACGACATTGTGTCATCCGAAGTTGTTTATAAGATACTCGTGTAGAAGGAAAGTCAATGAAAATTAATTATTGAAGGGTCGTCACTAATGATACAGTAATCCATTTCCATACACATTTCTCATAGGTGTGCAGCCTTGGCTATCTTTCCAAGGGACTGGCTGGGTCTTTTTATTTTATCAAAGATACACGTGTAATTTATTGAAATAATAATTTGTATTTATAGAGATTTCGTTTGTTCAGAACACATAAAATTTCTGATCAAGTATGTAAATGAATCTGAGCCAATATTCAGGCAGGGTGCTTCCTGACATGCACACGCTATTTAGATTTTAGTTGCGCTTTACCAGAGTGCTTCTTTTACGTTGAGTGACTGTAGCTCTTATCGCTCTAGTCCGGTAGTTTTACGCTACGTACCCATAATCAGATTACCTGTCAAGGGGAGTGTATTAGCGACGTGATTGCAGAGGGGTTGCCCCGAAATGGCCCTCATTTGTTCATAGCGGATGCCAGGTGCTACAAGGGCAATTTAGGGGGAGTTGGGAGCGGGGGTTTGTCAGGTGTGAGTGTCTCCGTGTTAATGCATCTGCGTTGCGTGGGGAATGCTGTAACACATTCACTTTACCAGCTCCATATTACTCGACATGAAACTACAGGATGTGGGATGTGAATTTGCCAATACAAGCCCCGAAACTATTCCTTAAATTTTTTATAAACATGTTTTATGTTGTAATTATTATATAGTTGGTGAACATTTCAATTTATTTTTTAAAATTGAGCATGGAAAGTTTAACAATAAGTCTCTTAAATATAATTTAGTTAACAACAAAATCGAAACAGAATTATTTTCCTCCTCTGAGAAAATAATATATATTGAATTTATAAGTTATAATATGGAAAAATCAAAAACTCTTTTCTAAGGGAATATTGGGTTCAAATATATTGGTCATAACGTTCGAGAAGACCACAGTGGCATCATAACTGCTTTCATTGGATATACAATAAGTCGGTACTTTATCACCGGCGCTCAGGAACCTTTGGAATCGTAGACCCAGAATCGGCGACGTTAAGCCTCTGCCTATGATGACCGATTAGACGCCTGTGCCCTACGAAGATGCGGATTTTAAACTCTTTTCTGAGAAAGTATATTCCTGGAGATGATAAGAGAAGTAGCGAAAGACTCATATTTTTTATATCAATTTATCTCTTTAATTATTGAATGTCCCTAGTATGTTTATGGCATATACGTACTCGTAATATTTTGACAGAAGGAGGGGATTTAACGTGGGCCATATAAATATTTCATTAAATATTGAATTTGACACTTCATTTAATAACACCAGATTTAGTCAATTAGTGAACTAAAATAAAAATTAAATATGTATAACGCAAGTTAATACTCATAGTTTTTATTTAATAATCTCTAATCGATAAATAGTTACATTTATCTGAAATTAGTTCAGTTAATAAATAAATGCTCAAAAAGTTAGAAAAATATTTTATTGTTCACAAAGGAATGAAATCGTATATTACAATTTCGTCCCTGTTATGCCATTAGGTGTTATATCGAATGTAAATTATATGCTTGAATAGTACACGCATTTAGAAATTTAAACCCAAACAGTATAATTCATTCAAAAACGAAGTAGACTATTACAGGAAATAAATTAGAATTTATACGGATAAATTACAAGACGGGAAAGAAACGTTCCGTGATTTTGCAATATAGGATTTAATTCTTTGTGATTTCATTAACATTTTGACGAAATTATTTTATTCTGGCGAGAAATTGCGACATTGAACACCTGTTTCGGGCGAATATATTATGGTAGGGGAAATATAAAAAAATACAGGGCGTGCGCAGATGGAAACTGGCGAACTTGGAATCAGCAAGTTTTGTAAATTCAGAACACGAGTGCGAAAACTTATTTGCCCGTGGCTAAGAAGGTCTCCTATATTTCGTACAGCCAACTGCGAAAAAACAGCGACAGTAGGAACGAAGGGTACGTGTCAGAAACTTTTAAACTGATATCAAATAATGTTTGTGCGTATACTGTTGAATATCTTTGTCATTTTTCTATATGCAGTATCATCCCGAGAATAGATTATAATTGAAGAAGAACTTACTGATAATTTGCATCTGTTACTTTCCTGACTCATCCAAACCTAATTCTGCAGCCTTGTATTTATATAAAGTATTCATGAGTTTTTCTATAGATGACTGTAGAAGAAACAAACACGGAAGTCTTTTTGTTGGGATAGTACGTAATAGAAATCTTGAAAGCAGAAACGGTGTAGACAAACAACTAAAGTAAGACAGAGATGGTACGATTCTTAATCATACAAAAAAATAGAAAATGAATTCAATCAATAAATAAAAATGAATGAAGTAATACAAACACAATAAACTATTTCGAAAAAATAAATTAAAAATTAAAAGACAAACAATTAACAAAGAAAGAAAAATAAATAAAGAATTAAGAAAGAAAAAAGGGAAGGAGCAGTGAACGATAGCTAGATGGATCTACAATAAATAAGCAAGAAAATAGATAAGCGAATCTATAATATATAGATATAGGGAAAAATTTATTAAATATTGGAACAACATAAAATTGGTGTTTTTTATCGAAAGTATTGCTTTGAATTGAAGATCAGCGAAAGGCAATTAAACTAATTTTAGATGATCCGAATAGAAAAACGAATTATCTTATCGATTCTTGTACATCCCTTTCAGAACTAATATATAAATTGTATATATATATATATATATATATATCGTTTGGATCAGTGGGTCACTGTACAAGCTATGGTGAAGTGAAGTAAACATAATTATTTATATAAAAAACTGTATCACTGCTGTATCAATTTACTCTTGATTAGGTTGTTGTTTGTAGCTGAATAAGTCTGTATCAGACGACGACGAAAACTATTTGTTGAGTAAATCTATGACTGATTAATATTTTTTTTACGTATATCGACAATTAGATCTGTAAACTACCACGTTACTAAATTATAGACCTATTAGTATAACCTCAGTAGTATGCAAAATCATGGAGCACTTAATAACTACGTACATTCTGGATGCACTTCAATATAAAGAGAAGGTCTTTGAGAACCAACATGAATTTCAATCAGGTTTTTGGTGTGAAAGTCAGATTATTAATTTGATTCAAGATTGGAAAATACTCATTCCTAAATAAGACAATTAATGACTGGAACAATTCGCCTGCAGGAGTGATTGGAGAACTACCTCTAACGGAAAGAAAATTTAGACTAAATCTAAACTCTGTAGTGTAGTGTAATGCAGTGAAGTCAAGTTATCAGTGCTCCGAAATCTCTAACAATAAACTAAAGTGCAATATATTTCCATTAATTTTTTCAGACAAAAACAATGTTATTCAGTTTTAAAAATTTTCTTCTAATAACATAGCTCCATTTTTATTTATTTATTATGTGTGTATATGATATAATGTATAATCATATTAATAATTATAGGTTAAATATGGTCCTTACGACCAGAATATTAATTATTGTGTTCTATGTATCTGCCGCCGTGCATCTGCCCATTTGTAAATTAAATAAATACATACTATACAAATACATTAATAATTTTATTAGATTAAATAAATAATGTTTCCAAAAATGACGTTGACAAAGCGCAGCAAAAATTTAAAATTTTCTTAATGATTTACCCATGAAGATAGTAAAGCACTCCTGTGATAAAAAATTTGATTCTTCTGAAATCAATCCGGTCCGTAAATGCAAAAGTTCATTCTAATATATATATATATATATAGTTACATCTACAAACATGAATATGAACAAAGAAAGAAACTTGGCATGTTGTAGTCTCTTACAATTAAAATCTCATTAAAATTTCCTGTCGCTTCCACAACATCAGGAGCCTAAATGAGGAAAAAAAATGCAATCAATTATTTTTTGAGTAACAGGTTACATGAGGGTGATCCTGAAACAGCTAATTCCCCTTTAACAGCATAGGAATCGAGTTTGGTAGGTAGAGAAAGGTAGTCAAGGGTATTGAATTTGCTGTGGGGTCGCAGCATTCCCTTCTCTGAGACTCCACAAATTTTTTTGGAGGTAGCTAGCCGACTGACCCAATGGGAGCAGCAGCCAACTCGTACCGTATCCCATGGTCTGCTACCCCAGCACAAAAACCTCCTCCCAATAAAGATGATGGTGCTTCGGCATGGGAGAACCTTAAAATCAGAATGAGAAACGTGGCTGGGAACTACAATATCTCCACGACACTACTAATGTCAGAACCCAGCACGGGACTACTAAAGAATTAATAAAATAACGTATATAATGCTTGAATGTTGTAAGTAAAATTCTTCTCTATTATTAAATGATGAAACATGTGTTCTAATAATATTCGAACATCAGACACAAATTATTTTCTTCGTACAGCACTGAACAATTATATATGTAGTAACCAAACAGTTTTGAAAGAAGGAGCTTTTAACTCGATACCTCATGAATATTAAAGCTGTTAAACATATGATATTTACGTCTTATGTGTGCGGTTGCTAATATATTGCAAATTTTGGATTTATGTAATTCTATTTGTTTGGTATTTTGATTATGATAATGTGTATAAATCACTTCAGGAAACTATTAATTTCAAGCCTACTATAGACGCCATGAAAGAAGTAAGGCAGCCATGGCAATCGTAAGGAATTCCTGGCGAATGAGCATCCCATCATCCCACGTCTCACTTCAGCGATTCCTTGGGTCTTATCTCGCGGCAAGGCCCGCAAAGTCGTTATGGATGCCAAATACAATCACACTGAACGTTCTCCCCTCACTGTCTTCATCTAGGGAAGAATAAAGGAACCTAACGTAAAGCCATTAAAGCCACGGGAGGATTCCTTTATGTATTCTTCCTGAAATATGAAACAGGCAATAAATCAGTCCTATAAAATAGAAGTAAATCTCTTTTCCCACAATTCAAGGAATAAAAATTGATAATGCCACTTTGATTCATCCATCGTCTACGTTTGTGTGATTTGACAGTTATTTAAATTAAAACGAGTAAATATTTTTTTAAATCTTTCTAAGAAAACATGCCTTCATTTAGAAACAAACAATTGATAAAAAAATTCTTCATGCCTCTGAGAGCTCTGAAATTTTTTATTGCCAAATACATAGATTAAGGTGAGAATAACTAATTTCAGGTCATATATATAAAAATGAAAATTACATAATATTAGAAACAAGATTATTATTAATTTAAATGACAAAGAGGTTTGTAAAAGTATAGTAGCCGCAATTTTTCGCTTTTTGCACCACTTAAATTTTAGATAAACGATAAGCCATGATATATGAACATAATACATTCATAGTTTTGAATAATTCAAAAGAAAGAAATATTAAAAATCTCATATTTAAATAACAGTAAAAAAGAGTCCATTTACGTTAAGTTGTGAAATGATTTTTATGGGGATGCTAAATATTCCTGCATGGCTACATTTAATTTATGAAGTACAGTGTACCTTTTCTTAAGTACACAACAGAAATGTTTGAAATTTTAGGGTTTATACATTAGAATCTTGTACCTGATTTAACACAAAAGATTTTGAATTTTCTTGTATATATTTTAGCAAACGTTTTTATAAAATATTTATTTACAAGTCACATCTACCGTGATGGTCATTAGCGACAGACAATATTTATCATATTTACAAACAATATAAATTAATCCACATTTACTTATATTTTTTTCAAAAATTATGTTCTCATGGTGAATTCTATCAGGTCCCTGCAGGCTTGACTGCAGTGGGTGAAATCCTCCTTGGAGTAACTTATCCACTTCTTTCTGGCCGCTTTAAGGTTAGGGCATTCAAAAACAGTGGCGATTGGTGCCTATGTGCTCATGACCTACAGCGCATTAATTACTTTAGGAAGAATTATTTGTTTTATTATTTTGAAACCTTTATAGTAATAGTATTTTAAGAGTGTGAATTTCTTCTTTGATTCTGGAGACTTTAAACTGGCCGCTTCCCATCACGCTCCCTCCCGTATCTGTGCTACTCTGATTATAATTCAAAATCCTGCCCGGAACGACAAATGCGCATGCGCAGTATACAGCTTCAGTCCCCTGCTTCACCTGTCGTGCCAACAAACTGATTCTCCTTTAGCTACAACGCCTAGTAGACCGTGGTTTTGGAAGCGCCACTAACAGGTGATTCTCGCACAAAATAAAATGGAACTATTTAGTAATTAGATACCTTATTTTAAAATAGTTTGTATTTTAAATACAAAAACAGTATTGCATAGTATTCAAAATAATTACATGTAAGAGTCTGTGTTTCGAAGACTTTCATCAAACTGTGAAAACTACCGCAGGATCCTGCATAAAATACTGTTCTCATGTGTGCCTTATTCCTAAAATTAAAAATATTTAAAATATGTACTGGAAAATACTTTTATGTTACAAATGTATGCCAACTTGGTTTTAAAATTTTCTGCTTCTAAAAATTAGGCATTATTATTATTACGTAGACGGAATTAGAAATGTAGAATCGTACGAACCACAGAGTATTGGTAACACTGTCACTGTAGTAGTATTATTAATGTCTTACGTAATTATCCCCCTAAAAATTATTTTGAACGATGATGTAGCACGTAACTCTAAAAACGAACCACCACTATATCAAAAATTAGATGTGGGATTGATAACCGTATGTTACAATGATGACAGGTAAGTACTGGGAAATAAGAGCGAGGGAGTTAAGTTTGAATGCATTGTTCTTAATAGGACCCCTGATTTCTTCTTGGAAAGTCCTTAGGGTGAATTATCGTTTTATAATTACAACCTTTAATGAAAAGTTTTCGCTTGATTTAGTTTTCTCCCAATTACTTATCGTTTCTTCTTTTAACTCCTTTAGTTCTCCATTCGTTTCAATTCCGAGCAGCGATGTATTTGCGGATGGGGGAGAGATTCTCCAAGGTAGAACAAAAGGAAAGGTACTATGTTCTTTTTTTGGTTTAATCATCTTTACCTAACACTATTGGTTCTCGTTGAAATGCTAGTCAAGTTTCGTTGGCTTCCATCATCAGTTTTTTATTGAGGTGGTTTTGTGACATCCAGTGGCAATTCTCATAACATCTTTGTGAATTATATTTAATTTCCTTAGAGAACTTTGTTTAGCTGACGCATATATCTGGAAGCCATTTGGATATAACTTTTCATGAACCGTAATAAATTCAAATCACCATGAAAAAAAATAGTGTTCTGCCAACGACAAGTCAAAGTGAGGAATCTACTCGCTGTCCAACTAACGAAAGACGTAAAACGTAATGGAAAACGTCGTGTAACTTACCTGAAGCAGTTTTTCTAGGGGATTTTCTGTATGTTTTATGTGTAGACTAGGGTCCTTAAATTACCCTAGTGAACCCTTGGTTACCTTGCTCTACCTTCCACATCCCCACTTTTCCGTTCCTTTTCTATGATATTAAAGTGGAGTTGCCAGTTACAGGATAACCCTCATGTAGCTTGTTAACAAAAAAAATGAATCTCGTGACGTCTGTTGAGGACTCTTTGTAACTGTCTTGAGGAGGGACTCCATTGACCAGCCAGTGGGGAAGGATACAAGCTAAACCTAGTAAGGATCGACAGAAAACTTCTCTGAAGCAAACAATACAATTCACCAAAATTACATCGCAATCGGATGAAAGGTACAGGAATTGATACGGAACAACCATATAAGCGATCAAATAGACATTAATTTTTATTTATAAGTGTTAAATATGTTATAGGATTTTTACGCTTATTATCACTCATAATTTTTAAAAATAAGATTCTATTAACTAGTGATTGTTTATTTTGTACTATTAGAAATAATAATTTTTGAAAAAGAAATAATAGCGACCGAGACAATTGTTTTGAAGTTTTTACAATTGAAGAAATCACCCCAATTACGAAATAAACTGTTTTTATATGGTGTTTAAAATATGTAAATGTGAAATGAAAGAATGATAGGCAGACTATGCGTTCGGTACCCCTAAAGATTTCATTAAAATTAGGAGATAAAAGGCTTGACTCTTCAAGCCGTTTGTCGAGGTTCTGTCTTCCTAGTGCTGACACACGCATCTGCGGTGCTTTGAAGAGTGCTCCAAAGATCCTTATAGGAAGGAAACAGACAAAGGTTCGGGGGTGAATGTGGCGAAGCTGCTACAGTGGCTCAAGTGTGGGGGAATGCGAATCAGCTTTGTGCGACATGAGGGGAAAAGAAGACACATAACACAAGATGGAATCGTAGTCCACGACGTACTTCAGTCTCACCCATGGCACGTGCGAGGAAAGATCTTCATTCAGACCTCAAGACTATCACAGTGATCATGAAACCCAAACCTGATCTAAGTAAATTGCTGAGAAAACAAAATGCTAAGAAAACCCTGTAATGATGGTGTGTGTATCCTAGTAGCGTATTATTAATAACTTTATTTATTTGGAAGTCGTCTAACTTTAATTATTACAAAATTTTGTATATCTCGTACATCTAACCCCACGTAGGCAGCTTAATTTATTTAACAAAACTTTAATTTGGCAATTTTACGAACCTAATTTGATGTTACTCTGATACAAACCTCCATGTTAACCTATCTTGCACAAGTCTTTTCATTTCCGTATAACTAGCACATGCCACAGCCTCCCTCATCTGCTTAGTGTATTCAACCCTTGGGCTTTCTCTTCCGTTCTTACCCCACACTATACCCTCTAATGCTAATTTTACAAGATCCTCACTTCTTAAAACGTGGCCTATTAATCTATCCCTTATCTTGGTCAACGTCCTCCATATTGTTCGCTCTTTCCCTATTCTGCTTACAACTTCCTCGTTAGTGATTCTATCGACCCATCTGATTTTCAGCATTCTCTTATAGCACCACGTTTCAAAGGCTTTTATTCTTTCCCTTTCTATAACTCCTACCATTCATGTTTCGCACCCATATTACGCCACACTCCATACGAAATTTTTAGCAACGATTTCCTAATATTCACACTGATATTACCCGTAAGTACATCCCTCTTTTTTGCAAGAGCCTTTCTTGCCCGTGCTATCTTACTCTTTATGTCTGCTATACTTCTACCATACCTAGTTATTACGCTTCCCAAGTAGCAGAATTCCTTAACTTCCTTCTAAATATCTATAATGGTCAAGAAACAGGCTACTTATTTGTAGACTTCTCTTCTATTTTTAACATCACATTAGACCCTGCTTTACTACCGCCTACTTATAGGTTCTTTTTTTTTCAGGTACAATCCTAAATTTATTACTATAAATTCTACACGTTTACTATCCGAAAAAACATAAATCTCTTTTCCAATACAGATTCTTAAATAAGATAATTAATGTTGAGTAATTTATTGTATACTAAAGCGGTGGTCGTGATTTATTGATACAGTATTTGATTCGACAATATTCCTTTCATCACCACGATTACGATTACGAAAGCGTCACATTTTGGAACTGTCACATATTAATTAACCTTCCCAAAATGTTAGTTTCATCACAACAGGTGTGATGACTGAAATAAACGCAATAATTTGAAAGAAGGCTAAATACCGGTGTATTTAATTCTGCCAGGAAGTTAAAGGAGAAAATAATACCGATTCCCGAAACGAAGAGTGGCTGAAAGTCAGAAAGTCAAAAATGTAGCGTCCCCCAACCTCCTCAGTTCTTAAATTAAAATATTACAAGAAATTACTGTTGCCTCTGCAAGGTCCGAGGTCTAAATTCCTTAATGTTGGGGGTCGAAACGTTTTCTAATTAAATTATTCCATTTTTGTCTTTTGGCCACTCTTTGCGTTTTATTTATAATATGAACCATATAATATAATTTATTTATTTATGAAAACTATAAAGTTCTTTTCAAGTGCGAGCCGTTTTGGCGTTCAGGGAAATAGACAAACGTTGCTGATTCGTCTCACTTCCCCCTCAACAAACCTTTACTTCGGTCGTCTGGACAATAATGCATGACTACCGGAAGAATTTTATTGGATGTAACAAGGAAAAGATTCAAATCGACTCCCATTTGGAAAAGGATATGGGAAATATTCGGGTTAATGTAGGTCAGAAGAAAGAGAAAGAAAGGAATTGTTCGTATTTTAGCAGGCACACTTGTAATGAAGCCATGAATCACTTTGGATATTACCCAATCTCTTCAAATTTTTCTCGGATCTCTCTCACTGCCATCTAGCTGAAACTGACCACAGCACCGACTTAAATTCAAACAGCGACGATAATAATGTGAATTAAGCAATTTTCGATTCAAATTATTTGAATATAATGATAATTATGAATCTCACGCTTGTTCCTCTCGTCAATATGCGAATACACATATTAAATAATTTTGCAAGCAATGGCCCAGCATGTAATTTATTCGGCTCCCGCATTGGCTGGTGCGCCATTGATGTGCAGATATCCATTTGATGCTGCTCTCTAATTGATTTCTAATTACCGGGGTATTTCTCTTCCTACATTCCATCCAAAGTTAAGTGATTTTCTAGGCTTCAGGAATTTGGAAGCGCACTTAACTGATGATCTCTTGATTGGGAACTTCACGTCACGTATGCAAGAGTCCTTCAAATGCTCCATTATGGACTCGGCTTGCTCGATTATGTACTGTATCCGATACATAAATACATATTGTAATATACCCTTACATCTAAAATTTCTAGGTGTCATTAAACATAGTATTTACTAAATTTATTCTACTTTCGTTTATATCATTTTCGCCATACAATTAACTATCTTAAATCATTAAACTTTACAAAAATAACTGACATTTAATTAATTATTATCCTAATAGGGCTAATGAAATGAAACTTCAAGGAGTAGTAATATTTTGTAATTTAATATAAAAATCTAATTAATTACAAATATTACAAATTGTTTCAACAGTTATTATTTACATAGTGGAGAAACGGGGTCGACTGAACAGGCTTGGAAATGTGGATGGATTATTAAATTTATTAGTACTAATAACTTTGCGATTTCTACGAATTTCCACAATTTATTGTCCAAGTATATCATCATTTACAATATAATTTAAAAATAATCACGTTAGATACTCAATTCATTTGATATTATTAATATTGTTCCAATAAGAAAACAATATTTTCTTCCTCTTAGATTTGATTCATTTAATCCGCTAATCCTCAACTGAGTAAATACGACAAGTCAAAACCATTAAGCTAAAGATCAAATTAAAAGAATACAAATAAACAGTACGTAGCATAACAAAACAATAATTCATTAATACAATAGAATCAAAATTTTTAAAGAAAAATGAAATTGTCTGTGTGCTGTTTGGTGGGTAACAGGCTACATGATGGTTATCTTGAAGCAGGCAACAATCCTTTACTAGCATAGGAAAGGAATTGAAAAGGGAGTGGGGGTGTGGAAAGTAAAACAAGGTAGCCAAAGGTTGACTAGGGCCTACGGGAGATAGTGTAAGGATCCTACCCGGCGTTTCACTTAAAGATGATTTAGGAAAACACGAATCAGGTAGGTCGGGCTTTTGGGTACTACTCCTACGCTTTTCTGATGACGGGAGACTGGATTTATGTGTACTATGAAACGAAATTTTGTAATTATGACCATATCAATCATATTTGAGAGTAATCCTTCATTCTAATTGAGATGTTAGATATTTATAGTTAAAACAGTCTATCTGGCTTTGCCTTTTCTAAATTCATTAATATCTGTGGACACAATGGCGACGGTTTTTCGTTCAGCCCACGACGAATATTAATAAATCTTTGTTTTCTATTGTTCTTATGTTTTCAAAAGAAAAAAGTTTCGAAATCTCTCGTTCATGTAGCATAATGACACTTCAAATCACTCGAGTGCAAGCACTGTCAGTCAGAAGGTGATGACAGAAACCGTCATCGAAACGTCGAGAAACTTTATTGTGTTAATATTGTTTCCAAGTTATGCGTGCAACCTATATGGTTTAATTAAAAGTATTAAATGTAATTCCATAAGGAGAGTAATGATTATTCACAAGAGTTTGTCACCGCCGTCAGTGATTAGCTCCTTCTTCTCTACGGGTGTGATTAAAATTCATTACAATTGCTCCACAATCACTTCGTTTCTCAAAGTTTAAATCATGGCCAAGAGACAACGATCAATTTCATTCAAGCTCCAAAAATTTAATAATTATGTTTATACAATTGATACTTTCTTGGTTATCGATACGAATTTCAGGCAGTTACTACGACCATTTGGAGCGTAGAATTTGAGTAACGAAACCACTCATCTAAACAATAAATAAAATATTTTCTTTTAACAATGGGAACTCTATTCTAAATATGGATACACCATGTTATTCCCGTCATTTGGTGATCTCCTTTGTACCCTAGAATTTGAGTGAGGCATTTCGTTGTTGCTTTGCTAGTCTGCCGCTCCGCCTTAGTGAACCAAGTGACACGATTCCCATGTGAATAAGTAACTGGACGTCAGGACCCCGCGATCCGTTACCGCAACTTTAAGGCCAATAAATTTATTATAAACCACTAGAGGTTAGCAAGAATTTTATCAATTCCAGGGGTCAATTGGACTACGAAAAAAAACACATTTTTGTTTAATTTTCTTAAATAGTCATCAACTTCTATTACAGATAACTGGAAGTTTATTATTTTTCCAGAGTTGACAAATAAATGAATGAAAATTCTTTGATAGTTCGTAGTGTAACAGTTCACCTTCAGTTCTCATAAAGGAATCGAATGTCAATTCCATTCGAACAATAAATAGTCACGTAATGGTTGTAAATGATTAACATCCGGCTAATATCAATTAAAACACCCACCAACTATTGTCAAATAAATAAACTGGTCACCAGTCACAAAAATTAATAAATGAGTAAAAAATTAATAAAAATATATTTTTCCGTTGTATAGTCATTAATTTAGAAATTTATCACGTGTACACTGGAGTAACATAGTACAATGCTGGACTAGTGGACACGCCAGACACCGTGCGTATTCAGTGTGCTAACGCTCAAGAGCTAAACGGTCTTGCAAAATTTCTTTCAGCACTCGAAACTCTAAATGTAATAAATCTACAATCTTTAAAACCCGTACTTCAAATTTAACCTTGATTCTGTCTCTCATTGTTTACAGAAGGGAAACCGGCCATCATGCCCTGAAAAGAATTAGACTAATTTATTTTTCAGTGAAATACATTTGTTGTGCAGTGTCAGAAACTTTCGAAACGTGCGGTCTAGAATCATCTGACGAAAGTAACAAAGACTGAAGAAACGTTGAGTCATTTAGCTCATCACTTAATTTTGTTAACTGATGATTTATTTACGTAATTACTATTTATCTAACATGTTTTTTTTGAAATTTTTATTTCCAAAGGAAATTGGTTGTTGTCAATGGATCAATTAATTGAGTGGTTTAAAACTCAATCTATTTATTGCTGACCATATCCTGGAAGTTATTGTAGAAATGTTTGTGAGGGTTTTGTCTATGAACATTTTATATTTCATAGAAATTACCGTCTGTTAAAACTAATAGTGAACATTTTCAATCTTGTAAACCGACAATATTTAATGACAAGCAATTAAAACATAAATAATGAAAATTTTCGGTTGTTTGCTTGCTTATTAAGTTAAATTAATTTCTATGTAATATCCGATGGATAAAGATTCAGCTTCGAAATTCTCGGGATTTTTCGAACTGTTAAAGTTGTTAAAGTTTCTCATTGAAGTCTGTCTGCTTTAAGGTGGAACTATTTAGCATTTTATGCTTTAGTTTATTTATGCAACACAATTTTTATCACCATCATAAGAAAACAGGTGAACTTTTTTTGTAATTTTTATTTTCAAATTTTGAAAATATAAGCCAATGCCCGATGTAACGAACTGCGGTTATTAAGAGCAAAATCGTTCGTCGCGCACGTTATTGCCCGGTTCGGATGAATTTTGGTGGTACTCATTTTATTATTTTTGCTAGGAAAGTTGATAAGTTGATCTTAGTTTCTTACATTAAAAATAATCTAAGAGACTTTAAAAAACAGTAGAAGTTGATATTGATTATGTGTTACTATTCTTAATTAAATTATATCATAAGATATGAACGGTTAAAAACTCAGTCCTCACAGCTTTGAATACTAGTTTGCCTACTACGTGAGGCTAATTTTTATACTGATACTAATTTTTAATTGAGGGTGATGAGGTAGCAGACTATATTTCATTACAAAATCTGGCCAGATATTATCAGCGACTAGACTTTGCCGTCGAGGAAGGAACTCCTCCACTCACCTGTCGCCATTCCTGCAGATTGCCTCCGGATCTGTGAGGCTGACGATGCAGGAAGCAATCGGTGACGCCGCTTCCGTCTTCCTCTTCTCAGGATATGAACCGACGACGGGAAATGACACATGACAATGGAGGTAGCTCATCTAGTTCTTCTTAAACCACAATTGCAATTTTAACTTGATTCCATCCGACAGATTTCTTGTAGCGGCAATTAAAATCTCATTAAATGAAAAAATTGGATAATTACTTCTCAGGTTTATTAAAAGTTTGAGTCCTTATAGATCAAACGATAAATTATATTACACTGAAATGGAAATTTAATTATTTCTTAATTTTAAAAAATCTAACTATTCACACTCCCTTTTAACATTACAACAAAACATTAGTTTTATTGAATATTTTTACGTTTATTTGAACTCGAGAATAAATTGACCACATTCAGAAGCAACTATTAAAGCACTGGAAATTTCTGTTATATTAACAGATTAATAATATTAACTTCTTTAAATTATAAACATCATTAGCAAATACGTCACAATTTTTATATAACTTAACACACTTCATAGAACATTTTGTCCACAATTTTGTGATTTATCCAGGTAAAGCCGGACGCAAAATTATACAGAACTTAAATACGGACAAAAATATTTTTTCCAATAAATTATAAATAGAAATTGATAATATATCGTTGAAATATAAATTATTAATTAATAAACACCGCAGATGCTCTGCGTCGATAAAAATACAAATGAGCTAAACATTAAAGTTCCAAAGAGAGAGAAATTATCTTCTTGGACTACATCCAGTGATGGTTACAAACTAAATGTGAAGCAAAAATGCGTTGATATTGAAGACAGTTCAAATTTAACACTGTGAATAAAATAAACTATGATATGATACATATAATTAAATCATCATAACGACAACGTAGCGTAAATGTTGTTCAAATAACTCATTTTTTGCATTTAATGCAGTAGAATTATGATTAAGCATTTTGCTCATAATTCATACGAATTAATAGGTTTTTTCCGAACTTAATTAATTTGTAATACTAAATCATGTTTATGGAATTAAATGTGTTTGGATACAACTATTTACTTTTGTGCAATGACATCGTTTTTAAGCCAAATTATCTACGTTTTCAAAACAAAAGCTGTGGTTTACATTAGGGCGGATAAATGCCACATTGAAAATCGAAATAAAATTACAAATATTATTTTACTAAATCATTACCCGATAATATGTTTAAAGAAATTTGTCAAAGTATAAAAAATAAAATGGACTATAAGCAGCCTTGTTCCTCGTATTCATCTGGTGGCACGCTTGAGGACAATGTAAAGTATAAAACATTTTTGTATATTTATTAATTGCAAAGGGTGACATTTTGGCGGAAATTTCGTCCCTGGTTTAAAAGTTCAAAATATGCTCAATATTTAGCTATTAAATTAAGGAACCTCTTACATTAAAAAATAAAAAATAAATGAAAATGGAAGACGGTAACAACTATCAAAACATAAACATAAAATGTATCCAATAAACAACTTGCAAGAAGAAATTTTACAATATCGTAAACTCCCGGTCGCCTAAATTCGTAAGTTAATATTTCGTAGGGTTATATAATTTTGTTCCATGTTGAGTGAATTTATTTTCATAAAGAAATTCAGCAGGTTGTGTTTAAAATATTTTGCATACAATGACGTGTCTTGGACTGTCTTCGTCTAACGTTTGTACCAACGATATTTAAATTAATACTTTTTTGGTACAGTTTCTAAATAATTTTTAACGTGGGACCGATTATTTCCAATCTTGCACATTAATATATAGAAATAAAACAATAATAATATTATAAACAACTAATTTAACGTAACAATTCAATAATGATAAGTAATTTCGGATAGGATTTATATTGTATGCAAACATCGGTAAAAAATTATTAATTTATTGACCTCGATAAAAATTTATAGGGTATAAATATCGGTTGATATCGCAAGAAACACGTATACAAAATTTGGTCGACATTGCTTCACGCGTTAGGATTTCTACGCGGTGCAGACATCACAAATACATAAAATTCAGACTTTTTTACATATGAACAGTGAATTATAAGAATAAAATTGTTATCCATCTCTTAGATCTTTTTTGCGTGAAATAATGCATTCTAAGTTGTTAATAAATGAGCAAAACGGTTTTATGACTTACATAGTCCTCATTAGAGGATCAAAATAAATAGGACGGAGGACGCTTACAGATAATTTAATTTTTTATACACTTGTTCATTTTAAATTTTATTGTGTGGAAAAACAAAGCCAAAAGCTACTTTTTTAAAACATTGAACCAATTTTTAATTGATTAACATTAAAATTCTACAATTTGTCTAGCAAGAAGAGATATTCTACAACAAAGAGTATAAATATAGTCTATATTAGATCATCTATTATTTTAATATAGTCAATCAGTATAATTAGTGATTATAATTTTCCGATTACTTTAGAAGGTCGTAAATAAGGAACTTTAAACTACAGGCTGCTTCCGAAACATTAATACGATTTGCCATGTTAATATTCGAAAAATTTATAGTAATAATAATGATAAGGACATGAAATTATTTACAGAACAACTCAAAGTTGACCAAGCTGCGATCTTTCAAATGCAGTGGAAATGTTTATGCAGTTTTGAAATTCTTCTCACCTTCTAGCAGCATACCTTGAGTTACTGTTTTCACGGCTGTTGCTATGCGGTTACACAGGTCAAACTTTATTTATGGTGTGGAGGTACATAATCAACGTACAAGTCTAAATCTCATTCAGCGAGGTCCTTGAAGGTCATTGATGTAAGGAGGAATCAGTTTGTCAATTATGGCTGATCCATCATCGAGAAAGTCTGTTACTTAAAAACCCATTCTTCTCGTCAGTGAAATGTTCATCTGAATAAAAATCAAGTTTTCAAGCATATTGAGATATTATTTTCCTGTAAGTGTTCTCTGTGAAGAAAACGGGACTCGGATCTAGAGATATTTCACTTTTTAAAATTACACTGTTCAATCACATCATGTCAAAAGCTAAATTTATGTGTAGTTGTGAAATCGGAGTATTCTTTTTTTAAAAAACTGCAATTTTTAATGAAATGTATGTTGTCTTCCGTTTTAATAATTTTTATTTATGATAAAATTTTGGTGTAGAAGCTGTAGACTGAACGCGAGTTCCAAAGTTTGCGTACAAGAGTACGGGGCAAGGGACTACTGATTCATTTGCTAGGGGGTTGTGGCAGAGACATGAATCACTTAGCCGGACAATGGCGACAGGAGACAATGCTCTTGTTGACGACTCGAAGGCGATTTCCCTGGGACGCCGCAACGTTAGAGCTCTAACGAGCTCGTTAATTTCTGGGGTGATGTCACAGCTCCGCGCCGGAACACAGCATTGTATTGGAAGGAGTGAACAGCGTTTCGGAAACATGACAACGTAGTTGATAGCATTGAAAAATTAAACAATACAGGATAGAAACTGTACATGCTGACAAATTTGTGCTTCACTCTAAAGAAAATTACGACGAAAATTTTTATATTCATAAAGCATATTCTAAGAAAAACAACATCCATATAATTATTCTGCTTCAAGCGTAGTGATCAAAGTTATTAAAGTGTTGTGATCGTTTAGTAAAATAAAACAGCTCGGAATTTTTAAAATAATTTTTATTCCACCCATTGATACAAAATGTGTTTTTAAACGTTGATATGGCAAACACTTGGAATGATCATAGAATGGAAGCAGTGATATCTTGAGAACATCTTAGATAAATTACAATTTTCTGATACAAATTTATTCTACCATACAATACTCTTAGTATGCTAAAAATATACTAACTCACGAATTTCATCTTCATGTAACCAACTTCATAGGTTAATACTGATTTAAATAAAAAATGTGTCTGTAAGAGTGTACGGAATTTAATTCAGGAGTTCCGATTACTTCATGTAAACTATGAAGTACGTAACAGTATTTAATACTCTAAACATAAGTTTGATACTTTATTTTCACTTATAATAAATTATTTGCTTACTTTAAAAAATTGTATTGGATGAAAATTATTATTTATTACACACACATTTTATGGTCTTCTTCTTATTGTTATTTAATAAAGGATACATTCAACGTTATTAAAATATATCGATTAATGAATCTTTTGTAACGCTTAATTCGAAAACATCACCAAGGATCTATTTTCAGGGCATCAAATGTCTTCATCACTTTATTTCGTAGATTTCCATGCATGCATGTACTAATTATTTTGTTCAACTTTAAAGAAAATTATATTTTAGAATTATAACTCTCGGTTAATCTTCCATTTTACAACAAGTAAATCGACCACGTCTTATAGATTTAAAAAAAAGAACTCGAAAAAATAGAAACTACTGCAAAACGTTTCGAACTTAACTAAGGAATTAATCATGTGAACAATGCATTTTAAAGTATCCTCAAAATTTATTTATATAACATTAATATCTTGGTTAATATTAACAAAAACTTTTGGTAAAGTATAAAAATATATATGATGCTTTAAATCCAGTGCATGCTCAATGAAGTACTGAATGAGGGAGGAAAAGTGGTTTAGTTGTATTTTTGTCAGTTAGTTTACTATTTTTTCGTTAGTAGGAATCGTATTTTTATTTTAGAAAAAGCATTATTTTGGAATTGAATCAGAAAAAGTAGTGCGGTTGATACAAAGATCCAGAATTTTTTCTCTAAAGATTTTTGTTCACGAAGTATAATTTCGTTTTTAATTTAGAAGATTTATCTGTTCTACAAGTTCGTAATTGAAAGTATTGTAACCTTAATTTTTCTCCTTCTGTATTTCTGTTTCCGAACATTGATTGCAATGTTCCCATTATCATTTATTTTGAGAGGAAATAATTTTTCTTTCCTATTTTACTTTTCAGTGACTAAGCGAATAGCTTATTTGTGATATTCACAAATTGTCTTCAATTTTCCAAAAAGAAAAGTCGAAAGAATTTCAAAACTCGTGTTGTAGTGTTTTTACTCACCATTCTTGTAGAAGTAAATGTCTCGACGAGACTTTGTTTAATGTACAAAACATATAAAATGTTTCCGGTTGAGAGAATATTACAAATCAAAGCACGTACATGCAAATAGCAGTGCTGTCCGACGTTTTTACATATCAGAGGAGTGGCGCTGGCGCTGTGCGTAGGCAGGCAGACGCACGTCTAGGCGCCGAATGCGGCGTGAATGGCAGGCGCAGACAACTAACGAAATGAGTTTTTTGTTTCCACGTACAGGTTGTGTGTGTACGCGCATTCTTCATGGATCATGTATTCAAAGCAATCCTTTATACATTAAAGTTTCCTAAACCTTTGCCGATTAAATTTCGCTCTCTGAGCTCACTGGGCTGTTGCTAAAGCATTTGTTTCAGTATTCCACTTATGTTTTGGACACTATTTTCGCATTCCATTTCGTAATTGTGGGCTTAATAAGAATAACTTTCAAAACTAGTAACAGAACAGCACAGACGATTCCATGTAGAGGGTCATTAAAGAATTAAGAAACAAATTACATCACTATCTGCTATCAGAAATGGACTGGAAGGTTAGACGAGAGACAATAATAAAAACGCAAACCTGGTTGCTGAATATCTTGCTGATATACTTACACCGAATAAAATGAAAATTGAAAAAGTTGTTCAAGAAATTAATAACACTGTAACAGAATAAATGAAATCTGTAACTCCTACGGAAGTCGCAAAAGGTTTGAAATCTAACTTAAATTTAAAGAAGGCGCAAGTATTTTATCTAATAACCTAAAATTTTAAAAAGTTTCAATGCATAATTTAGTTTTAGGTACGTACCTGCTAGCTGGAGAGGGTCTTAAGTAATTATGTGTATCGCAGTTTCGTACTCCCCATTTCATTAATCATTTAACATATAATATTTCGACAGTTAGGGGAAATATATTCACGTACAAGCGACGTGTCTGCGAAATTGCAGCATATTTCCTATAAACAAAGGCTGGTTAGCCACCACCGGACGATGATCTGTGAAAACTTCCCCACGCTCAGTCTATTCCATCGGGCTCACGTAGATCAAAATTTTGTAAGATACAACAGTACTAGCGTAGACACGTCACGTGGAGTGTTATTTTACCATGTAGTGGGTTGACAGGTAAACAAGCTTGGAGTCGCAAAAAGAGAGAGTAGAAGGTAGTAAGTAGTCTAAATAGATAAGTTTGGCTTAAGGCAGAAAAAAGGAGGTCTGTGAGAAGAGAAGGATGTGGAACGAAGTTGATACAGTTAAATTCATATTCTGGGAGCAGAAGGAGATCCACAGAGAAGAGAAGAAGACGCTTTCAGTAACTAATCGAAAGTAAACCACAAGCTCACGAAAAATTCTACCATCGTAGCCAAAATCGTCAGCTGAGATAGTCCACTTGAAGTAGCCGCTAGCGGATACTTTCAAACCCCTTCATATCTCCCGTAATTTATGGTAATTTCTATAGTTTTCGATAAATAAAGACTTTACTCTTTAAGCTTCGCAAAATATCCCATGATTTAAAAAAAATTAGCATATTCATAGAGAAGGTAAACTGGTTTTCCTCGACGCAGGATATTGTATATTCACAGCCTGTGAAGGAGGAAGAAAATTGCCACACTGACTTCTCAGAAATGGCTTAGCACCTGCTCAAGGTTCCAAGTCGCTGAGCTCAGAAAAAAAACAGATCTCTGCTTCACGTCTGTTTTGTTCTCCCCTCACAGTATTACCATGATAGTTAGAGTCGAATGTTAATAAATATCATGTATTTCAATATTCAAATCACCATACGTTTTATATTTTTTTAGCAGAGGACTCAAGTGAAGATTTAATCATAAAATGTAAAGTTAATTATTTAATTCGTTCGTAGCTTTTAATTATTTATCTCCCTCCCTTTTAAAAATATTTTCCAAATCCGAATAAGTCATCTTAAGTCTATCTTAAAAATAATTATTACCCTTGTCAGTAGTATCAAAATTGTTCGAGTAACATTTACTCAAATGATTTGAATTGATGGTTCAATAAAGTAAATTAATTCCAGATTATCAATTTGGTTTGAGGGAAAAACACAGTATTAGTAATTGGAATATCATTAGTGCAAGAACAAGACGTATAAGTACATATATATATATATATATATATATATAATGTGTCAACTAAATGACAAATTTGAACGTAAATAATAAATACACGGTTAAAAAATTCTCCGTTTGCTACATTATATGAAAATCCATAATTTTTTATTAAAAAAACACATGAATTCATATAGTACTATTTTTCGCCACAAGATGGCAATAAACTTATTTAGCCCTACTGTAATGCCTGTGTGTACGCAACCCAACAATCACAAGTGTCTGACAGGATTTCCTTCTAGGCGGAATCTTCTGTTAAATAGAGTTAATCTCTAGAAACGTCAACATACCGAAGCACAAACTTCTGCTTTACCTGACAAACCATGAGCTTAATAAATGTGACAGAGTTTTAACAAATGTTCTAAATATATAATATAACAATGCAAGGTGTGCGATTAACAGAGTTGGGTTTATTGTATTGTGTAAAGATGTATTCGCGACGAAGTCTCAGTAGCTGCTGATATTTATTTTCCCGTTACAATAGCCACGGAACTTCTATGGTCGCGAGCGTAATGTCTTTGGTCCTTTGTTGTCGCATCATAAGTTTACTCCTACTGAGTTAAGTCGAGAAAATTAAACTTATGTATTTGATATGAAAGGACTGTACCCACTGCACTGTTAATTAAGAAGAAATAAAACCCTTCTTTATTTTACAGACAAATATTATTTGTCACTCAAAATCTCAAAAAGATTTCAGCTTTTATTCCCAGCCACAATCACGTACAAAAATTTACAAAGACATACAAATTATCAGTCAATTTTCACAAATTAACTTCTCATCTCTTTATTAATCAGAACTAACTTAATAATTAACCATTTGTATGCTTCTGCATATACGACTTATTTATTTTTAAGATATTATTACCTTATTTATTTTACAGATATTATTACCTTATTTATTCAAATTAAATTTATAAAACACAACATACTTGCGCTCGCAAATACGTCTCTCAATATTTACAATTTCCTAAGTCTCCTACTAGCATCTAGCGGAAGACTAACAATTAAGTTCTATCTTATGTTTCACATTATAACATCAATTTTTCCGCTAGATGGGAGTAGGAAAAATAGGAAATTGTAATTACTGAGAGACGTTTACGAGCGAGCATATATATTGTGTTTTATAAGTTCAATTTGAATAAATGAGATAACAATGGCTTTTAATTTGGAGTTCGTCTGTGCCCGCCGAACTTTTATATTCCAGAAATAAGCCCGACTACTAAAGAAGGTTGCTGACCCCTGGTCTCTGTTTGTAGTGCTTAGCTTGGTGAAGGATTCGATGTACCCAGGTAGGACAACATCGATCCGTGGACGTTTGAGACGGTATATAATTGATTGAAGCCATGAGCTGCGAGTATGGGGGAGGCAGGTGGCGGATCACACGCTGCGGGCGGCATCCTGGCGGTATAATCCGATTACCTCACGCTGATTGTGCGCCAGTGACTCTTAAATTCCACCCAGGGGACTACTTTGCCTCGATAGCGACCGGTCAAATAAATTCTGCCGCACTGTCTAAAAAAATTTTACATCATTGAAACCCAACATTTTTTATAGTTCATTCATTAAAATGCCGTTCAACTTAATTTCAATTAAAATTTTAGGTTGATACAAATGTTTAAATGGGAATGATAATAGAACCTAACTTACCACTATTGACCCCAGAAAATTGAAAAATTATAGCCATTTTGGATGAAAATGGTATTTTTTTGGAACATGACATATGTCCAAGGTTACCTTAATTTTTTTAAAAAAAGGTTATTATGCAGGTCTGGTCTTACCCTGACATCAACACATAAACAATGAAATTTAACTATAAGAATATGATAGTTGATCGAGTTCTTTGTAAGTTTAATTAACGTTTTATTTAAGATATAAAATATTCAATAAGTTTTTATTATTCACGGTCCATTTGAGGCTCCATGTAACTATAAGTACAGATGTCGCCTACACTTTTAACTCCCCTTCCCTAAAAAAAAGCAAACTCCTCTCATGTCAATCGGAAAGACGTGAGCATAATATGTAACAGTCCAACCTAAGTGATGTGATGAAAAGTACTTGTTTCTACCTGATGGAAGTTTTCTAGGAGATTCCCTGCATCTCTTTTTAGTGAATCCCCAGGTAGTATCTTGAGAATACAACCCCGGGGCCCTACTCCACCTTTGCCTTCCTTGCTCTACCTTCCACATCTCCCTTTCAATTCACTTCTTATACTATCAAAGGGGTGTTGCAAGTTTCAGGATAATCCTCAAATAGCTTGTTACTCCCTCCCCCCACCTTTATAAAAAAGAACTTGATTCTGCGACCCCACAGCAAGCTGCTTCCTAAAACTGATGGAGACACAGAGAATGGAATGCTATGACCCTATGTCATTGGGAAAGACGTGAGCATAGTACATAATAGACTGACCTACATTATGTGGGTTTTCCAGGAGTTTCCCTGAATCTCTTTCATCTCAATCAAAGGGTTTCTCCGCTCATCCCATTGAATCAGTCGGCCAACTACCTAATAAAACTAGAGGGAATGATCCGAACCCACAGCAAACTCGTCACCATTCAGAAGGGCGTGAGAACAGTACCCAATATTAATAAAAAAATAACAAACCTGATATCCGCTTTAGAACTGACAAAATACAGGACTAAAAATATAGAATCTTAAATATTACATCATAAGACTTAATATACTCATCATCGGACCGGACTTTCAAATCCAAATAAGTATAAGAACCGGACTTTCAAATCCAAATGAGTATAAGAACCAAAATACGGACATCATAACATAAAATAGAATATAAATTATAGTAATAGTAAGATTATTCAAGTAATTATCTTAAACAAATTACATAACTCTGCTAATACAGATACAGTCATAAATAATTAGAGTATAAAATTAGTAAAAAAGTTTGAACCACAACTACTCGACCAACGCGTCATGGAGATCCGGAAACGTGGGTCGTAACCGGAAAACCGGAGTTGTTTCACAAACAAAATGTATAAAGGTGGAAAGGATGAGGAGACAAAGAAATTAAGAATTCTCTCCTTCAGTCTTTCCACGAAAATAATATAATAATAAAACTAGTGTAACAGATGATGATATTACATGCTAAAAGAAATTGAAATATACGCATATACTTTATTATTGTATTCATACATATTTATATCTATGTAAAAAAAATGTACCAACAAAAGAAAAATATTGTTAAACAGACCTGTTATTGAATCTAGAAAACAGGTCAAGTAAATTATTATCAATAAAAAAAAGTCCGACCTATCTGTTGTAGATTTTGTAGGGTTTTCCCTATATCTCTATAGGTGAAACATAACCCGGGGCCCTAGTTAACCCTTGGCTACCTTACACTACTTCCACGTTCCCTCTTTTCAATGCTCTTCCTATACTATTAAAGGGGAGTTAATTGTTACAGGATCATCTTCATGTAGTCTGTCTCCACCCTCTTATCCCAATAAACCAAGTCAACACTTTGCTACCTTGCTCTACTTTCAAATCCCCACATTTAAATTCCCATCCTATGCTATTAAGGGGGAGTGTCCAGATCATTCCCATGTAACTTGTTACCCCAAGAAATAATAGTTTTGTCATAGTAATTTGACAATTGTCGATCAACCGGAATTTGCTTGTGATAATATTTTACAATGAGTTTGTATCTGTACTTTGAGAAATTTTTGTGTTATTAATAGTTTTCCATTTAAGTAAATTTCCTAGAATTCTAAAGCTAAGAATGCCATCTGTTGGAATTTTTAACAACTTACGCTGGACTTCAAGGTTGTGCGGAAGGGAAAGGTAGTGATCATCTTCACAAATTTGTCATCTATAAAGCTACTAATACCTTAAATAAGCACATAAAAAACAGTTAATAGTTTATATTAAAAAAATAAAACTGGATGTGTGCGACCCTCGTCTTTATATAACGTACCTCAATCATCTGCCCTGTGACTAATGAAACATTTTTCATATTGACTAACTAATTAAAGGTATCATTAGTTAAATAAAATGGTATACTCGTATATAAGTAATATATCACATATATTCTCTTGGTTCATATTAGTTTCAAATAATGTTTACCCTGAGTAGCCTGTCATGTTTCATTATTTATGTTTATATAGCGTAAATAACATTTTGTTTAAATAATAATAATCTTACTTGTTTTTCGCGATTGCGTTCCGCTTTTAGTTACAGAAAAATCAGTATGGGCCACCAGAGTCGTATTTCTGAATCATTTGCATTGCGACTCATAAAACATTTTGTATTTATATTAACTAATTAAAAAGTGTCAGTACTTGAAATTCAATGTTTGTTTAACTTCAGCTAAACAGCAGTTTAATTATTTACCATTTGTACCAATTGTAATGTCTATATGTCTTTAGGGTAGCATCTTTCTTAGCCTCAAATGAGAAAGGAAAGAACCTAAAACTTCAAAAGATCAACAGATACCATCTCTGGGTAGACACCAAAATTTCAGGGCAATCAGATGATTTGTTTAGGAACGCCTAAAGGGAAAACTTAGAACACCTTTAACTGGCAGCGTGTTTGTGCGATTCCGGGTATAAACCGGCTACTTTACACTCCCGTTTATTTGCATGGATTGGTTTTGACTTATAGACTGATTTATTCTTTTTTAAATAAATATTTATAATGTTCTTTATAAATTGCTCATGTAAATATGTTTTCGTTAAGGAACGGAACGTTTTCAATTTACGAATGTATTCACGATGTTGATACAAACATGGAAATGAGACGTACGATATTCTCCATAGCGAGTTATCTTCCAGGCAATGAAACAGTATTTTTCATGCAGATACGTACATAAGACGGTAATAGTTGTTATATTTGCGATAGCGTACCTGCTAACTGCGACCGGATGAGCCCCTTCGCGACTGTATCACGGGCGCTAACGACCCCCCAAGTTTGCTGCTTAAAGCCGTAAAGTCCGATCCTATCTCTGCACCGCATTAAGTGAAACTCCGTTCTAGACTAATGCGACGATTCCATTATGGCTACCCGTCGGATTGGCCACGTGTGATTGCAAGCACCCTGAATTATTCCGTCAATTTTTACGTCACAACTTTTAATAAAAATATGCAAATATACTAACACTGGAACGGTACAGACTAGCATTCGTTTAAATAGTTCTGATATCGGTAGAGAAACTCTGAGCTATAGAAATTTGGTTCTTTATTTAATGCTTGATTAAATACGTTTCATGTATGTTCCCAAACGACTAGAACCTATCAGGTATAAGGAGAGAGAAGAATGACTTTCATAGGCCGGAGACTAGATCAAAAACTAGAGAAATCGTCTTCAAACATCAACCTTCAGTACCTTGCATACCCACCAGCACCATGCAACTACGAGCTGATATTTGACACTTGTTTATTTTAATTCAAATGCAATACAAATCAAATTGCTTGTTTGTATATGTGCTGAGGGATTAAAACACGTCTTATACTCCTAGGAACGTGGTGAATGGTAGTAAAAATATTAAACACGCCAAAAAGGCCTTTCTTTCCGTCCAAAAAATATTTTTAAGGGTCAGACAGATATGCATTGTTTCTCAAAATGTTGTTTCTGTAAAAATTTAACTCCATTTTGACGAAAAAGGTGTACATCATTTGGGGTGGATTTTGATCATAAAAGTAACGTGAAAATAATCGAGATGGGTGTCAATTACGGAGGTATAGAAGTTTCTGAGTTTTTTATGACACTCAAATTGCTACATACGTTGTACTTGAGACCCTTAGTGGGGGTGAGGTGGAGGAATAATATGTAATCAACCGAGATTGGTATCCATTCATGGGTTTTATAAGCCGTTGAACTTAATTCTGACTTTAGACATTGAAATTGTACAGAATATGTTGGAATTGGGGTAAATTTTATTAATTATTTAATATAAAGCTCCACAGTTGGGTGACAATTTAATTTATAAGTCATAAAGGGGTAAATGTATGTAGGGTTCGAATATAAAAGAAAAGATTTTATTTATAATCCTGAGTCTCATAACAATAAAACTTAAATAAGAGTTAAATTAAATTATGTACAAATAAAAAACGTTAGCGGTAATAAATTTGTATTGAGACTCATTAAAAATCAGGGTGAAAAAAAGGAAGCAACGTTATTTATGGCAATCATGTGTGGTCCATCAAACTCTATAAAATCAAAGTTAACGATACCCGCGAAGCCTTTTGCTGCGTTCTGGCCGCGTTTTTCTCCGGTCTGCTGACTTGGGGACGCCTGATGTCAATCCTCGCTGGCTTCATCAGGATTGATCTCACTGTATCGCGGACGCATTGGGCCAAAATAGTGGAGACTCCTACTAAGAAGTCATGAATCTCCTGATGTTTCAAGAGCAGCTCTCATTTTTATGATTTCTTGCGGCGGTTCTTAGTTTTCTGTCTTTAGATCACTTCTTGCCGGCGGCTCATTATTATCTGTCTCTCCGCCTCAAAGTATGCTCGTACGTTACCTCTGTACGAATCCAAAATCCTCCTACTTAATTCTATCAACCAATTGACTGCAATTTTAGTAGCAGGACCTAAACATTTACCATCGCACATCTTTCGTGTTAGTAATTCCAAATTTTTCACGGCGAACTTTCGACTTATGAAGCAAATCTGTCTCAAATTAGGGACGAATGACTCTTTTGTTAGTGAAAGGGTCCTTTATTCTACTGTGAATGAAAAGGTTCGTTGTCCGAAGGAATTTGGTGCAAAGGGTGTATGTGCTGACCCACAAAAAAAATCTCAATACTTAAGACTTCTACTCGCGTTCTTTTACTACATTACAAACTTGAGACTTACTTCAGCCACAGACTGAATTCAATGTAATATTCAACTAATATAATAGTTATTATCACGCACCACAATTCGAAGAGAAAGATATTCAGCTATAATTTGTGTACTAATTATATTTATATTATTATACTCATGCATTAAATGGAATCCTTGGTTATTTAATACCAAACCCTTAGCGTATACATATACACACATACGGTGTTGTCAAAATTCCTTGTGTTATTATTCAGCAATTATTCATTTTTGAAATATTTTCACACTTCTCATTACACGTATCAAACAAATCTATAATGCTTATAACGTAGCGCTATATATTGTAGTGAATAATTACTTATACATATTTTAATAATATGTTTAATATAACGTAATATAAAATGAATAAAATCACAACCATTCCACGTATTTTCTACGACTCTTCTCTGCCGTTAGAAGATCTACAATTGCCTTCCTCAACAACACCGAACTTTGTCCCAGCCCTGCAGTGATAATGAAGCTTGTGGATTTTGTGAAAAAAGCTGATTTAGTTCAAGATATATAACCATACTGTTACCAGACAATGTAAAAGTTCCTCAGTAAGCTGGCTGTAAACGCACATGACCTCTTTGGTTTATGCGGCTTTAAACTTAAATATTTTTTAAATTGATAGGAAACGGAATTTAAATAGGTTGTAGCGTTGAAAACTGCAATAACATGAAAGTCGCTTAGGGAATAAACGAATATTATAACAGCCCCGGAGGAGGAATGGAGAATTGTTACGTTAAACCAATATCTCGAAATAAGGTAATGTAAAGTGTTTACGAAGGCAGTATAAGAAGCTGTTAACTTGAGTTGAATCATATAATTTATTTATGTGATGCCATAAATAATAAACATATCTTTACGCTAAATGCGATTCCTACCGCTTTTTACCAAGTTCTCCGGCGAGTGACTGAGAAATACACCAGTACCCTTCAGAACTCAGTTATGAAGACGTTTACCACAGACTATTGCGTCACTCATAAAAATCTATGGGCCAGAAAGCCGTTCGGTCTGTAGGAGACATTCCGTCCTATTTATCACGGAAAGACCCCAGGAGTGCGGAAATATGGTCAATAACGACCCTTCGCGTCTCGTGTATCTGACGAATGACCGTCTTCCCTAGAATACGGGCTTTCTTTCGGAATACAGGTACAGGAATACAACGAAAAATGAACTGTTGGACAGCATATATGGATATTATTATTGATATTCACTTGAAACGTAATGACACCTGACACCCATAATTGTATTATAATGATATTCATTAATAAAAGCCGACAAAAATTTATTTACAGATGCTATGATGTTTAAGTATCATTATAATTGCACTTGAAATATAAATCACCTGCTACGACTTTCATACCGCTGTGGCGTTTTAATTACATCAGCGCGATTTCATATCTATATATATTCAAAGCGAATAATTACAATTTTTGAATGCTCCCACCCCCTTCCCAATATGTTCAAGTAATTTTTTACTCACACAGTGTATCTGCCTTTTTCGTAGTTAAAATGTGTACTGTAATGAGTGTATGTGCCATTCGCCATTTTATTTCATCAATGGATGAGAAATTCCCCAACTGGTGACGCTCAGTCTGTGTCAACAAGCATTGGCGACAGAAAGGCAAGACATCGGCGACCCGAGTGTGTTCTATGTACAAATTATTTGGATTAAAGAACTTCTACCAGAGCCCACTTCATTGACCGGGTATTTTAGAAGTTCTCATCTCCCATCACAAATTGGGTATAAAAACCACAGGACGAGCTGGACGTTTGATTGGGGCCAGGTGTCACGTGATCCGCCATGCACCTCATGGTGGGAGGAATGAAAGAGACGACCTGGGAAGATTGAAGTGAGAAATTGAGTCAGTCGGGCAAGAACATTTGAAGAAGTCTGGAGAGTGCGTGGTGGTTGAGCCACTGTACGAGAGTTCGCGATGAACACATGAATAAGGAAGAAGTCTGGAGAGTACATGGTGGTCTTGCAAGGGCAGGAAAGCAATTAAAAACCAACATAGTTAGGAAGTCATCTCCGAAGAAGAAGCTTGAGAGAGAAAGAGTGAGCGAGGCGACAAGCGTGGGTGGCGAATGAGAGAAGTGTCTTGAATCTCCAGACTAACCGAGAAAAGACAGAAGCAGCTGGAAGTCCACTCACCTAATTCCGTGGACTCCAGAAAGAAAACAGGGATGCGAACGGTCGTAATTCTCAGAACCCAGTCCAAGGTACCAACGCAGAAGTTCACACCCCAAGGAGCCGCCACCAAGTACGGAGACCCCGGATGCCAGACGCGAGTGTACCAGTATCGAGAATTGCGTTATGTATGGCTATCCTGCTGCACGAAATGCCACCCAATGATCCTTATTAGATTGAGTATCATGCTCAGCATGTCGTGGTAAATTTTAATTGACCCTAAGCTTTTGTACGTTTTCTTTTTGTCTGTTAAAACATTAATTTCTTTTTAAATCTAACTACATAAATGGGTTATAAAATAAATTAAAACGAAATCCTCTAGCTTCACATAATAATACGTATTTAGATTAATTTCCTGCGCGTGTTTAACATTTAGCGGGACTTTGGCTCACATCCTTTCACTACCACTCCTAGGGAATGAAGTTTGAAATAATCCTAGCCTCTTTCACTTCATTTAAATGAAATAACGATCAATATTTCTAAGTTGTTATGCAGGAAGAGCGCCAGCTGCTTATTTTCAGGGCCAAACCCCAAGTAGTTCAGATTACATCAATATGACGTCACGGACTCTCGTTTCAGGGTCGTCTTGCAATTCAATGAATTTTTGCGACTTTCGTGGGTGATTTTACATTGTAACTTCCTTGTATTGACTCTGTTGATATGCTTTGTACATTTCCAATGGATGGTGGCTGTTAACGCTGGCTGCATGAAAATTTGTGGAGTTCAAATAGTGAAATAACACACTCACATGAAGAAAACAATATCTATAAAATATATATTTCAACGAAGATAATAATATATATCAAGGAATCGTAGAACATTAAAAAACGAATTCATTACATTCATTTAATTGAATTCAAATTTTTCGTAAACTGACTATTCACTACAGTTATCAAATCCCCCCTCCAAATAAACATTCTGATTCCGCTGCTATCCTCTTATTTTTTTGCGGGAGAAAAAAAATTTCAACCCAAAACTTTATAAACATTTAATAGGGGTTATTATAAGTCCATCATAACCGAATATCATAACGAATATCAGAATTGAACTCAGCACCGATTCCATAATTCTGAATTCAACACAAATATAAGTTGGTTTCGATTTTATTTTTATGTGGCGCCGGTCCTATGCTGCAAGGGGCTGAAATTATACACCAACGACATCGAGAGAAGCGCTACAATTCTGATTTACACCGAAAAATATTTATTCGACGATAATATCAGTCGTTCACGAATGTCAGACTGCACGCAATAAACCAGGCATTTTTTGATCATGCACGGAAATCATTGCGAAGAAGAGAAGCTTCTTATATTCAGTCAAAATGAGGTCATTTCGAACATTTCTTCTGATATGTGAGTAGAGCGCTCGAACTAGTCAGTCGAACTATTCAGATACTACTTAACTTGACAACGACGGTAATCAGTTCATTATAATCTGGATTGATTAGCTGATTTATTTATTTTAACTATATATAACGTACGAAAAATATCAAATTTAATTGTAATTGGTCAAAATGACATCGATTTACGTAACCTATGAAAGTTCATATAAATTAAGATTATATCCAAATAAAATACATTCCCCGCAGTTATTATGTACTTTATTACCTTAAACGAACGCTGTCGTATGTAAATGAATTAATTTACTGTTCACCAAATACCTGTATGGATATCAGTTGCTGTGAATAGAGTACTTTTAACTGAATTGCTCAATGTTAATGTCCAGCACTCGAGTTACGGGAGTGCAACGTCATCGACTGTTATTCAATTATATTCCAAATAGTAAAGTGGAACACAGTAAACAAAAACGATACTTTCATAAAAACATATAAAGTACCATTGCAATATACGATTTATTCTTTGAAAGTTCTTAAACATAATACTTCTTAATTTTACTTTTAATTTGACTCAGTAATAAACTTTATATTCTTTATACAACTTTCGTTTTACGAATGATTCGTAAATGTAAAACATTCTCCCCTCCTTTAATCATTACTTTTGTTTATACCAACTAAACACGGCATTTAAAAAATCTGAGTAATCCTTTTTGTATCTATTTATGTAAAGTGAAAGTACGAGGACAATTTCTAAAGTTATAACTAATTTAATATTTAGCCGCTTTAGCGCTGCAGTTGCGAATTTAAGGATGCGCGACCACATCTTCTTTAAAAGCCATTTGAGGAAGATACAAAGTGAGCCGCGAAGCGTCGGAATATCTAAATTTGTTAATTACTTCTCTCTATTTTGTCTGTTTGTCGTATCTACCGTTATTGTGTTATGCAATGTTGTATCATCTCTGTCAGACAGAACGAGGTCTACCGTCTCCCATTAATCCCGACGACATGCGACCTGGTAGTACAAAATGATATATTTATCGCAGACAGTTTTACCGCCTTCCATTAAAATGAGTGACCAAACTTCAATATTTATAAAAACTGTGCTTAAATACAGGTTTAGCTCTTCGAATTAGCAGTATAAAAATGTTATGAAGAAGACATAATCTCTTCTTCGTGTTTCCAAAGCGAATAGTGTAAGGAGTTGTTCTTCTCAGACCATGTTCATACTCGATAACACTATCGAACAAAAGCAAATTTGAAGACGCACTAGATAATGTTTAGAAGAAAACGACTAGACTGGACCGTTCAAACAAAGGTATCGCGTCCACTGCGACGTCCCCATAACACAGACCGCCTCGACGACCGCTTTCTTTGTGGCAGAACCTTTAACGTTTTTACGGCTATTAGCGAGTATAGTGACTGGCGTAATCCATGTGGTCTGTGTTATGAGCTATTATACTAGCTCGAGAAAACTTTCCTTTTAATGTTATACCCCACTTTGTTGGTTTTTGGCTTTCTTCACTTCAACTGCTTGTATTTGTAGCTACTTAGTCGTATCTTGTGGTGCGAAAAGCTATTAGATGCTTATAAGATGTACCTGAAGGTATTGTATTTTGCTTTCTTTGAATCATCGTAGTTGTTCTGTGCTGTGCGCAGAAGTTTTTTTTTTGTGCGCATTAGTGAGAAAACGTGTCGTGTTGGAGTACTTACTGTCTATGAAGAGAGAGGAATGTTCTGAAATCGTACAGAAAATGGCTCTTCAATCTTCTTGGTTTATCTCTTTTCAATACGCATTCCGTCTACTTTATTGCATCAGGAAAGAAGAAAGCACTTGCTACATTTCATCTTTACTTATTTAAAGATAAAATTCTAAACTAAAATTTAACGAACCATTAGCACAAGAATCAATGAACACAGATGTAATATTAATCATTCACAAGACAAATTATCCGTTATTTCAAAACATATTTTAGAATCTAACCACACTATTGACTGAAGATTGACAGGAAGACATTTTATGAAGTTAGTGTAAAGTAAAACTCTAAGAGACAGTTTGATTCAATTATTATTTTAATATCCATTTAACGTAAATTACCGCGTTAAATGTACGTCTGTTAAAAGCGTTCCAATGTACAGGTAAGAAATTCCACGAAGAAACTTCCAGCTAAGACTTTTTCCCGGAAAAGCCACTACGGAAGTAGAGGGGAAAGGGGAAAACTTCTCCAACAACCAATCCGGTAATTGATACCGATTTTTGTGGTTATGTTAAGACCAGTTTCCACAAAGTAGGTGAACTTTAAGAAGAAGGGAGAGGGAAGAACAGTGAGACCAAAATTTGCAGCAGAGGTAGACTGACATTCTTGGATTAGTACTGACAGAGCAAGCAGCGTGGAAGACGAAGAGAGGTACACATTGATCTCCAAGTAGCCGAATGATCCGGACTTTGCTTCCATCCCTGTTCTGGTAAGCCGTTGGAAGTTTCTTTACAGTAGTTTTGGCGACACAAGTTTATTAATCAAAATTTCCTTTCGACTTTCCACACCAAAACACGTTAATCTAGGAGTAGAATCTAATATTGGAGCTGTCGGCAATATATATATATATACTTAGGTCATTTTCTTTTGTATGTTTTTATTTTAATTTCGTTGAATAACAGTATAATTTTAAAATTTGAATTTAATACGCTTATTTTGTGGTAGTAATACCACATGGCGCCTAAGTAAATAGTTCCCATTTGTTAAATAGATTTTCTCACTATATATGTAACGTGCGAAACAGTAGTATGCAGAAAGGTCGGAAAGAGGAAGAAGATAAAGTACGACTGTAAAATGTTGAAATACCATTTTGCGTGGATAATTGCTTTGAAATGTACCATACATTATAAAACTACAGAGAATGAGTAATTTAATTAACAAAAATAAATTGTCTTCATGTACAGAACATTCTCCCATTTAAAGTTCCCTGGGTTAAAATGCCATAAAATCACAGCACCCAATACGTTTGCGCGATAACTGCGAAAAAAAAATTTCCGTGCCTGCATGTCACTTCACAGTGCTGAGCGCCTAGTTCCTTAGTCACGACGAGTTCTTACCTCGCCAGCAGTAAAAGTATAAGTTACCAGAAGATTTCTTGATTGTATTAAGATACTGATACTACGTGGGGGTGATGATGAAATTCATATCTCAGAAAGAATGGGGCGTGAAACGATAAATTTATAACTGTCGCTGATAGTTTAATCAGTTGTTGATAAGATATCTATCGAGTTAAATTCTGTAGCGGGCTAATGTAAATTAATTCCCAAACATCGCCGAACACCCAGCTACTATATAATAAATAAGTCGTTTTTGAATAAATAACAAGGATAAATACGTCGTTTCGTTCGAAAATGGAATGTTATTTAACTTCATTTAACGAACCTAAAATTTAACAAGTTTACCAAATATAATTTCAGCCAGGGTCATTGTATTGTAAGGTTGACGTTAATAAAGGTGTGAATTTGTACTTTTATATTTAATTCTGCGTTTAGAATTACACTTCATTTATTTATGTTCCCTTGTATTTTGCGTCCGATTATTGATTGAGGGAACAATTGCGTCCGCCCGAGTTACCATCCATGCAATTCGCGGGAGTTATATCTTTGGCGTGCAGCAAGTAGAACGCGGAGAACAAAGCGTGGGCGAGAGTTTCCTACTCAACGAAGGTCTCCCGCATTCCTTTCTGTGAGCGTTATCGCACTAAACTTTACTCACAAACGTCTCTGCACGATTGTAGGGGGTGCCTTGCAGTTATTAGTGGGGGAAAAATGGAAGTTGTTAAGTCAGTCTCCCGTGCTTTTATTTAACGAATTTTGAAAATCCTGTAATACGCATTTCGGAATGTTGGTTATTATAGACTTGAACGCGGGAAATAGACGAACCAATAGTATTTTTATTTCTGATTTGACTAATCATATTAATTGGCATTTTAGTCTTGCATATTCATAAAAAGAGCTAAATAGCTGACTTTCTTTCCTGTGTTTCAGTAATTAGAATGTGTATCGATATAAATGAGCCAATACTTTAGAAGATCAGAATGAAAAAATGTTGACCGGACCCGGGAATTGAACACGCTTTCCGGGCGGATGCTCTACCACTGAGCCAGTCCAAGTCGGCATTCCTCCACTTTCGTATATCTTGTCAGGCTTCACCTACAATTTGCCTATAATATTCTTCACAACCTTGCTCAATTAGTGAAAAATGGGGCATTATGTAGACTGATGAAAGGTGCGTCAATTTCAATTCAAAAGAAAACAATTGCTGCAATTGAAGCTCAGGACAAAGGCCATTAAACAAATTTAGAAGATCAGAAAAGAAAAATGTGGACAGGACGCAAAGAATCTATGGGAAAATGGTTCAAATAACTAAACAAAGATCATATGTAAAAAAAACTAGTTCATCGTTGAGACGAACGTATTAATTCCTGGGAATTAGTTTCAGGAGTGGTAGAAGTGTGATATAAGAACGCATGCAAACATTAAAATGAATAAATATGCATTCAATTTTATTTATATAGGAGAAGAAGATAGAAGATTATAGCTCTGACATTTCATAACTTTAGGCCTTACGCTCTCTCTCTCTCTCTCTCTCGCAGACACGGAGAAGGGAATGCTGCGACCCCACAGCAAACTCGCCTCCCGTCATTCGAAAAGTCGTGAGAATAGTACCCAATGCCAGACCTATCTGATGCAGATTTTCTAGGGTTTTCCCTGCATCTCTTTAGATGTAACACCGGGTAGGATCCTTAAACCATAGCCCGGGGGTCCTAGATAATCCTTGGCTATCTTACTCTACCTTCCGTATCCCCCCCCTTTCAATTCCCTTCCTATGCTATTAAAGGGGTGTCGCCTATTAACCCCCACCTCCCCAAAAAAAGTATTCCAATACTAAGATTCATAATACTGGAATAAACGATATAAGAGATTCACTTACGACGTGTATTACTTTCATTCCATCAAAACTTTTTCTTCCCTCTCTTGGTCATTATCAACATTATCTGTGTTCTTTCCAGCGGAGACATGTAAGTATAGCGCAGATTTCCCCCTCCTACGGTAGAATGTCGATATTTATGCGAGTTTACACAAGAACTGAGTTAATGTTATGGTTTCTCCCTGAGTGACTACTGGCAGATAAGGAAAAAAGGACTGCCAGTTCCCCTTACAAATCGATATGGGGAGCATGTCTCGTAAAGGAAAAAGATATAACTCAGCTTTACAAGGTTCCTCATTTTATTTAACATACGTTGTGACCGAAACGTATATCAATACAATCTATCAATATGTCTGGTAATAGCTGGGTGCTCGGCGTTGGCCGGGAATTCATTTATATCAGGCCGCTACAGAATTCAATTCGACGATAGTCTCTTTGTCAACATTGGCGAGACTGTCACATTTTTAAAAATTTATCTTTTCACACCCCATACTTTATGGGAGATTAATTTCATAACTACCGAGACGACTAAGTATTTTAATCGAATCAAAAAATCGGTTGAATTCTAAAGTAAAAATAATTAACGCCAACGAGAAAAATAAATTTCCTTTTTTACTTTTTCAAAACTTTTAATTTGACATGTTTGACTTCCTAATAATATTCCCCTTTTCCTTCAAATTAAAATTTTATATTTATTTAATTTTTAATATCCTGGACTATGTGATTTTACAAAATTCTTCATTTTCAGTATTTTTCAGTGTTATCTGTAACAGCACGCAGGTGACAGTCAACATTTCGTGTAGCAAATAAAACAAAAGCTCCATTTTCCTGCACTTCCTAGAGCATTACTACCCTTGTTTGAGGGGGAAATAGCCGCTGTTACTTTGATTATGTTATTACTAGTATTCAGTTTTATTACAAACCAGACATTTGAAAGTATGCCATTGTAGAGCATTTTCAAGGTGTGTGCGCTTAAATTTATGTATTATACTAGATACATAATTTCATATTGTTTAATTTATGTACTTTCCGTATTGAGGTTTGAATTTTAAAACAATCTTGACTTCCCTTATTTCCTTGAGCAGAATACTAATAACTGTAATTTATAAAAATGGAGTTACGTCAGTGTATTGACGAAAGACCGCACAGTAATTCCAAAGTGGTTTGAAAGCATAAAACATAAGATGGAATTTGGCGATATGAAGTCAACGTCAGTCGGCTTGACGGAAATTGAAAGAGATTAAAGACACGGTAATAAAACCCAGACATTCCGGGTTTTCTGAAGCGGTGATATTCCGTTAGATCTTAATCACTATGCCTTATAATTTCCCAACTATTAGCGGTAGGTGGGGTGAATGCTCGTTCCAGATTCTCGTCACGAAGACTTGTCATTGGAGAGAAAATTGTACCCGCCACCCCAATTCATATAATATACTCTAGTTGATGAATTTTGGCAGAATAAAGTATAGATTTCGATTGAGGAGAGAGATACGGAGTCGCATCGGAGTTTGTGATTGAAAAGAGCAAGATAAAGAGACAGTGGAGGCTGAGTGCAGGAGTGATACTATTTCATTTTTTTTGGTCTTGACTTGGATGATCCAGGATGATCTTGTTTTCAGCGGCTTTTGTGAAGATTTAATGAGGAAGGTGCTCATTTATACCCGGAAGTCTAGAGGAATTTAGAAGATTCTATCTGAACGAGACCGGATGAACAACGACTAGCTTCAGACAACACGGAAACCGATATTGTCAGAAATTGTTCTATTTGTGAGTTTATTCCAATTTCCTCTTTGATTCTGATTCTGATTCCGAGTTACATTAAGATCTCGTCGCTCTGGATAATTGTTAAGTAATTAAATTTTATAATTTTTTTGAGTGTAATAATTATTAATACTAGCAAGTTGACTCTGTAATAATAATTTATACAATAAATGTTGTATGATATTCAATTATAAAATTAATTTATTCACACCATTTCTGATAATATTACTCGTTAAGTATTGTTTGAATAATGCTTATTCATTTTAGGATGAATGTGCCACATCAGTATTTCCTATTTTAGAACTAAAATTTAAGTTTCTAAACTTGCCAGTAACGGATAAACTTTAAGAAAATCTTCCACTCTATTTTCTTTCATTTGAATGAAATATGTGAAACATTTTTTGTTTCAGATGAGTTTAATATTGAAATTCGTCAAGTTACAGTAAAATAATAGAGACGTTAAGGATATTTTAATTCTCTAAAATAAATAGATTTTGTATTGCGATAAGCTAACGTAGCGTTCAAGTAGAATATTTTACTGTCTCTTTATGCACGGTGACGTACAGTGAATTATATGTCCTGAAATAGAATAACTGTTGCATCCCTAGTGTCTTTTTGGCGGTGACTCTGGGACTGCGTCATATATTCCGGGCTGATCCGGAAACTGCTGAATAAGCGATATGATAATCTCGTGTCTCTCTTGTGAATACATAAATTGCTGATTTTTCCTTTATATGTCCGTTTAACGAGCGGTTTAGGGTAATGCTTTTTTGTGTGTCAGCGTGTAGCTATGTTGGCCAGATGCCCGGGAATGTGGGTTCTCGGACAGAATATATCTTTTGTATCACAATTTGAATGTACAATGCACTGCGAACATTATTCTTAGCTTTTATACAGAGTGATTTGCCAAAATAGAAATGAAATACTACTACACGGACGATATACACAATTTAAAATCTGCTAGTATAATTCCACCATTGACTGTGCGGCCTTTAATTTAAGTGATAATTAAAGAAAATGGATTTAACTACCGATATTTACAAAACGAATTCATGCAGACTTCTATACACTTTGTTTCCATTGCATATTGCATTCCTGGAAGTTTCGAAATAAATATAAGGCGTCCAATAGGAAATCAATTGCAGAAATTTAATTTTCATTTCTTGTCAGTTAAAAACTAGCTGGGTGTGCGCCAAAACCCATGTATTCATTTGTGTTACCGCGGTACAGTATTTACTTGATCAATTAGTAAATTCACTGGCATCGAAGGTGTCACTTCTTTTCGAACATTTACCTATTTCCGTCCCCTACCCTACTTAAGTCGACACAATGTTAACTTCATTAAATCCGGGGGATGACTCACAATATTGTGTCAAGATATTTAGTTGCACCTCAATTAAACAAAGTAAATGAAGAAAGTCTAAAATACACCGGTACCTTACGAGAGCCGAAAATACTCCTGAAACGTGACGAGTAACTGCAGTAACTTGAGAGTAAATTATACTCCGAATACAATAATAGTGAATATTATTTCAGGTACCCTAAGAAAGAAAATAATACTCCAGGTACGTTCAAAGAGGCGAAAATACTCCCGGCACCCTAAAAGAGTAAAAATACTCCGGATACCTTAAAATATACGAAACAACTTGTGGAACCTTAATAGAATCAAAATTACTCCCAGTTAAAAATAACCATGGTACCCTAAGATGCTGAGAACTACTAGGACATCCTGTGTTTGTAATGGGTAAGGAATTTATTATAAATAGCTTCAATTGTACTCGCAGCTTTGTCCCTGTTTAACCCCTGTCCTGCGGCTATATTATAACTTAACCGGCATGTTGAATGCCAGAATTTAACTGGGTGATCTACACAACCCCGAAGTAGAGACCAATCCCGTTTGGCTGACAGCTTCGAGAATGAGATTATCAAACTAAGAAAATGTTTGTTTGGAGGAAGGAATGGGAATATATTAACTAAAAATATGTGCAATGAATTTTTAAAAAAATATTATTAAACTTTGTTTTTTTACAAATAGTAGCTCGGTAATGTCATATAAATTATTTCCAGATGTTATGAAATAATTTTTCTTACGTGCTGATTGAAAATTGAACATGTTATGCTTTGTAACATAGCTTGCATTAAAATTTAACACACAAAGTAACAACGCCATAAAGAAAATGTGGGATATGTATTTTGTACAGCAATAATATTATTCTTGAACAGATTAATTAAACTAACATATTTAAAAAAACTAAAATGTACAGAGCTCGCCAATCAGAAATAAAAACGATAGAAAATAATGTTGAAAGCCTTCAAAATTGTTTACATACAAGCAGCATCAGTGCTTAATATAAAATATTCTTTCATATTAATACATAAAGTCAAAAACTTTCCTTGATGAAAACATAAGTTTATAAAATAATTAATCCATACTGTTAAGTTTTGACTAAATAGTTTTTACTAACATGGGGAATATATTAAAAATGAATCCAAACATTAGGTTTTATGATTATATGTTGTAAACATGTACACATTAATTATTGCATTTTTTTTTCATTGACAGCACTCAGCGCTTTCGGTTTACATAGAATACTATAAATAATTCCGTAAACTAATTTGATGCCATTTCTATAAGTATAGGACATTTTAAATTATATAATACATATATATACGTTTGTAGAAACATTTTTAAGTTTGTAACAATTAAACTTATTTTCTAAATTACAGCGTAACTGGTAGAGTCATTCAGAAATCTTCATAATAAATTATTATACAACAAGATATGGTTTTAATATTATATAATAAAAAAGAATAATAATAGAGAATCAAAATTATCGTTAATATAATTTGAAATAGTATGAATAGCAGTGGAACTGATTTTTTTTGCTGTTATTGGACAATAACTTATGGGAAAGTAAGGAGCAAAAAAAACGATCAGTAAACTAGCACACAATCCTCCATAACAAAGTAGCTGTTCAGCGATATTTAAAAAATACTAAATTAATTTCTTCAGAAACTTCAAAACAGCTAACTCCGAAAAACAGGAAAGTAGAATAAAATACTTGTTAAAATATATTACTCAATTTTTATTTTATCAGCGTAGTTTGGAGAACTAGTTTTCAAATTGTAAAGATATATTGAAAAACTCTAGAAAATGCTATTTCCATTTAACCATAGGTACCTTAGTTTTTTTTAATTAGAAATGAGTATATATCTGTGCGTTTATTCTCTTGAGATCAGTCCACAAAATTCTCGATGAATCAATTGCAGTTACATAAAATATAAATAATATCATAGTTTATCAGTCTTATGAATACAAAACTCCAGGTAAAATATTTAAAAGTTTATTTTTTGTTATACGCGTAAACTCAGCACATTCAACACCTAACTGGGTTGTTGGTATGATTCGAAGCTCAGATCCTGTAACATAAAAAGAAATGCTTCAAATATAAATCACTGGAAACAACTTATTTTATAAGAGCAGAAAATCCCGGTAACAGCAATTAGTAATATATAATTAAGCTGTGGCAACTAATTTTCTTTCTATACTTGAATATCAAATATTTAATAGTGAATTACAAAGAATTTGGTCGGACAATCGTTGTACTATGCATGTAGCGTACTCATAAAATGACAATATATACATTCATTATTATTAGAGAATATATTTAAAATATTTATATTTTTATTAATTCAATATATGAGCGTCATCCAATTGAAAACATTTAATCTGGCCAATTGCCAAAGTTGTAAATCAGATCAGGGAACAGGGATCTCTTTAATCTCGGCAATGTGTAACGTTTCCCAAATTACTTTCGCACGATGTTAATATTATTAAAACTGTCGACCATAACTCATCAATACTCGACATTCAAAAGTTTATTGATATTCATACGATTTCAGTTAATTTGTAAACATACCACCGACTTACGTTTAAACGATAATTCAATTTTCCATGCATATATTTCTTCTTTCGGAATAAGTGCCATTTCTTACCTTCTTTCTCACTTCGCACTTATATAACATATTTAATTCAGTATTTATAAATATTCAAATCCGTCATAACCAATACAATTTTTAGTTAACGTATATAAGAATATATCCCCACTGTCTTCGTTCTCTCTCCTCACTGACTTACAACCATATATGCTGCTTATACGTATTCTTTTTTTTACACAATAGATCATATAAAAACATTTCAAACGGCATCTAAAGTAGCCGCAGACATTATTGGTGATAATTATTAGGATCATAAATCCTACTACAAATATTAAATGGAGCTTATTATTGTTAACGTTTTTTTTGGAAGGTTTGCCATGCCAGAAAAGGCTACATGTGTGGATTATATACCTAACAATAGGAAACGACGTGAATGGTACCTTATATACATTTTCAAAATATTGTGTGCCAATTATTATCCGGTTGAATTCATTGTAAAATTCAGCAATCTCAAAATAATTATATTTATAATGATACAAGTAATTGTGCTAAAAAGATTACTTGATAAAATTACATTGCTTTACCTTTTTATGATCATTTTTCGACTAAATATAAATGTTATTTAAGAAATTCAATATTTATAGTAGACATAAAGAATAAGATAGCACAGACAAGGAAGGCTATCGTAAAAAAGACGAATTTACTTACGGGTAATATAAGTGTGAATATTAGGAAATCATTGCTAAAATTTTTCGTATGGAGTGTGGCGTTTTATGGGTGCGGAACGTGGACGGTAGGAGTTGCAGAAAGAAAAAGTATAGATGCCTTAGAAATGTGGTGCTTTATAAGAATGCTGAAAATCAGATGGGTGGATAGAATCACAAATGAGGCAGTTCTGAGCAGAAAAGGGGAAGAGCGAACAATATGGAGAAGGGATAGATTAATAGGCAACGTTTTAGCATTAGAGTGAAGTGTATGGGGTATGAACAGAAGTGGGACGCAAAGGATGGAATGCAGTAAGGAGTTTAGTGAGGAGGCTGTAGTTATGCGGAAATGAAAAGGCTAGCGCAAGAGGCTAGCATGGAGAGTTGAATCAGAGCAGTCTTAGGGTAACTTAGCTCAACCATGTAATTAGATTTTATAAATATAACTTGCACTAGGAAGTACAGCAGTATGAATGTGATGGGAAAAAATAGAATTTTGTTTGTGAATAAGACTGAAATTTTCACAGTTTTGCGGAATTGTAGAAACTAATATAGAGAATAGCCGAAAGCTCCTGTGACCTCAGATATTAAATAAACTAGAGACTAACACAGTTTGTTTTTCCTTAAAAAAATAAGGACTATTAGTCCAGGGGGTGCTTATATAATTACTAACTTTTTCCTGGACTAATTTTGAACCAAACCTATGCTCTAAGTGTTCCAAATATTACTTTAATTTAATCATTTGATAAACGATTAAAATTTATTACACCATTTGTCTAACATTTCCGCATGCAAAAACAAGGAACGAAATATTTGAATGAAATTATTAATTAAATACAACAATCTGTTTAGGCCAGTCACAAAATGTGCAATTTCGACAAGGGGACGCAGGGTTTTTAAATGAATCTGTTAAAACGTTACCGTAGAAAAAATATTACTAAATTATTGTGAATAGATTTATGAATTTATAAGTACGTCGAAAAGTTGGAGCCTACTTTTCTCTTTAAAGGAATGAGTGATCTGAGGGAGAACGAACCGAGTGAAAGTGAATTGCATATGACTATAACGCACTGATGCATGTTAAGTTTCACATTGCTAACAGGACTATAAACTTCGTCGTCTCGGCACAAGATCTTGCGGAATGAAAATAACATAAAAAGGACCATGATCAGGAATATTTAAAGTATTGTAGAAAATTTTTTTCGGTTTCAATCTAACTGAAGATTATAAGTTTTATATTGGGATCATAAACGCAAAGAAAAATTGTTTAGAAGACACAGTATCGTAATTGGGCATCGTATCATGTAATGAATATGTTGAGCGTTTTATTTCTTCAAAAATTATAATACTTACGTACAATAGAGAAACTTTATTGGGAAGAGTGGTAGGCATTACTATAAGACTGTAATTAGGAAGCAGGTTTAGATTTACAATTAATTTAAAAAAAGATTGCTATGACAACCTGTAATCACAAGATTTATTTAGTTAATATGCAGTCGTGGAAATATCAATGTCACACACTGATTGAAATTCTAATTGGAAATTTACGTATCAGTCGACGTAATTCCTTTGCGATAGTTTACGGGCTTATATATAAATACGCCATAAATCAGTTTGGTATTCTCTGTGATCCCAATTTACACCACACAAAAATATTTATTCATTACTCATCGAAGAACGAAATACTGGAATTTGCAATGGACCAGGAAAAATGATCGATTCCAACCAACCCCATGTGGTCGGGCAGTGGTAACATACGGGGCTATTAATGAAAAGGATTGGGTTACGACCCCTCGTATGCTGTAACGATTTGTGGCAATCCTCGTGAAACTACAATATTTCATGTTTGAATATCATACAGATTATCCACACTTGTTCTTTCCTGGTGGTATTAGAGGCAAAATCTTTTCCATAATTTCAGCGTAGTTCCGTTTTCAAGTTTCGATGTGTTTGCCACCTGAACACGTAAATTCTTAAGGAAGCATGTTCGTTTGTCCGCTTATATTCCATATGCAGTTAGCGAACCCAAGGTCACCTAGTCAGGCCAGAGTCTGAGAATATTCTCTTCGTTGCTACCTGATGAAAATGAAACGATCTTCTTTCATATTTAAATTGCCTCGCGAATTTTCCGAGCCGAGAACTAATTCATGATTCGTACCCATGATACTTCCGTTATGGAATATACATTCATGTTATCTTTGAGCAGATCGATTCTGTTGTTGAGTCCTTCAAAGTCGATTCACTCACAATACGAGTCCATTCCTTAAAACGATTCTTCGGCTCTCTCCGATAATATTTTCAAAGTTTAACATTAACAAATTTGGTAAGTAAAGGAGGGGGGACAAATGCACACTAAAAATAAATGTAATAATAATAAAGTAATTTATTTTTGAAAAATAATGTTGAATTTGTTTTAGGTGATTGATATATTTTTTAAATAAACTAGTTTTACCTATCGAATAATGTGCGTTAAAAATTGTAGTTATAATATATTGTAGCGCAGTATGACGCCTCCCTTATTTTATTCAAAATTTTAAATTTTGAATGATCGAAATCCAGCAAGAATATTCTAACTCGGAGACAGGCAGGTAAGAAGTGGGTTTTCCCGGCGCCATGGTGTCGGACTGAAAACGTGACTTTCTGCAGCTTTAGAAGATTAGGCTTGTTTTTCTGAATGAACGTTCACCATTCAAAATTTCCCAAGGATACTATTCTCTTCGTCAGCGGAAAGAGTTTCCGCGCTTTACGGACGACGAGTGGGGATTGACACATATCTGTCACGTGAGATAGGACTTTCCCTTGTAGAAGTGGAAAATAACAGTTTAGCTGAGAGGCAACAACACGAAAAATAAGTCAGAGTTGATCAGCACGTTGAAAGGAGGAGGAATCTGGAGAGTTGTTCAAATTGAGTTTTTCTCAATTACCGGCAGTACCAGGTCCATCGAATTTTCCACCGACATGGGCAACTTTACAACTCAACCTGGAGGAAGAAGGAAGTCAGAAGGTAGAGTAAGAGTAATCCAACACAAGGAAGTTCCAGAGGTGATAAACGAAAATTAATTTAACCTACATACTCTTATTTAATAAATTTAAATAAAAACGATAAAATCTTGATTTTCAAACATACCGGCACTCAGAGACCTCTTACAAATTTCGTTCTTCAATTAAAAAATTCGTACATGACATGTTGAACAGTTGATTTTAAATTTAAATTCCATTTCCTCTAACACTAAGAATTGTGAAGGCGATATATGGACGATGAGGGTGAAGTTTGGAGATTTTAATCTACAGTCTTCCAAGATGTCAAGCTGTCGGCGTATTGAGTCGAGAGTTCAAAAGTTTCGTCTCTAACTGTTCTTGCCTCTCTAAATATATTCTATAATTATTCAATTCGGAAAATCCTTCTAAATCCTTACGGCTTTACGGTCCTTTACGGCATTGACCTTGTCCTAGTTGACTTTCCGGAAACAACATTCTGTCCAAGTAATACGTTGAATAATTTGCAATGTTATATACCTTTATATCTAGATAAAATTTATTCTCCAAATTCATTGTGCATAATCTTGTCAATTAATGGAGTTAATGTTTATATGGGAGCAGTTTGGTGATTTGAGAAGATAAAAATATCATTCAAGGGGTGGAAGAAAACTATGTATATAGAAAGGACAAAAAGACGCTGAGAACAATATGTTAACAGTGGATGTAGAGAAGTCGTAAGAATAACAAATCAAAATTAAGTTTACGATTATTTTAGAGATAATTAAAACTTTACCATACTGCCTGTTAAAGGAGCTAAGCCTATCACTTCAAAATTTGTTACGAGTTTTATTGTTTATTAATTCTTTGGAGAGTAACGCTCTTCATTTTTCGATTCAGAACCTAAGTCGAATCTTTAACCAGACGACTCAACTATCATGCGGCTGGCTCAGGACTCGACTCTACGAATCGAACTGTGAGCCGTAACCGAGTCGTTTTAAAGAACGGTTCTTTTATAAGAATCAATCCTCAGCTTTTTTTCCCCACGTCTAGTTCAAGTACGTTAATACCCGGTTTCGCTGACCAACCAGTTAATTTCAAGTCATGATAAAACATTTTAATATGTTATTTAAACAGTATGATAGTAAAATGATTATATTTTGGAGCGTTCGCCAATTATCTCGAGGATGTTGAGGAACATCAAACTTTGAAATCGGTTCAACCATTTCTTTTTGCGCAAACCAAACTAATTGCATCATAGGCAGACAGGAACTTCGGTGATATTGGTATTACATCCTTTTGTGCATTGAACGAAAATTCTCGGTTCCATGTCAAGTACAAGATCTTTTTTACATAGATATTATTTCTATTTGAAATATGTATTATAAATTATGATTTATTAGAAGAAGGAAATGAGTTCTATTTATTTTTAAATGATAACTGTCTGTTAACTGTAGACATAATTAATGGTATAAAACAGTCTTACTTTAACTACTTTTTTAGACTGATATACAACTAATTTGATTTTTTAAGACTCTGCCGTCTTATTATTCTCCACTTCCCAAAACGTTCTATATATGGAACGCAATAATAACATGTGCGATATTTCACATAAGTGATCATGAAAGATGATAATTGTTACGTTACTTTTTTAATTCACTTTGAATAAGTCTCACAAGTTCTGTATTTCGTTCAATACCTCCGGTTCCGCTTCCTTTCTCGTATTTTCGGTATTTAAGAGCTGTAAGGAATCCAATTGTTCCTTAAGTCGCTTTTGACGAAAATTGTCATCTCTTAATCCACTTAATAAAGGATCTCGTAGCCAATAATTTTTCCTGTCTTCCAAACTGAAGAGAGCTTGATAGACATTTTACCATTAAATTACAATAGAAGTGAACCGGTGTGACAAACAATGAATACGTCACACACAAAAATATTTAATTGAACAGCGTTCAGGGGTCCCTGGTTCGAATCGCGGCGGGAGGGGGCGAACCACATAACACTCTAAATTCGTAATGTATCATCAGGTAGGCCAAAACCCTCAAGGGCTACAGAGAAAATAAAATAATAATAACTGTATAAGAAGAATCAATTTCATGGCGAATTTATGATGTCGGATGTTCTTGCTGTTGACTTTTCTACCTAGGAATATCTATGAGGAATTTTTTCTTCACGTCTTCGTTTAACTTCAACCGCTTCCTTCGGTTTCCTCCCCTCACCTTTAATTTTCTATAGACTTTGTCTGCGTTCGCTTCTCAAAACTCGGAACCACAAATGCAACAGGGCAAAACCCCCTCTCTTTAGGTTTATATTCAGTTAGTACCCCGCCCCCCCCCCTCATAGAAACAAACAGGACAGGCAAAGAGTAAGAAGAAATTAAATTAAATTTTTCTTATAGTTTACTTTAGTTACATTATATAATTGAGGTAACATTAGTATTCCAAATTTATATAAATATTTGCCGGTATATACACTGTGTTAAAAATAGTGTCGAATAATTTGAGAGGTGGTAAACCGTCAACAGAAGAAAACAAAATCCAATAAACGTGGGTCGAGAAACGCTTAATTTCCGAGACATGTACACATGCTAATACCAGAGGTTCAACTTGACGTCCAGATCAGGAAAATTAGACATCGTTCATGCTATAATAATGAACCTCAATTTTCTAGTAAAAACTATAATGAATCTGTCCGGGATATTTCTAATTTATATATTCTATCAAATCACATTATTTTATCTCTGGATGTGGTTTATTTATTCACAAATATTCATTTTGATGTTGTCATAAATAATTTAAAGTCCAGATTGTCTTCCATTACAAATTTTGTGTAGGTATATTTCTAGACTCTGTTAATATACCGAGTCACAGCGCTGATTATGACATCATAAAGCAGGAGTCTGAAAAGGTAATTTTCTTAAATTTCTAAAATTGTGGCTTCCTTGCATATGGTTTAATAGCACACAACCAGAACCTAAAATTTGTACTCATCACACTATCAGTTCTACCTTGGGTTAATGTACATATAATTCAGTACTTTACTTAAGTCTCCATTTTGTGTACTCCTCGATTAGTTTGCGCGTCATACCCTGCAAATCGTTGCAATCCTGTGCCAGTGCAATCTGATCGTCTGCAAAGATCAAATGTTTTAAGCCAAGTCGTTCTTATGGGGGATTCCCCTGTTCATGCATTTCTTTTTACAGACATTTAAACCTTGTAAATTTTAAACACCATTGGAGGCATCCTTTGTTTATTTTATATCCTTAACTTATCTTATTTCCGGGCTTTCTTTTCCCCTGCTGTTTTTTTATAATTTCGTAACTGCTTTTTTTAAGCAGTCTTGGATGTTTATTTTGTCTAGGCTTTCCCAAAGATAACATAAACGTATGCCGTCGTTTATATTTTGGAGATTATACAGAACAGGTGACGAAAAAAGTTAAAACGGAATATGGAAAAGAAATCATACTGCAAAGAGAGAAAAAAACTTCGGTTAGCCTATAATATTGTAGTGTTAGGGGAGTCAGAAGACTAACCATAATAAATGGCATGAACATGATCTTGGAGAAATAGTTAAATATGAGGATTAATAGAGGGAAAACCAAGGTAATGGGGAGTAGTATGGGAAACAGAGGAATTACAAAGGGTGTTAGATTGGGAAAGGATATTTTGAAGGAAGTTAAGAAATTCTGCTACTTGGAAATGCTAATAACTAGGGATGATAAAAGTAGACATAAAGAGTAGGATAGCACAAGCAAGGAAGGTTTTCGCGAAACAGGAATTTACTTACGTGTAATATAAGTGTGAATTAGGAATTTGTTTCTAAAAATGTTCATACAGAGTGTGGTGTTATATGGGTGCGAAACGTGGACGGTAGGAGTTGCAGAAAGGAAAAGAATAGAAGCCTTTGAAATGTGGTGCTATATGAGAATGCTGAAAATCAGGTGGGTGGACAGAATCACTAAAGAGGAAGTTCTGAACAGAATCAGGGAAGAGAGAACAATATGGAGGAAGTTGACCAAGAGAAGGAATAGATTAGTAGGACTCGTTTTAAGACATTAGGATCTTGTAAAATTAGCCTTATAGGGAAGTGAATAGAAGAGGAAGGACAAATATGGAATACGCTAAGCAGATTAGGGAAGATGTGGGATGTGCTTGTTATGCGGGAATGAAAATGCTTGCGCAAGATAGGTTAGCAGGGAGGGTCGCATCAGACCAGTCTTAGGACAGAATAGCACAACAACTATATTAACTACATTATTTTTGAATTGTTTGTGACTGTGTATACATATTGTGCCATGGAGCAAATATAATTATTTTACAAAGGAAATATTGTAAACATTTCAACTGATGTACACAACACAATGTCGTATTGTATAAAATGAAGTTCTTCAGTAGTTGAGTAATTGTTTGGTAAACAAAATAAAATATTACATATTCCAATTTTATTGTGCATATTAGTCATGTTGTAGAGGTCCCAAGTAAAGATCACACGACTTTTAATCCAAAAAGAAAAAGGACTTGTGAATTGAAATTTTACACCAGAATATATTTTATATTTTCGTTATTTTGTAAAATGTATGACAAAGTCACGTAAACTAGACTACTTTGTGTTGTGTCCTAAAAAGTGTTTGCGTCAAAGGTTTGGTATTCTCCCGGCGTAACATTCTTCGTGAAAAATTTCTTTATGATCGACGTCTGGCATGTCGAGCTTACTACACGAAACTCCACCTTCAATTTTTTTTATCCAGTTTCAGTTCCCGTTTATATGAAACGAGATAGAATCAGACTGCAACTATGTAGAGAAAATATATTTTTCTTACTTTTGTAACTAAAAACAATTGACTACAAAAAGCCTCGTATGAGGACCATGTGCGTTGTAAAAACTTTTACGTATTTATAAACAACTTACAATACATTATTACTTAAGTAAACCGTTTATTAATTTACAAATAATACCGAAGAGATGGATCAACTATTTTCTACTTATAAACAAAAGTCATCGTTAGTGTTAAAAAACTCGTATGTCTGTTTTAATAAGCCTACATATGTTCGTTTCGCATACAAATCTAAACGCGAGGAGCAATTTCGGCCAAGTATTGGACATGTTACCCTTGCGACCCGGAAACAAACACTGACGGGGTAACCCACGACTACCACACCTAGGAGTGTGATGGAGGGGACGTAGAATTTTAAAACATTCAAAGACGACCGAATAAATATATTTGTGGTTAATTAGATAAATAGCGTTTCTCCCGTTTGTTTATGATTTCAACTGCATTCAGCATAGGAGAGGAAATTCAATAGGGGTGTTGAAACCAATATTAAGGGAATCTCCGAGTTTAATTCAGGCAATCAATATGTTGCATAAAACGGCAATGGAAGAGGGTAAATCATAGTTTCGCGTAGTATTAAACGGGTGGAGCGATTTATAAAGCAATTTGAACGTATAGAATCAACACTGGGGGTCGGGCTGAAAGATGTTGCCATTTTAAAACATGCTAAATGGCCGATTTTTGCTTTGAATGACGCCTTAGCGGCAGAGTGGACGAGCGCGTAATTGTTTAAACTTTTCTAATCGAATAAAAATTTTATTGATCAATGAGTGCGGTAGTTTTACTCCCGATGTTCAATGCATAAACTTCAACTTCATTCGGCATGGGAGGAGTGCGGTCAATTCTAAATTGGTATTAAAGAAGTCACCGAATTCATTAAACGTGCCGCTTAAGTTGAAGTTCAGTACCGGGGTTTCAGGTGAGGGGCAGAGAGAGGAATTATTACTTTTAAGCGAAAGTTTAATGGGATATTCGGTAGCTATTAGTATGTTTGTAAGAAATAAACCAAATTATTGAAATGGAATAGTTGTTATTACAAAAACTTACATGTCAGTGCAATACAATCGGCTGAATAAAATAGTCCTGTTTTATTTAGCAATACTGAAAATACTTGTAGGAAATAGGATCGACTTCTTGTTCCAAAAAATGAAAATACTATTTATAACCTCGTAACGATATTTTGTTTCTTATTTCACCTTTCCCTAAAACTGAAAGCCTCGAAGAATCAAAACTAATTTAATATTTTTATGATAAATAAAAGACGGCCAATAAGTCAGGATTACTATTTAATTAATATAATTGAACGTTATGTCTCCCTTTCGAGACTTCATCAGGGATAAAATTTAGCAATTCGTCCGAAAATATTATTAAATGTATTTACTGCTATCGATTCCTGAAACAAGATTTCTCCAAAAATAGGTCAGCTAACATTGGTTTGATGAAACTGCGAAGCAGTGGAGAAAAAAAGAACTACTACAAGGAGACGGAGAGAAAATGGAGCATCCTAATTGAGCACGGAGTAGACGAGCAATTAGTGCTTCTCGCAGTGTGATTAGAGAGACGTGATTAGAGGCAAGACTCCGCCATTATGTCACCAATTAATTGATCCTGCGTTACACATTGGAGCATTATATTCTTCCAACTTAATTACTTAATTCCCTGTTTCGAGAACAAATAATTAATAAGACAGTTTATCAATTGTGAATTTATTGCCACTGTTTCATCGAAGAATCCATTTTTCCGGAGAATACCCTGAACGATTTACATTATTGCAGCTAAAATTTAAAATTCACAATAAATTATGGACAGGAAGTAAGCTAGGAATTAATCACAAATAAAAACTATTTGCTAATTACATAACAAAAACTTACGAATACAGTACGAATTAATTATTGACAAAGATAAATTATTTTCACATTATACATTACTAATAAAAATGTATTACACACCTGATGAGATTGTGTATAAACATTTTTATTTCAATATTATGTGTAAATAATTTTTCTTTGTATTTAATTTATAAATAGCTGACTTTTTGGTCATAATGTTGTGAATATCCTTATCATTAACATAAACTTATGAATTTAAGATTTTCAATTAATTTTATGATGCAATTTAGTTCGCACAGTACACTGAAGTAATATTGAATGTAATTTTCGGAAAATGTATCATCTGTGGATCTACCGCGTCACATTGCAAAACATCTGAAACTTTATGTTCAAAAGAATAGTAGCACGAAGGGACGAATTGAGGGTAAAATTAAGTAATATATTAAGCGAACAATCATTCTTGAAAGACACATGATAGAAGTTAAGTGAGCTTAGATTATTCTAGATGTAAAGATATTCCTAGTAAAATTTAATATTCGTTTCACCTCTTTCAAATTATGCAAAAATTTAATCCATATTTATAAATGCAACGAAGAGTAAGGCAATAGTTTTTACCAAAAGAGAAATGTTCCTCCAGTTAGATATAAAATTGAAAACTAAGTATTAACGGAGTCAACTGTAAATATCTTGGGATTACGATTAAGTAAAGACTTAAATTGGGGTAATCAAGTGAGCGAGGTCGCAGGTAAAGGGTCGAGGGCTCTTCACTTTGTAAACAGCGTCTTCAGGAAAAGCACGAGAAAACCAAGATTTATGCTTACACAACGCTGTTTTTTTATTCATACAAAAAACTTTTATCTTAACGATTATCAGATCAAAACGCTGGTCAATTTTAGAATACAGGGTACCATGATGGGACCCACATAGAAATAACCACACTATAGCGTAGGGAAAAATACGAAAACGGGCTGAAAAAAAAGTTTAGGGGTCGATTCGCGAAGAATCTTCATGATAATTTAGAAGCTCTTAGTAATGGGAGTAAACATGCAAGGTTGTGCGCAATATATATTGCTTATACAAGTGAACCGGCATGGAAAGAAAGAAATCATCTTACGGAGCTGAGTTAAAAATGATTACACGTTCAAAATTAAAGAAAAAGGGCAACCCACAGACGTAGGAAATTTTTCATTTGTATATAGATCAATACGCGATTTGAATTCGTTGCCGGCAGAAATACTGACGACTTGTCCGGTCAGTTTAGGGGTAGGCTAAGGAAAATAAAGTGAGCAGTTATATACACACACAATTATATATATATTTTTTCTTAGAATCAGTGAAGTGCAAACATATTTCATAAACAAACCATTAAAATAGTCAATTGAAGTGCAGTGAATTGAATACTGTATGGTTCCTGAGTTTAAATTGTATTAGTGATTTATTGTATTTGTATTCTACTGTGATTATTTTGCATATAGCTACCACCGGGAAAATGCCCAATAGCAGCTAATAATAATAATAATTAACAGATGCTTAACGATTCTACAACTGAATATTATTACTCCTGAAAAGTTTTCAATAAGTAAAGGCCACAACATCCACTGCGAGATGTCTTGCTCAATCATCCAACCAACGTGGAGTCTTGTGTCGCTTTTCCTTAACAATGACTAAATCTCTTTGTTTTCGTGTTGTATTTGTTTTAGGCGGAAACGAGCAATCGATACCTTGTACTTTAAACCAACCTTGGAACAGGAAACTTGAGTGATTTCACAGTGATGTTAGTCACAGCACATTCCAACTTCAAGTTTAATATGTTTTTCCAGAAATACAGTGGACGAACCTACCCGGTTTTATTCTGCCGAAATAAAAGTTTTAAAACCCTTGTTTCCGGAGATAAAAACAGGAAATTCATGGATCCTGGGTATTTGAATTGTACGCGATTATTATAAGACAAAAAAATAATAATTTAAATAAATAAAAACTTAAAATACCGGTAATGAATATTGCAAAGTTCCCATGAATCAACTTTATTCATGTAAGTTGAGAATGGTGTTTTTCATCCGAATGGTAAATAAAAAATAAAGTTGTGTATAGAAATATTTATGTATGCCATGTTCATTTGATATATTTAAATTATTTATTTTCTTTGAGTTTTTCTAAACCCATAATCGTTATCCGTGTACATTTCTGTGGGTTATGAAATTATAATAGCTCATGAGCAGTTCCAAATTAAAATATATGTATGTAGCGCACAAATCTAAATGCCAATTAATCGTATATATATATATATATATATATACATTTGGTGTATAAATATGCAACCCGAATTTTCCCATTGATGGCGTATCTGACAATGCAATACCTTCAAAACACATGTTTTATGTAATTTTAGTTTTTTAACAGCTGACAGTACAAAGTTTCATTTAACAGCGTTGAACGTGTCGAGAAAAGTGCTTCAGAATCGCATCGAAAATCTTGTCTAGACTTATAGTGATCTTGCTTGCTCTTGATAAATCACAGTGCTGTAAGTGGTTTAATAAATTTAAAAGTGGCGATTTTGACGTGGGAAACGAAGAAGTGGAAACCGCCGAAAAAGTTTGAAGACATGAAATTCAAAGCGTTGTTGGGTGAGGATGATAAATGTAACACGAGAAGTCGTCTCCAAGCGTATGAAGGCCATGGGAAAGGTCAAGAAGGTGGGAAAGAGGATTCCGCGTGAAAGGCAACAAGAAAACTGAAATCCACTTGCGAAATTCTGTTGCAGTTACAAAAGAAAGGCATTTCTCCATCAAATTGAGACCGGCGATGAAAAATGGATAAGCAAATTCATCTCCCATCATTCGGAAGGGCGTGAGAATAGTACCCAAAAGCCCGAACTACCTGATGCAGGTTTTCTAGGGTTTCCCCTGCACTTTAGGTGAAACACGTGGTAGGCCCCAGTTAAACCTTGGCTACCTTGCTCTACCTTCCACATTCTCCCCTTTTCAATTCCCTTCCTAGGCTATTAAAGGGGATTTACATGTTTCAGCATGATCGTCAAGTAGCCTGTTAACCGAAAAAAAGGGATCAGGGGTAACTTCAGGAAGACCTCAACATCGAATCCAACGCCTAATCGCTATGGAAAGAAGACAATGCTCTGTGTTTGGCGGGATCAGACGGGTATGATCTATTATGAACTCCTACAACCTGGCAAAACCGTTATACTGAACGCTACCTACAACATATGATGAGTTTGAATAATGGATTACATGAAAATCGCCCAGAATATAAATAAAGGCAACTAAACGGATTTTGCGTCATGATATTGCCCTTCACACACACAGCTAAGCCGGTCAAGGAACAGATTGAAGTGTTCACCTGGGAAATACCTGCGCATGCAGCTTATTCACCAGACGTGGATCTGTCCGACTGCTATTTATTTTCATCCATGGGACACGCAATTGTTCAGAAGCGCTTCACTTCTTATGAAAATATACGACAATGGAGCAATGACTTGTTTGCCTCGAAAAAGCAACAATTCTTTTGGTGTGAGATTCAAAAATTAGCAGAAAAATGGAGAAAATGTATTGCTAACGGTGGACAACATTCATAATTTAAAATATTTTATCATTTTAATGCAATAAACGTGCATTTTGTTTACAAATAATTCCAGTTTCATATTAACACACACGGTACAAAGTTCCAAGAGTACTCGATCTGACACACAAATGGAGGGTTATTATTTGAAAAACAAAAGTTATCTCAGTCGGGGTGCGTACTGGACAAATACGTTTCATCAAACGTGTACCCACACATTGTCTATAATCATTCACTAGATCGTATAGTTTATTATCACTAATAATACAATGTAACAAAAAATATTAAATCTATGTAAAACTGATGAATTTGTTTGCCGTTTTCATAGAAATTTTATAATACTTGTCTCAATAAAAACGGATGATGAAAGTGTTTAGAATACCATTGAAAATTGTTAATTTGATGGTAATGACTATGAAGACTACGGGTTGCAGGGTCAGAGTGGCGCACGACTTGTCTGAAGAATTCCGTATAGTGAGGTGACTGAGGCTGGGTATTTAATTTGGCATTGTAGTTAGTAATTTTTTTTGGGGGGGGAGGGTTAACAGGCTACACGAGGGTGATCCTGAAACAGGCAATCCCCTTTCATAGCATAGGAAGGGAATTAAAAAAGGGGATGCGGAAGCTAGCCAAGAGTTGACTAGTGGCCCAGGGCTATAGTTTAAGGATCACAACCAGTGTTTCACCTAAAGAGATGCAGGGAATACCCTAGAAAACCTGCATCAAACATCGGGTACTATTCTTTCGCCATTCCGAATGGCGGGAGACGAGTTTGCTGTGGGTTCGCAGCATTCCCTTCTCCGTGTCTTCACTAGTTTCTGGAGGCAATTGGCCTTCTGGTCGAATGGAATCAGTGAACAACTCATACTATATGCCCAAGGTCTTAGACCCTAGTACATATACGTCCTAAAATAGAGGAAGGTGTCGTGATATGTGAGAACTTTGATAAAAAAAACAGAGAGTGCGAGGCATTCCCGATAATCAAGTGAGCTCTGCAGTCGCTCTGGGGGCATTCACCTGCGAGAGAAACTTTTTTTTTGGTTAAAGATAATTATGACACATACGTTGAAGCGGCGACAAAACTAGGACTGGAAGTAAATACAGATAAATAAATGTATATTTTGATGAGAGATCACAACAGCGAAAGCAAAGAGAAAGAGACATCAACGAAAATGAGTAGTAAATAACATCAGAATGGAAGCATTTAAAAATTTAGATTCAGTAATAACAGAATATCATAAGATAGAAGTGAAAATAATAGAAAAGATTCCAAGCGGAAATCGATGTTACTGCGCATTGATCATATTTAAGTCTAGAAATATTAGTTGAAATATAAAAATCAAAATATATGCGAGTACCTTAAGACGTATGGATCGGAAGGTTGGCTGCTGAGATGAGAAAAAAATATTTTTGGAGTTGTGCGAAAGGAAGAAGGCTGAAGATCAAGGACAAATGCAGAATTACAATTATTGGACAGATGAATAGGGTCAATCCATGCCAAGTGATCCAGAGAAAAGAAAAAATTAATATTTTCCTGATGTGTTCCCTTACGTTTTGGTAATTCAAAACTGATTGTGTCACCATATTGCCAATTTGGTGTGGGATTCGCTTGAGTTTCGACTGGGAAAGATTTTCAACATTCCCCGTACACCCAAGATTATTCCCCCTTGCGACTTCTACATTTTTGTAGACTTGTTTAGACAATCATGGACGTCGGTTTCATTCGGACGAGGAAGTGAAAGAGTTGTTAATCAACAAGACTGAAAGTGATGGTTTGGTCTCCTAGAGGGATAAATGCATTAACACTTCTGGAGGTTACTTTTGAATTAAACAAATTCCACTGTCACTTTGTAGCGTGGTGTTCTGTTCTCATTTGACAGCCCCTTATAGTCAAGGTTATATCCACCTGAAGCTCACTGACCAATCATGCCAAATTCACTAATATTACGCAATTTAAAAAATTACGTTTTTTTCGTGTGATACCCAGAATATATTCATGTATGTTCCTCATAATTAACCATGTTAAATCGTCTTTAAATACGGTTTAAGTTCGAAATAAATACTAACGCCAAACAATTCTTAAGAAGTAAACTATGAGTTGTAATAACAGAAGAGCTAATTGACTACGCTCTTTCCCCCGATCTACTATAAGATTCCTTAAATGCTTTATTGAAGTAACGCAAGATTGTTTCCGGTACAAATATTAATTTTATCCTCCTCCTTCAAGGATGGACAAGTTAATGTTCCGTTTCCAAAATTTATGATAATTTCTTGACACTTATTTGAAGTCCGTTGATCACTTTATATACTTGTTCATTGGTTTTCATAGTGATTAGAAATCCTTAACATGTATTCCCGTAACTGAGAACTTGAGTACGGACTAGGAAACTTATCCGCGCCATTTCGTAGTATAGAAAATTGAAAGGATATAATTAACATTTATGGTATCAAAAATAAATATACTATTATTAATTCCCTGTTGACCATGGGACTGTTCGTTATACCCAGTTTTATAATGTTGTTAATATACTGGTTATAATTCACGCCCATTGGCGTACTTTTATTCGATGCAACGTAAGCTTGACTAAGCAATTTCTTAGAACTTCCGCTTGGCGTCCTGAGTAACGACAACAGGAGTAATATATAACAATGTATGTGGACAACTCTTCTTTATTCAGAAAAAATCTAATTGATTTAAACAGGTAAATTTTATGATTTCATAAGAGTATAATATAATTGGTGTAACGTGCTGATTTAAGTGATTCGTTTTCGACAGGATCTTGAGGTCTCAATGGGAACAATTAAGAGAAATAGAAACCTCATACAATATGTTGGGAGCTGAGAAATATTTTGTTCAATGAACTGCATCATGAGAGCAGTCCCTAAAAATGACTAAAACCGAAAGTAAAGTATCATTTATGTACTGAAATAAAAGAGCTGACAACGGGAGGATTAACTTGGATTGGTTCACTGAAAGAAACGGAACGTAGAAGGTGATGAAATGTTCAAGGAAATAAAGCTTGAGAAGAAGCTTAAGACGTCCTGCATCAATCTAATGTTAAAGTATAGTTTAATCTATTTATCCAATATAAATAGGACACTTGTGGCATGTCCAACATATGGTACCTTTTCCAATGACTTACGAACTCACGAATTTGGGAAACAAACAACAAATTTTAAATTATCATAGTTTTTTAATTATTTTACAGTAGTATGAATCTTGATCGATGACGGGTCACGATAGTAATTGACGCGAATTGACGATATTCAAACATTAAAATATAATGTAATGTATTATTCGCCAAATGGGTAAATCGAAGACATTTCTGGCATTGAGTGAATCTGTGTGTTCGTTTACGTACTTTCTATATGAGAATGTTCCAGGTTTATCTTAAAACTAACTAATGGTTTATATAAATGTTTATGAATAGACCGGGAAGTAACAGAAGAATTCTTGAATGATATTCTGCTGGGAAATAAGGGACGGTTTAATAGTATGATGTCTAGATATTTAGAAAGCATGAATCAATAATTCAACGAACGAAGCAGCGTAATATAAATAACCAAAGATTTAAATAAGCGTAAAAAACATAATACACTTCTTCCCGGAAAATTATTTGAAATATTTTTGATAATGATAATAAAGTACATAAAATTTTAAATAAAGTAATTAAATTAATCTGACTTAATATTATAAATGTAATGCAAAGAATGGTCAGAAAAGTCAGAAAAGGAACAATTCAATCTCAAGACGTTTCGTTTCCCAAATTTTGGGACTTCTTCAGTTCAGTAATTAAACTATTACAAAATTTGCTGCTATAACGGCCAGGATCGGAAAAGATCTTCGGCCATCAGTAACATGAAATTTTGTAATATTTTAATTAATGAACTTGAGGAGGTCCCTAAAGTTGGAGGATGAAACGTTTTGAAATTTAAATATTCATTGCCAGTCTGTGTATTTCATATAAAACATTTCACCTACGCATAAAATTTATTTTGCGTCTTTTGTTTCAACAATGCAATGTTTTACTTTCGTCGATAATCGGAGTAGCGCTAGTAAAGAACTCATTTACTTACCTTATAAAGCAAGTCGACAGTTGGCTGTTGCAAAGAACTTGGCTCATCCGAAGCTGCCCTCTCCTCGATCATTCCGCACACGCCCTCGATGACGATCTGTTCCTGCTTCTGAGTTATGTGCTCTTCGACGTGTTTGAGGTACTCCTCCATGATGATTATTTTCTGGGCCAGCAATTCCGCGGAGGGCAGAAACTTGCGCAAAGGATCCGCCATGTGTGGAGACAGACGACAGACAACTGACGTCTGAGAGCCGTGGAAAACAGAAGACTATTGCGATTGGCCGACAGATAAGAGTAAAGAAGGCGCTGCTGCAGCAGTCGCGGTAGCATTAATACAAGACACCGCACATTAAGTAAACAACAATGGCCGTTACAAATAGCTTTGTTGACTTTGTGTACCATCTGTCAAATCAAATATGCAGCACGGTTGCCACGATAAGAATATAAAACAAGTAGTGTAATAAAACTTAATTGTAGCGAGGAGAATTAAATAGAGATTTTGCATAATCTCTAAAGAAAACTAAATTCTGCAAATCAATGAAGCCATGTATGTCATAATTTAAATTATAGCTATATTACAACTGAATATAAACGTAGCTCAACAAAAAAGCCCTCCATCATACACTTCACTATTTGAAAAATAATTTCATGATCTCCCATTTCAACCTCCATCTAGCAGGAAACACACTCCTGTGTACTCAGTTACAGAAATGTTTCCAAGTCATTCATTTTGTCGTTGAGAAATAAGTTTAAATTGATTAATGTATCTACTGAGCACACATTCTAGAAAAGTTGAATATCTAGTGACGCTTAACGTCTCGATCTATATATATATATATATTAATTTTTAGTCGTATTAACTTGTAGGTCTTAACACAAATTGCATTACGTTTAAATTACACAACCGATTTTAATTTATAACTTATTCATATGCCACATAATCAAATAAAATTATATAAGCATTTATATCGCTTTCAGTTGAATTATTTTTTGCTTGTGTATCTATGATTTATGTTTAAAATAGAATGTAATAATTGATTACTTTAACGAATGTTATACTGTTCGTTTGGTAGGTTGGTCAATCTCCGATTTCGTTGTTCTTTGCACGTTTTCTCTGTTCGCATCTTTTCCAGTATTCGATAATGTGGTTGTTGTTACTTGCATTATACATATTACACACATTGAAGGGGTGGATATTAATTAGCTTGTATAAGATATAGTATGCCCGTTTATAATTCTTTTAATAATTATTTGATCCCTACGATTTTAAAGAGTAAAACTCTTTCACAATTGTATTTTGTATTTTACCTTCTTCCAATTTCAATTAAAAAAATTTCCCAACTTCTACTGTTTTTGAATATACCTCATTCGAATCAAAGTTTGATTATAACATACGCAGCCTATATGAAATCTGGAATTTTATAATTGCATTTGTAAGGATCTTATTAGTTCAATTTTCCTGGCAAGCTTGGTTACTATTGCGCTGCAAATTTTGCAAATACTCAATGTCAACGTTTCTATTTATTCAAATTATTGCATATTACAATGATTGAAGAAATGTGAATTGTGAGAAATATTTCGGTCTATTTTTCAAGGAATATGTCTTCAAATTATCATAATAAATAGCAGCGGGTTCCAAGGCCTCTGTTTCACTAATACGTGCAGTGTCTATTTTATTTATCCAGTAGCTAATAAAAGTTTCATTATCATATGTAAATTTAATTTTTGATTCTTTACTACGTCACCTAACAGCAAAACATACGTAATTTCATGATATATATTAATAATCCACTAATTATATTTAAATCAATAACTTGTTTTGTTGAATTTAAAGTCGTAATTAAAGATTTTTTAAGTTTAACGCAATTTTAAGTATTTGCAGTCTATTACAATCGGATTCTGAAAACTTTAAAATGTATCATTTCAATGCACATGAACCGCGTTGTTCGCCAACGGAAAAATAAAATAATCAGCAACAGGCACTAGGTTGAGCACTGTTTTATAAATAAAGAATTGCGATCGCGATGCCACCGTCCTTCCGCCCAACACAAGTGTACGAACAATGCTTGCTACTCTGTGCGTAACTTGGCTTTGTATTTCAATATTCTGCCAACGCATGTTTCTAAAATTAGCTAAATAACTAAAATCTTTATGCATTATGTGCTTTAAAATGATATTTGAGCAATAACGATGATCAGTCGCTCTCAATTTTCTCGATATGGCTGAGTTGTTCTGCAGGAGAAGACCAAATTTTATAAAATGAATTGTGACATATGACAGTAAAAAAAGAAAATTTGGAACAATCAACACTACATCTATGAAAACGAAAGAATGAAATTGAGCTAAAGTGGTGCTTTTGACTCGAAAAGATTATGCTAACAGACTTTGAGTTCTACCAGATATTTTTAGAGGTTTTCAGAGTTATTTTCTTACCGTTCTTAAGCTCGTAATACAAAAAATAACGAAATACATAATGACAATATAAATGTGTAATAGCTGTTGACGACATACATATTTTTACTTTTAATCTAATGAGTAATATGAAATAAACACAAAATTTTACAAATTCTCGTTCAAAAAATTTTAAAATAAAAGGAACATCATAGCATGGACCTTTATTTCCGACCATGGGGATATAATATGATGAAATTTAATTTCGTGGCTTAGTACTTACGATTTCTGCGATAGAAAGTTGGTAAAATTGATAGTTTTTTGATTTTATAGAATATAGTTGTCATTCTCTTCGCAAACTCTGTTTTCAGAGAGGAATACAGTCCGTGAGCTGAACCATGAGCTACAGAGAAAGAACTTCCCCTTCAAGCGTGCCTGCAAAACGCTACTATCATCGTTGAAAGTATATATTACTAACGGGTTACACAGACTGAGGCAATGTCTTTTAAAAATATTCTATACGTATTAACTCTTAGCTTTTACGGACGAGTTTATTGAGATACAACGTATCCTGAGCTGAAAGCAATATATTTCCTAGTGCCAATATTTTTAGAATTGCTTTTTACTCTATCATCTTGTTTCAACAAAAGTTTGAGGTAAACAAAGCTCCTCTCTACCCCCACTACAATTATCTTGGACGTTATTTACAGCGTTTACACACGACTAGCTAAATCTCCTCAGTTATACTTTGTTCTACACTCTTAACCGTTTCCGGCCTCCCCAGTTTTCCACTGCCGACGTTCCCCACAATGGTTTTAAATAAATTACGTCAGTTTACCCCACCTACGAGTGACACTATGCTGCTTTGTCGTCCTGGTCATGCTCAATAATACTTCACAACATTACAGTTACGCTTATCTTAAAATTTATCATATAAACAAAGTATGTAGAACTTAATTTTTTGCGTCACAAATGTATCTAAGGAAGTTTGATATTCTTATTATATTAGATCTTATTATGTTTTCCCTCATTTGTGTACTTAATTACTTTTGAAGTAGTTCTTTGGAAGATAGGCGTGTTTTAAACAACTCATCTGCACTCTTGCATGGATAAAATTTTATGAGTTAATTAATATGTTCCCGTGCAAGATATTCCTTATTGTTCAAGTTGTCGTTGCTAACGTTCTATTACTTATAACGAAGGATGTTAAGTGACGTAAGCGAAGTTTATCTCCTCTCAGACGTGTATGATTCCTATTAACATTTTATTTCATATTCACCATACATTCCAGTTTGACCTTGTACATGTTTTTATAACAGCAGTAAGTACTTATTAAGTATAGGCAGAGCTCCTAATGTCACCGCAATAAATCAAGTTCGTCATTTAACTGGTCGTTTTCAGTCTTAAATATATTAATGCCGAGAAAATTCATTATTTTATAGTTTAATTCCACTGGAGTCGTACTAGGCAAAGTAAGCAATTTTTATGATTTTAGTGTCTTTATCCTTTCATAACGTTGTTGTAAAGGGAATTGAACTTTTAGGATTAGTCATAGTTTTGATTAAACAGTTTTTTCTTGAAATAATAATTTTTATACATGCCATCGTACCGTCGTACCATCTTTGCAATTAAAATAAATTAACTTTCAATATGTTTACTTACAATTTTTTATTACATTTAGCACTGAAACTCATAAGTTAAAAATATTAAGCGTCTGTAAATATAAGTGATAATAATGTTTGAAAATTATTGACTCCAATCCTATAATATGATAAAGGTAACGGGGGGAGATGTTGACGAATAGATGGAATAAGATATTTATGCGCCCAATGAGCGTATCCGTTACAGTTTTCTCGCCTGCAGAAGTTAAGTGAGAACTAAACAAACTCTAAACATGGAATGCTCCAGGCATTAATCTCAGGACAAGTACTAAAACACCTCCCCGTAAGGCCGTAATCTTCATAACTGTCAGTTTCATTCTTCGAATTCAGAGTATGAAAGTACGCCGAAATCGTTATGATACATGAACCAGGTTAACCTCATCTTGAAACTACATCTTATCACCTATTTTACTTCCCGTCATAAGAAAGGTATTTGACGATTGTATCTGAAAGGAATGTATGCAGACCATGAAATTTTATCATTCTACCGTATCACCAATTTGGTTTTAGAAAACGTCACTCAATAATTCAACAAGTTCATCGTATAATTAACAAAATCTCCAAGAGTCTAGAGTAAAAGAAGTTCTTCAATGTTGTATTCCTTAAGAACAACGACATTCGACAACGGTTGGCACAGAGGTTTCCTCTTCAAAATATAATACACCTATCCCGGAATAATTATTTCATTATCAAATCATACCTCGCCAACAGGCAATTTTCAGTAAAATTCCAAATTTCATGCTATCAATTCTGGTGTTCCTCAGGGTAGTGTTCTCGGACATCTGCTTTTCTGATCTATACTGCAGGTATCCAAGAAACAACAGTAAGAAAATCGCCTCATTTTCTGACGATGTAGCAGTGATTTCTACAGATGACGAACCTGCCAGAGCTTCGGCATACTCGCAATAGCACCTAAATCTTCTAAATCTACACCAGATGGCGGAACAAAGTTAATCAAGCATGCGACAAACTACGTGTCAACGAGTGCCAATGAATAACGTGCACATTTTACCTTCATAATGACTGAAACCTAACCTGGAAAGAGCATGTTGTAAATAAAAGAAGACTACTCGACGTAAAATTCTGGCAATTGTACTGTCTCCTTGGTCATAGATCAAAAAATTCCCTCAGTAACATAATATTTGTCTAAAAAACTACCTTGAAACCATTATGGACCTAAGGGGGTCCAACTCTGGAGTTGTGCATTATAAAGGTTCCAGTCAAAAATATTAAGGTCAATTACAGGCTCTCCATGGTACGTCTGTAGCCATACTGTACACAAGGACCATACGAATCGTTTTATCAGAGATGAAATACAACTATAAAAAATCACCGATCATAAAATAAACTAAAAGTTGTATACTACAGATCCTATAACTCGACAACTGCAACGAGTATGTCCGAAAGACTGCTGATAACTACTATTTGCTACTTGAGCTTTGTATCAATATTTCATGGAATTACTTACAGCTAAATTCTGCATTTTTCATTGAAAGAGGAATTTCCTTTATAAGCAATATTCTTCATTAGTCTACCTTATTGCGTATATATAATACATACTGTTTGACGTGATAGAATTAAAGCTCTGGCTCTAAGCAGAGTTAATTATAAAGAAATCAAATTATAAGGAGTGGATTATACACGTGATTTAGGAAAGGAGGATTGGTTTTGATATCAGCATACTAGAATAAATAGAACGCGTTTGGCGAACCGGGTCTTTACCAATTTTAAAGATAAGACCAGAATAGCCCGGTGAGGTAGGAAGGGATCTTACTGGAGATGGAGATCAGCTGAAGAGATATCCAGCAGCTTGTTCCGCTACACGGGAACCTTACATATAACAAGGGGTTTACTAGAAGAAAAAAACGACTCTGTAAACAGGAGACGTAGAAAGAAAGGAGCATCCATTGCGATGATTAGTACAGAGTGTGTAATAATGTACCTGGGTAAAACTGAGTGACAAACTAAGGTGCGTGTTAATAATTAGCAATCTTCAGCCAAAGTCGGAATGTATCAGACCAAGGTGGTCGTAAGACAAAAAGGAAACACTCCGTCTCCACGTCAGCATTGAGTATAGGAAATAGGGCAGTTGATTTCGTTGTAGGTTCTCTGTATCTACAGTACTGTCCAGAGACACGTTAAAGAAGATTAAAGTTTATTACAACAGACGTATTGGGTTATAAGGAAGCCTTCACATTCTGGTACAGGGCCAAGACAGACTTCAGAATCTCCTTCCTCCCTTCTGTTTAGTACCATGCTTGTACCAAGCAAGCATAACAACCTGATACGAGCCGAGAACTGTTGATCTGTTCGGCTATCCCACATTCGCTCACCTCTGGATGACTTCCTATCCACTATATAGTCAAGTTCTTCAAAAATAAAATAATATCTAATACCGAGGTATATAACCACATGACGTTGGCAAGCGATAACGACAGATAAAACACACATAAAATAACATATCCTTATTTAATGGTTTTAAGGTAAAACTTCTCAAAATTTCGACTTACAAATTTCGTACTGTGAAAGTTGACCTTCACTTTAAATTAATTAACATCTCGCATCATCGAATACGTTACTAGAGAATTTTATTTAAGGTAAGAGTTTTGATGTTTTTTTTAATGAATGACATCAGATGACAACTAGTTTTCTTTTACATGTAGTTGCTGTGAGAATATGCTTTCGATTATCATTTACTTCAAAACGTTTTACCCTGTTTATTGTGAATAAACTAGTTTAATAAAGTAATGTACTTTCTTGTATTTTTAAAAAGAAAATGGTGCTTTAATATAACACTATTAATTGACAATCGAAACCAAAGCATTATTGTAAATACATCTAAATAAGAAAGAAAATTAAATATAGACTCTATAATTAAAATACTTTATAATGCACCTCACTGCATTGAACAATTCATATCACTTCAAGTACTGGAAACAGAATTTCGAAACTTTGTTGGATGGGTACAGTTTCTAGTGGCGTTTTCTGTGCGAAAATCTAGCTACGAAATTTTGAAATGATAATTTGAAGAGATGGACGTCGCAACTCGTAGTCGGAAAGAAATTCTGGGTTGAACATTGATAATCTGTTGATCAACGTAGTCAAAGTCTTGTATTATACTGAAGAACATCGCCATTTGACTTAAAACAGCAACATGAGCAGAAATTGCATATCGATTTACGTTCAGACATCTGTTTTCTTGGGATTACTAACGAAATTTATTTAACAAGGGGAAGAAGTATCAGCACTAAATCTCAAAATATTGCATTAGTCAGTTCATCAAATTGTTTTCCTGTCTTAACTAAAATATTTAAAAATTTTATATTTATAATCGTCACTTTTTCTTTTTATTATTACAAATGTATACAAACTCTTTCTTCCGTTCTGATTGTCAACGTCACTTATAGCTGTCACTTCCATGTCTTAGGATTGCACGGAAAATTAGTAACACATATGAAAACGTTTTGTCCGGATATGCTTAGTGGAACTCGCCAATTCCCATAGGGATGGGTAGGAAATAGTCCCTTCGATCAGACCCTCCAAATCAGTTGAGCTATTGTACATGTTAACGCTGTGGGGGAAAAGGAGGGTGGCATATGTAATTTACTCCTTTTGTTTGTAGCACGGTGACATGCTGAATCCAAGCAGAAACCAGGGGACTTTCGGTTGTGCCAATATCAAACCATCTGTTCAATAACAAACATATCACAACCCTTTCAACAATTTTCACACTGCGAGTATTAATGCACTTTCAGCTTCTTCAGTGCGGATGTGTCGTGGGATGTAGTTCTACCATCATTTAAACGAATTCAACGTCAAAAGTCAGAAATAGATGCCTGTGGGAGGTTTCTGTGGCAGGTACTTCTCCCCAGATTGACTATGGGGGTTCACCTTTGGGAATGCCTCGTATTCTCTCTGGCTTGATTCATGGTTCTCACGTGCCGAGGCACCTTCATCTATTTTAGGTGTATGCATTGGGGTCGATGACTTTTGGCAGAGCTGTTCGCTAATCCCATTGGATGAGTCCACCAGCTGCCTCCTAAAACTGGTGGAGACACAAAGAAGATAATGCTGCGACCCCACGTCAAACTTATCTCCCGTCATTCAAAAGGGCGTAAGAATAGTACCGAATAGCCCAACCTAGCCCAGGTTTTGTAGTGTTTACCCTGATTCTCTTTAGGTGAGACACCGGGTAGGGAGGGTCCTTAAACTATAGCCCCGGGGCTCTACCTTCCATCCTCCCTTTTCAATTGCCTTCCTATGCCATTAAAGAGGAATTGCCTGTTACAGGATCCGCTAAAAGAATATATTACCATAATATGCGTTTAACTTCTTGAAGGTAATTTTACTTAAGTTACAGTATACTGACGAAAGGCAGAAATTTATTAAAACTTTATATTATTATTAAAAAAAACGTTTCCTTTCTAAGTTTACGGACCACTTCAGTTATATCTAGAAATTAATAATTTAATATAATGACATAGACAGTAGTTGATTCCCAATAAAGACACATAATAAAAAGTTAAAGAAATTAAGGAAACCTTTTAGCAGAAAAATTTAGACTGGTTAAATAACTTGCAGGGTCGGAATGAAGGCAAGCAATTCCACTCTATTAGATCACAAAACTTAGAGTATTCTAATTAATATTTTATGTTATGGTGTTCGTGTAATAGTAACATCATATAGTAATTTAATTTGTCAAAAATTCTAAAGCTGATAAAATAATATCTGGTTTAATACTTTTTTTCGGACTATAGAGCCCACGTCATGGTCAAATAAAGCTTGAGACCTGAACTTAAAAACATTTTGCAAATTAAAACAATATGTACTGACAATGTAAGCTTGAGTAATATAAAAATTTTAGGTGTAGAAAGATATGTTGGTTAGTCAGCGAATTTTTCATATTATATCAAATAAAAATCTATAAATGAAAATACAAGATAACAGAATTTCAATTCTATATAGGATTTAGTTCTATTACGATTAAAAATTGCACACTTGAAACTTTGAAGTTTAATTCATATGTTGAGAAAAAAATCAGTTAAAGCAATGTAAGTTTTACGATCCATGTGACTGGAGTGTTTTCCCTCATTTCGGCCTTGGAAGTTGTGTCGTAAGGCTAAATTATTCCGTCGTAACGTTTTGTTGCGTTATTTTTACATTTTTAATTATGTAAGTAACTATTTATACTAATATATTTATTTGTTTGGAAGTCAACTATTGTCCGTCAACATATTTAATTATTTATTTCAAGATAAAACTGAAGAGGTTGAAACGTTTCTTAATGTTAATTTAAATATTTAATAAACGTCTATCTTTTCGTCAGTAAACTGTAATTATTTAATAGTAATCAGATTAAGCTCCCCATTTTACTTATAATTGTGTTAAAACATTGTGTCACACAGTAACTTTTAAGCACGTTAGACGACTGAGTGACGATAAATGAAAGAAATACTCACCAAACGAAAAAGGGACAATAATCCGCAGTAATAAAAACTCAAAAACCCAGATTGAGGGACCTGGACAATTTCCTTAGTTTACTATCGATAGTTCACATAACCTGAGAACTATATGCACAGTTCTTTCCAACTAGTTCGTTTGCGAACTACACATCACTAGTTGCGAGACACAAAATTGGATCCACATATACATTTAATTATTCCCGTTTTGCGTCAGCTTCCTAAAAATCCAGGCAGTGATTTTCAGATTATCATACGCAAATTAAGTCGTAGAACTATTTTGGAAATTCAGTACACCTACCAAAGCATGTAGTGGTTATGAGCTCAAAACATAATTTTGGAATAATTTTAAAATGATATATTTACTTTTACGGTTTAGATGATATATTCCCAAGTATCAATATTCATACTAAAGAAAATTTTGATTTATTCAGAGCATAAGACCCGTATTTATTTATTAATAAACGTGCCAAAATAATAACACAGTTTTGAATTTTTTTGAATATTTACACATACTTGGAGTTTAACTTCTCATAGTCTTTATTTTACACTGAGTGGCCAAATTATTTTGACCACCCCTGCAATACAATGTTGGGCCACCTTTTCCTCTTAATACTGCTTGAATTATTCTGGGCATGGGTTATTTGAGATTTTGCTAAGTGGTCGGAGGAATTTGAGACCAAATCTGATGAACTGCACTTTCAAATTCCTTGAAATTTGATAGTACTGGGTCCAGCTGCCTGATGGCACATTCGATCTCATACCTCAACTTCCCAATCGGATTGAGTTCTGGTGATCGTGCAGGCCAACGAAGAAAGTCAAAGTCTCCGTCATGCTCTTCGAACCAACAATGCCAGCTTTATGACAAGGAGCATCGTCCTACTGAAATTGTGCATCCCGGGCAGAGCAAACAATTAATACAACAGGATGTACTTGATCTGAAATAATACTTTAATACCCTTGGGAATTCAGACGTTGTTTCACGAGAATCAAAGGACGACATTTCTCGCATCCTAACATTGCTGACACCCTCTTGAATTGTTATGGTCCATGCTTTCGCGTTGCTTTCTACATATTCCAATCGCGATGAATCAGACCCTTTTCCAGACACTACTGTCCAATCCTTGGGCTCTTTGCGAACTGAAGACGTCTGCTCTTGACATCACAGGCTTTCGGAGACGTCGTCGGCTCCCATAGCTCATTCGGTGTAATGTGAACAGTTCGTTCAGAGACGTTCACAATTAGTCCTTGATTAAAATTATCCTCACTGTTGCTTGTTTGTTGCACTGGACAACTCTGGATAGTCTCCTTTCAGCTCGAGCATTGAATAACCTGTGACAACCACAAGCCTGACGTTGAGACCTGGCATTTTGGTCGGTATTTCACTCTTTGAAAATATTAATAATTGTTGCTCTCGAACACTTCACGAGTGCAGCCTTTTTACTGATACTGGCTCCGACTCTTCGAGCGCCTACTATCATCCCGCATTCAAACTGAGTTATTTTGTCCATATCGTCGCTTACAACACAATGCAAATGATGATTCACTTTTCCTGCATTCTCATTTTATAGCTCTCTAGCAGCAACACTGCGACGCTGTTAGGTCATAACGATTTGGCCACCCAGTGCACAAGTGTAGAGTAATCATATGGTTTCTTTACGAGTTGCAATGAAACCAAACCTAGAGCTTTTCAATTATCATAAGAACATCAAGTAAATTATATATTTTTTCTCTTTTATAAATATACATGACAGAATGGGCAAACAGTCTGTTTCAATTAAACAAGAATATTGTACTATAACTTACGTCCTCTTAGTCGTGAACTTTTAAAAATCACCTATACTTACATCTGCATTACATTTTTGTAACAGGACTCGTATTTTTTTACTAATACCCTTCCTACCATAATATTAACTTTACAAGAGTTTTATTATTTGGTTCGATAACTTGTTTTAATTCCTCAGCCCCAGAAGATCAGAACGGTATCCAAATCTGCTAGGGCAGAGATTTCCCCTCTATAGTCGCACAATTTGCACATATTGATGGCTGGAACAGGCGATTTCCCAGAATGACTCTCCCTGTAATGCCGCGGCAATCGGAAATCCAAACTGAATTTGGATTCCTGGAATGGAAATAAAGTGGATCTCGCAATTGCGACCTTTCAACCTGGCCGTTAATCAATTAGGTTGGAATCATTGCAAACTGAATGAAATGCCTCATAAAACTTTGCACGAATTTATTGTGATTATTTAGTTAGTTTTTTGCTTAGTTAAGATTACGTAATCACTATTTTAATTGCATTGTTACCTTCTTATTTTCTAATTATGATGGGATGGACTATATTTTTCATAAGATGACTGTTCAAATACTAACATAACAATACGCTTCCCTCAAACAGTCAACCATTACTTATTCTTTTATTTATTCCCGTAATTAAAAATTTCGAAAATTACTTCGGAAGTCTAGATTATTTACACAATAATTTTTCAAAATAGAACACGATATTGCAATGTATAAGAAAATTGTTCGGTCTGAAAATGTTTGTCTGCAGTCTATTTCGGCTGCAGAGTGCAAAAGTTCTGGGAAACGTAATTTGGGAGGGTGTGGGTCTTGCGATGCCAACTTCCGTCATTTACGACGCACAAACGACCTTCGCGACGCCACTTCAATCGACTCAACAGCTCCTAGTTCCCATTAGCGATGTGTACTTCGCGAACGAACTATTTCAAAGGAAATATTCCGAAAGAGAACTGAGCGGATAGTTCACTGGTTATGTGAACTATAGTTCATGAACTAGCGGTAGTTCGTGAACTTGGCCAGTTCGTGAACTAAGAAGGATCCAACAATATCGATAATTTGTTTATTGTTGTTGTGCTTCAGTGCGTCTTTCTTTCATCAATCGTCACTCGGTCGTCTCGTTTGACTGTTACCTACAGAGTCACAAACGTTTTGTAAAATTATCTTCAACCAACATATTTCCTTTACCTTCTGATTTTATGCAATCGAAGTGGAGATAAATTTGAAAGAGAAGTATTGTAACAAGTTATAAACAGAAGTAGCCAAAGTAAAAACAATAAATTATTGAAAATATAAATACCACACAACTTTTATACTTGCGTTTTAGCTAGTCAGGTTATAGTGCACTTTTCTATATTAATTCAATTGTTTTTTATTTAATTTATATTCATTTGGGCGTGACTCAGTTTAATGTTTGTTTGTTGAAAGCGTCAAGAATCTCAGGAAGAGAATTATCTGACGGAATTTTCCTGCAGATAGGAGGCGCATGTGGTAGGTTTCAGGAAGTAGTTCACACCCTGACGGAACGGGGAAAACATTTCACCAACCAGGATATTGCTGTCAGATTTCTACCAATTAAGTGAACTATACTAAAAATAGAGACGGGGGACATCCAGACATGAAACGCGAGAAAGTAAGAGAATTACTTTTTAGTATGAATCGACGGCGAAAAGCTGGCCTTGGAATGAATGTGAGGAGGGATGCGGAAAGTTGAGGAACACGTGGCTGAATGATCTTGATATTGCTTCGATCTCTGTTGCAGAGATACTTTTACCGGTAAGCCATCGAGATTTTTCTATCCTGGAGCTTTGCGTCACTAAAATTATTTTTTAATTTTTGGGATTTTCATGTTTCTTTACCGAAGTACGGGTAACTTGGGATAAATTCTCATGTTGGTGCAGGGGGCTAAATTTATTAATGTATTCCATTTTTTTCATATTTTGTGTATTTTCTTTCAATAAATGTAGGATTTTAAATTCCTGGTAGTCTTACCACGTGGCGCTCCCAAATTCACTTACAGTAAATATTTTCCTAGTATTCACTATTCCCCTCTCCCCATTATGTGAACCGCGCTACAAAGTGATAGAGTTTTAGCGGCTCTTACTAATTTAATATTTGTAATTTGCAAACTAAAAACACAGATGTTTATATTTTAGGAAAAATTACTCATAGATACCTGTGACTTGAGTGAAAAATTGTTCTCATGGTCTGCATGTGTTAATCAAGCAGATTTCTGGCACACTCATATAAGATAATGAACTAATCAGTTCAGTTGAACTCCTTCAATAAACTAGTTCAGTACAATGAACGAACTACCAAAACTATTCCTTTAAAAGAATTAATTTTCCCATCACTAGTTCTCAGCGATACTTTACGTTGGCGCCCATATATGAAAATAAGATTCCAATTATTATAGGACACAGTTTCAAAGAAATTTATCAATATTAACATTATCGTGTATTAAATATTTGTAGAATCAATTTATATCCCCTCAACGGATCTATATAATCCTGAGCTCCTTAAAGACTATTCCGACTTAAATTTAGACTGGTTATTTGTTTCTCAGCCGACTGAAAAATAAGCATGATATACATCCATTAAAAATTCTATAATTAATTATCTATGTATATGCGAGTGTTTCGCCAGGAGTAAACTTCCAATAACACATGTGTCTATATAGAAGCCTGTAGTACTTTAAGAGAAAACTTTCAGTTGTAAGTGAGCTATCCGAAAGTAATTATATTTAAATTAAACATTTTAAGCTATTGTTTAATGAAAAATTGATTTATTATAATATAATATTCTACCGTTCTGTATTTTATTTTAATATAATAAATTAATATTGAAGTAATTGGTTAGAATCCTCATTACTGTCAGAGTTGTTAAATATTAGAACACAAACGTTTACATTACAATTTAGAAGTCGAGTTTTACAGGAATACAAGGAGACGACGAAATATTGCCATTTAGGAGAAATTTTCCTGTAGATGTGAACTCGTGTCTTATAATATTTTGAATCTCAACTAAATATTAAACATACCAATTTTATCATTTCACTCATATCGGTGCTCTTAAAATTGTGAATTGTCCAATTCAACAGGTATACCAATATCGGAAAGAGAATACCGATGTATACCAACGTAGATTCTTTGTTCAGAAAAAACCATTCAGGACTCTTTCATACTATCGATTATTTTTTGCGTTCTGAATAAGTGATAAGTAATCTTATACAGCTTCGATGATTAAATTATTTACCTTACCTGTTTACTCCTTTCCCGTTTCATACAGAGTACGTACTTTTGAAATTTATCCTGTATGTGCAAATGTCTACAAATCATGATGCGTGGCTTAGCTTTTTATAATTTTTGTGAGTATGCATAAGTAAGATTCTGATAAAGTGAATTTTTAAATATAAAAATTATAGTGAAATTACTGAATATTTCGTTAAAAATTAGAAGATAAAAAAATGAGTTGTAACCCTGGTGAAAGCTCAAAAAGTAAATTAGCGGATCGTGCCTTTTCTCCGCCAAAACAGTACCATTTGTTTTTTTCAGCTGCGGTAAATTGCGTCTCATAGCAGTGCAGATTCTGCCAGAATACGTCTCCCTGCGGTCGAGTATAATTAAACCTCGAGTGGCACAGACAATGAGCTTGCCTGTGATAAGACCGGCGCATCGTCATGGGTGTAAATCTGCTGGCAGGCTCCTATTTAGCAGGTAATTAGCGGTGTTAATACGATCCGACTTGCAACAGTCCTTCCCTTGCGTTGCTGTCGCGGGCAGGTTGCCGTAATTCTGAGAACTCTGCTGTAATTGCAGGTGAGGGAGGGTTAGTTGACATTTACTTGGTTTAGAACAAAGTGGTTATGATGAAAAAAATTATACTCCAAGGATACCAACCTCTCTCGTTCAACCGCAATTATTTATCGCAGAATGGAACTGAGGGGGAAAGTTTGTTTGCGTTCCGGACAACAGGCTGTGGAAAGGTCCCGTGTAATTTACTAAAGTTAACTCTTTGTGGGCTCAGAAAGAATGTGAATACAATATAATGATGAAGATAAATTGTACTGGAAAAAGAATAGAATCTAGATTTTTTAATTATTTCCAAAAGTCTGTTTTCAGATATTCCTCTTAAGAACAATAAAGTTTTGCACAGTATACAAAACAACTAATCGATTTATACGGTTGCGGACCGGAAAATTCATTCGTCTGTATTTCCATTCTACGGCGCTACATATTTACTTTTTATCAGGTCTGTCTTTACAATGGTCAGCTATTTCGGACGTAATCTATTACGGAAGCCTGAGTTGGCTGCTTGCAGCTGCTTCTTACAGCCCCGACGTTCGTGGCCAAAGAGAGAAGCGCAAACAACTACTTTGTCTTGCAAGGAAATGGAATTGTTGATGAAATGTTAGAGTTCGGCTTCTTGCATTAGTAATACCAACAGGTATGTGAAGCTCTAGTCTTTATTTATTTAAGGATCCCATTAACGAATCGTGACTGTTATTTAAATAGAATAATTTTGCTACGAATACGGACCTGTAATTACAAATTGCATTTTAAATTAAATTGTATCTGGATTGTGACACAATCACCGAATACAGATGTCAACTGAACTCTATCTCGGCGACTGTAACAGTAGTAAGATACTTAATTTTGTAGTTCTTTTTTAAAGTAGCATCAACAGCAACTGGTTATTAGCGACTGTAAAATAAAGCATTTTACATTATATTTCACTACAAAATTGTTTTGACTAATCCATCTCGTTGAGGCTTCCAAATATGTGGTCTCTTTCTTGATGGAAATTGCTGCATTCATAGATGATGGGTTTGAGGGTAATGATAATGTTGCATTGGAAGATGAAGGGTGGCCGATGCTTAGCGATTAGGTGAAGGTGGTGTATCGAGATATTTATTTTATTAGTTGTAATGTAAAAATTAGCAAAGGTTTGGAAGGTTGAGTGGAGCCTAGAAGTCGGCGCAGAGAGGGGCTGTAAGCCGCTGAAATGCCGTCAGATCACGCACAAAACTGGCCTGCGCTATTTTCGCAAAGAAAAGGACGAAAGATAAAAAACTATATTTGAATGCCACGTTGTTGCATTGGGGTTTCTAGGGTAAATATAAATGAATTGAAAAAGATCGATTTATCGATGGCTGGAACACAATAGTGAGGCTGTGTCGATTCATTCGGTTCTGAGCATCAGGAGCAAACGGTCGGAACCGATGATCGTTCCTGGACGCGACAACTGCTGAAGAAGATGGTGCCACATAGAAGTTGTAAAGAGGTACGATGCCAATTTTCCAATCCAGGTCGTTTTGGGGGGATCCATCTCGGTATTAAACCTGTGTTAAGTAGATCAGATTGCTTCACCGAACCCTAAATTCATTGTATTCTCTGTATTCTCTGTTAAATTCTCCTATGTAAATAAATTTCACAATATTTCTGAACTACCTTTTAATTTAATCACCACACACACACCTCCTACGGTGGATACTTTTTGAGTGGCCGGTACGGACCCTTGTGATGGTTATTTGGTCTCTTCTATATGACAGATTGATTTTTATAAACTTTAATGCGGCTGGATATTGGTTGTTGTTGTTGGATTTTATTTCTTACATATGGCTCAAGAACGCTGTTTAAGTTTGGGTTGTGTTTGTTTCCAGATGTCCCTGAAGGCAGTTCTTTCCTTTGCTGTTGTGTTGTCTGAATTATTAGAGGCGTTCTTGGCTTGTAGATCTGCAATGACGTTTTTAATGATGTTTTGGGGTGAGGGTATCGTTACTATTATTTATATTTTTCCAGTTTCTGTTATTTCGTAAAATTACTTCTGAATTTACACTTGCTATTCGTTAAAGGTTTCCAGGTATGTTAGTTTCTGTATGGAGAGGTGTGAATCCGTCAGGACTAAATGGTTGGTTGATCTGATAAAGGTGATACGCTTCAGGGCCAAGACGATAGCGTGCAGTTTTGCGGTTAACGATTTTGTAGGCTTTAGCGACATGGAAGTGGAGGTGTTGAGTAAATATATGTCTCAGTCTGTGCCATTGTGATTTCTGGAACCAACCATATAAATTGTATTATATCCATGGGTATTTTTCATATAGCAGGCTAATTTTATTCCTCATTTTTGTAGTTAATGAGATTTTATTGGGTGTAGTTCCTAGGGGAGGATATTAAAGAATCGGTTTGCTTCCATATGTGAGGTTTAATTTTATTTTCAGAATTTAGACTCTTTCTTGGAAGGATTGGTACTTGAACTGGGCTTTTCTGTGTATTGGGTGGTATGGTGCTCTTTCCAATGATGTATTTATTGCGGGGTGATAGATTTCATTGCAATTTTTGAAGAACATTGTTGGAGAGTTGGTTTTTGAGTTTCACCTAGTAGACTCCCAATCTGCCATGTCCGGAAACTACCAATAGCAATACGTAGCACTGTATGGTGAATGAAGCCTAGCTTATAGATGATAGAGTAGAGGGTTAGTACAGAATGGATAACAGTTATGGATCATAAAAATTAACTTTTTTATTGTAATTTAAGAAATTACGCACCAGAGAACCAAACCAAAGCGACCATATGACTGTTTAGTCACGAATAAGATAGAAACTCATTGTTAAACATCTGCTGTTTAGACTTGTTATCCTCGTTTTATGCCGCGCCGCGGTTATTTGGTTGAGTACATTTATGTGTACAGAACGCTGATGAAGGTAATGGAACAGACCACTCTGAAGCGTGCATTGTTGCCGAATTAATTTTGAATCCGAAACACGGCCAGGCAGAAAGATTTCTGTATGGATATGAAAATCAGGGCTGTACTAATTCATGAGCATCTGCTCGTGTGTATCGTTGAGACCCCCCTCTTGTTGGCTAGTGACCATGATGCTGGTCATAAAGTATTCACAGACCATTTCGACATCCCCTGAGCATCGCACGCACTGGGAACCACCCATCCCACTCTCCTTCGGGAATTCTCCCGAAGGGCTCAGCATCAGAACCCGAAGCAGTGCTCACTCAAGTCATGATTTGCTTTGGAAAGTGCGAGACAAATGAATACGTAATTAATTGTCTTCATATAAAATTAAGCTACAGAAAATACAGAGAAAAAGTGTGAACGACATCAAATTTTGGGTTAGTGACTACAAAGACAAAATCGTTACATCTTTAATTAGTAATCACAATTTATTATTGAGCGACTCATGGGTCAGAAAATTACATTATAATTAATTAAAATAATTTTATTTTACATTAGTTCTCAATTTTTGATATTATTGATTATTAATAATTGATTATTGGTACACATATTCTTCTAAACACAGAAGAAACCCTGGGGGTGAGAAACCCCTAGTATAAAAGTGGAATACTCTAAATTTGTGCTCAAATATTCTCGGTACGAAATCGCGTAAATAATGTACGGAAACAGAAATATTTAAATTGATTTAAAAGAACAATTATATCCTGTAGAACTCCAGAAATTAATAAGTTCTGTTTAAACTGTCATTACTGAGTTACGCGTATTAAAATATGAAAGTTTGAGAAACACAGAAGTTTGTGTTTTGGTATTGATTTAATACAATTCAATTAAATAGAGTTGTTCAATCGTGTGAAGCCTCAAATGTTTAGATTGAATAAATTGTGAAATTTATTGTATTTCATGCAAATAATTTGACAAAACTGGTTATAATATAAAGACTAAGCAAATACTTTAGTACGCCTTAGCAAATAAACTTTAGTGTGATGAACGTGGCTTATCATTGTTACTCCGCTTTTTAAACACAGTGGAAGAAAGAAGAAACAGATATATGGGGGTATATAAAAATGTAAAATTAAAGTTGAATCGGTATCGCAAATAAATTCCTGCGGTACTTTAAACATGTAATGTTCAACAGTTGGGGAATATTTTAATGACATTAATAAAATAGAGCAGGGTAGAATAATAATAAGTCTGTTGAACGTATTACAATTTAATGAACAATAATAAAAAAGTTTTATCTTTTGTTTTTTTTCATTCACATCAAATAATTGATTATTTTTATATAATTAGACTAAAATGGTAAAACCCCTTTTTACAGTCACAATAAAATTTAATTTAATTTTAATGTTAATTACATTAAAATATGTCTTGTTAAAACTGAAACTTTCGGTAGATGTCTAGTATAATCACATTAAATATTAAGAACTTATTTTACTACATATGTGTATGTACATATTAGTTAATTAATCATTGGTGACTGTAAATTTCTCACGCTAATATTGTTACTTACTAAGACATATTCAAGGTTAACGAGTCATAAATACTCAGAGAAAATACGAAGGTTTCGGAGACGGTTTGATATTTAAACAAATGTACAGCGTCTATGTAACCCGTTGTGTATCGGAAGAAATAGACAGTGTGTACTGCTTGTTTAACCCCTGTGTTTGATTTGTTACTTTACTTTATTTGAAAATAGACGAATGACTTACTGCTTTTTATGTTTTTCAAAGTATATTTTTGATTCACTTCTGTCGTCTCATGAAGATTATTTTTAATCACAGAATTGTCAACCTTGAAGAGGGTACAAATACATACAGAAACGTCGGTTTATGTAATAAAATCTTTTTCGTTTCAATAATTTCGCTTATAAACCTTTAAAAATTACGTTTTCATCAATTATTTATTGCGCAAAAAATACTTATATGTCAAAATAATAAAATATTAACTTTCGTTCCGTGGAATGTAATCATTTCACTTCGGCTTAGTTGAACCGGGCTTGTACCAAATTTAATTTTAAATTATTTCAATTACAATTTCTGGACATGGCTTGGACCTTGGGTACTCGAGGTATTAATTTCATCACTTACGGATCTCCGCCGATGTAACGTTGACTGCCGGTTTAGATTGCAAGCTGCATGAAGACGACGTAGTCGGTGAACATCCAGTAGATCCCTTGTACTAATTGGGAATATTTTCCACTTGTTCTGTTAATGTCACCTACTGAGACTGCAAACATTAATACTCAAAACTGAGAAACTATGCTCAACTGCTCGTCCGTTTCCTCAATGCTGCCTTTTATTTTCTCCACAAGTATTTATAAGCTTCATGGCTACTGGTTTCTCAAAGATGAGTGGGGATCAGAGTTCCCCAAGGCACACAAGAAAAGATTTTTAACCCAGCGAAACCTTCCTCAGACAATCTTTCGAATGCGTGACCGACGACCAGTGAGCCCAGTTAATAGAAAGTGAATGAAATGAGACGGTTACAGTATCCATTATTGGATTACAGTTAATTTATTATTGTAACGTTAAAAATTCTGATATAAAGCTGACATATTTGCAGATTTGTTTATTTTTAACTTTATGATTGCCATATAATTGATTTTTTGAATACGGAAATATTTTTTTTCTTTAAAAAAGTATCGATAAATTGACATTAGTAAATAATAATCTAAAACGGTATAAAATTGAATCGACTACAATTATAAAGTGTTGTAGTAACTAATATAAAGGTAAAAATAAAAGTATATATAATACAGATATCTAGTACATAACAACATAACACGAAATATTAGAAAAGTTTGAGAGCATGAAAATGGTTAAAATACGTGAAAAAGTCTTACAGCTCGTTTTACGTATCGTACAAGTTATTATTTTGCTCTTTTTAAGTTGAAACATTACTTTGATGTGCCTTGAACAATTAATATTTCATTCGACATGCGGCAGTAATTTGTAATTACTGCACTAAAACCATTGTTTTCTTTTAGCTAACTATTTATCCAACGATCGTGTACATTATTTGGAGAACAGGATGACGCATAACTAGGTTCACAAGCAGAACGAATTTCATCTTTCCATCTTAGATTCAATGAATGAAAGCGAAGAAGGATAAATTTAATTCTCCGTGGAAACTTGGTGCGACTCCAAAACCCAACCCCTTCGAACCACCCCGTGACGCAGCAATATATCAGTAGATTGTGAGACTCTGCCAAGATCACTTGTCCACACTTAATGGGGAACCAGTTCTAGTAGGCGCCGCTGCAGCAAATGGTGGCAGCGAACATTTAATGAAAGATTCTCTGATTTTGTAAATCAGTAGATTAAAGAAAATTTAACATCTAATCATCAATATATTACACAACTATGATGTTACAATTACGTCCTAAAGTCGGAATCCTACATGGAATAATAAATATTTCTTATACTATATTTTACTTCTTATTTCAATACTTGTTATTTTAAAATGTTTTTGAGTTATGTGTACAGTATGATGTTAATAACATTAAGAAGCATTTTTCCATTAAAATTTTATTTCAGTAAATATAATCCAACTGCTATTAATTTAATCTCAATTTTCATTAATTGAATAATTTCAGAAATGATGTTTAACATCCAAATATTGTCAATATTATACTTGATACTAAAATATGATGTATTATTTTAAGTTCTTTGGTTTCTGTGGTTTTAGATATTTGCTTTATTTTTCAGTCTATGTTTGAACGCTGTACAGAAGGACGCAAACTAACGTCGAAAAGCACAGCTATATATTTTAAAAAAAATTGTGTCGTATGAAAAATTGTTTGACATATAAGGTCTTTAAATTTATCTTAGTAACTGTAATATGTGCCGACCTCTTGTGGTCTAGTGGCTGGCGTTGCTGCCTCACAACCCAGAGGTCCCGGGTTCGAATCCTGGCATGGGCTTGGATGTTTGTGTTGTCATGGTCACGGAGACTGGGGCTAAGATTGATGGAGAGTCGATACGCTGACCACGTATCACTTTATTTTCGGAATGTGCCATGTAAGATGAGAGTCCGCAGTCGTCCTGGTAGGCAAAGACCCGAATGCGGGCTAGAATGCCATAGGAAGATATGTCAAAGCCTCAAGGGCTACAGAATCAGGAAAAATATAACTCGAATATGTAATACGTAACTATTATATATATATATATATAATATTTGTAAAATTGTTGGGATAACGTTTTTTGACTTACTAAGCCCTTTAAGGTAAAGTGTTTTTATTTCTCTAATGTTATAATTTAAATATACTTTATAAGTTGATAGTTTTTTTATTTTTTCAAGTTGTCACCTATAACAGAAATGTATGTAGCGTTCTGATAGCACTATAAGATAAAGAAAGAAAGTTGTTCTGACTTAACGCTACATTGTAGATAATGCATATATCTTATTTTCTAAATTAAATTTATTAAGTAAATCATCATTTAAATGTTTTTTGAATAACTGTTATTTTGAGCACCCACCGTCAGTGCTCCTTGCATATACAGATGACTCGATTTTGATTATTGGCTCATTTTAGAAGCAATGGTGGAGTAATATGGTTGTAATTTACGTATATCGACAAATAAATCTGCAAACCACCAACTATTTGTTTTGTCAGTTTCCTTCGTATATTGAAGTGAAGTCGTACAAATGTGGAAAATTTTCAAAACATATTTATTCAACATTAGTTTTGCATGTCAAAATTAAGTATCGTATATTAGTTCAAAATAGTTTAAGTGTATTTATATATACATAAATTTTCAAACAACTTATCTGAATCATAAACTCGCTAGTCACCTAACCACAGAAACTTCAAACTTTCATATCATCGTTTGTATTACGATAGTTCAGACGATTGAGGGTAGAGGAGCGCGATTTTTGATACTGAAATTGTGAGTCCCAGAGGAAGATGATGTATGATACCAAACACACCAACTTTGTCCTTACCTGGGATCGAACTCGGGACCTGATTTAATGTGTGCTCCATGGAGGATACATTGCGTTTAATACGAATGTTTTACATTAAATTTCCAGAGTTTGAGACATAAAACGGAAGGCATAAACATTAGTAAAGAAAAATAGGAGTGCTAATATTCAGGGCGGATCAGTTAGATCTAGTACGTGACTAAGCTCTTATTTAGAAAGACATTGAATTCTAAAGGTAATGTTAGAATTATAATTATTAAGAGATTAGTTGTTTGTGTGTGGTTCATATGTATAAGTATATAGAAACGAAGCGTGTAAACAGACTTTCGTTTCAATCTTCGTCTTCATGTCTGATCTTAAAATCCAAAGAAAGTCAGACGTGATGTTTTGACATTGTGCACATTCTCTGAATTCTCAAATAATGAGGTTGAATAACAAACCCTTAAGCATTTTACAATAAAACTTATTTCTTGGGGGTAAATTATTTAATATTATCATTAGTAGAATTTTTTGCTTGTTGTGTGGACCAATGGTATTTGTTTGGAAAGAACCCTTTTGCCTTAGAATTTTTTCCCCAGCCGAAGAAGTAATAATGCAACGTGGATGAATGGAGAACATATAAATTGATTCCCTCGGCGTGCTCATCATCCCGGCCTCGTGTGTTCTGTACCAATTTGGCCCAGCGTATCGCTATTCAGCGGCAAAATTACAGTCTGCTGACAAGACGAGGGAGCATCTCATCACCCAGAAAAGAACCACGTTCTAATAACAAGACCCCACACAACACCTCCAACGCATGGAAAATATCCGACAAAAGTCACCACGAAAAACTTTACCTTTAATAATGCAGATGCGGTGCCTCATATACTGTAATGAACCTATTGGTTTTTATGATTAATTTTTACACAGGTATATATTTTGCCGATGGGGAGTTTTAAACGAATTAAATTAATTTCAATGTACAACATAGCTTTATTTTAAACAAAATAAAATATATTAGACTCTTCACAAAACTGGGAATGCGTGGGGGTATGGCTTTTTGTGATGGAATTTATGGCAAACGATCCAGGTTGTATTATGTATGTATTTTTTTTCTCCGACCTGTTTATATCCGCTGGCTGGTAGGCGTCTGTCGGCTTTGACACCACACTGGGCGAGGACCTTCTCTGCTCCGGGGGTCAAACTTGAAACTCATATGAGCTGGCGACGAAAAAAAGCTACTCCACCACTCATCTATGATTATAATATGCGTTCTTTCACTTCTCCGTCTCTTTCCCGATTGACCTTCTTCTCCCCGTTTGTCATAGTCCACCTTACCGTTACCCGCGCAAAACATCTGCAGACTGAATATTTTCCCCCGTTCTTACCCAGACGATGGTTAGCGAAAGTAACTGCAAATAAAATATACCCCTTCCCCACGAATTTCCATGAAGCCATTAGAACACTAAAAATATGTAGAACTAATAGAACATTTACGTCTATTTTGTCGAATTATGACTGAACTCATACACCAAGTTAAAAATGGAAAGTAATTTATTATTTTTAATTTTCTTAATTTCTTGTCTGAGTAGATACTTACGAATTAAAATAATTAATTAATAATTTGATTAAGTATAACCACCTGATATCATCATAATGTTGCCACAAGATAGCGAGAAAGCTAAAAATGGGAATGCCCTAGAAGTGAATCATCAGTTATATTGTTTGTGAAGATATGGGTAAAAGACCTGATTTAACTGCGTTTGAACGCGGGACGATCGTAAGCGCTCGGATCGTCTGAACCAGTACCAACAAAATGGCTGCACTTGTGATGTGTTCGGGAGCAGCAGTTATTAATACTTACAAAAAGTGGTCTACCAAGTAAACAACCGGGTCTGAACGTTAGGCTTGTGGTCGTTAAAGGTACTAATGATCGACCTGAAAGGAGACCAGTCAGAGTTGTCCAGTGCAACAGAGCGTCAAATAGCGGAGAATCTCAATCAAGGGTTAATTGTGAAAGCACATTACACCGTATAGTCTATGGAAGCCGATGATCTGTTAGAAAACCTTGAACAAGAGCAGACGTCTTCAGTTCGAAAAGCAGAACAAGTATTAGACAATATAGACTGGAAATGGGTCATGTGGTCTGATGAATCGCAATTTCAAATGGCAGGGTTCGAATATGGAGGAAATCACTCGAAAACATGGACACCAACTGTATTGCCACAACACTTCAAGCTGGTGGCAGCAATGTTATTGTTTATCTTAGTATTTTATGGGTCCTTTGATTTAAACAACGTCTGAATGTTCAAGGGTATTATCACAGATTAAGACCATCCTGTTATGTTAATGGTGTACTCTGTCAGGGATGGGTAATTCCAACAGGACAATTCTCCTTGTCCTCAGATGGTGCAAGAGCATTATTTGCTTCGTTGGCCTACATAATCACTAGGTCTCATTACAATTGAAAATTTGTGGGTTGAGATCGAACGAGCCGTCAGGCAGCTGGATTCAGAACTATCAAATTTTCAGGAATTAAAAAGTGCATAAGGTCTCAAAATCGTCCCCATCATCTACCAGAATCTCATATAATCCACATCCCGAAAAATTCAAGCAGCATTAAGAACAAAAGGTGGCCCAAAATTGTATTGGGGGGGGGGGGGCGTGGTCATAACATTAATGGTCTTCATACGAACGGGATATGGAGACTGCGATGACATATTTTTAACACACACTATACTTATTATCTGTTACATTTTAAGGATGCGTTTCTTGACGTACAGCATATCCTGTACTTCCACAATATATTTCATAACACCAATATTTTCTGAATTTCTCAACAAAGCCAGGAGTAAAAGTGTGCTGATGTTTACCTCCATTACAATTTGGGCGGAGTTGTCCACTGCGCATCGTCTTGACACACTACTAGCTAATTCTCCTGAGCTGTAACAGTCTCTATATATTATACTTACAAATGTAACGGTATACTGGCTAATACACGGAAAGAACCATTTTATCATTAACTTTGACGCTCCTGCCTTATGAAAGTTGATTGAATGTTAATTTCATCATAACCAGCGTCACGATATTTTCTTGTGCTCTAAATAAGCAGATTCACTTAAAAACAGTTTGAAAAAGTGTGCGTGTGTGGTCCTGGTCCTTACTTTATATAATGTGCATCAATCTGTCTCAATTTATACTGAGACTTGCAAATATTTTTGCATATTTATTATCTGATTGAAAAGTAGAATTATTTTTAAAAAATTAATTGAATTTAAACATAAGTTCATGCTTAATAGATGTATAATCATAAAGCTTGGCAGGTGCGCTTGCTTGATTTTATTGTCGGATGACATCAGGCAGCTGGATCCAGAACTATCGAAGCTTATCATTGAATATAATCGCGAGACGTGTAACGGAAGCAAAAAAAAGTTATTCCAAAATTCGTTCTTCGTGAGAATTTGTGATAACTACTAAGTATTTCTTGATCTGACTTGAGGGTGGGATCTTTTTTGGCCTGAAATGGGGAAGGAATGAACCTAAATCTTCGAAAGATCGACAGAAATCTTCTCCGAATTATCACTAAAACTCACTATCTTTTATGGAAATCGGATGAATGGTATAGGAACGCATACGGAACAAACATTCATTCTTTTTTATTTATATAGATGTTACTAACTTGCACGGACACTTACTTCTCGAGTGGTTTCAGGCTCATACAAAAAGTATGTTTGTCTCTCAGGTTGCTTAGCATGTCCGTGGAACGAGAACACCCAGCACTTCAACTGGTTACTTCTATTGGCTCATTTAAATTGTTCTAACCATAGCCTAGAGGATGGATGCAACAATCTTCGTTTCAAAATCGAAGATACTTCTGTTAGGCTCTATCCCCAACAGCATTCATTTCCTTTAAATTTCACCACATAATTTCAGCTATTATAATTGTATTAGCAAATATACCTCAGTTTATTTTTTAAAAATGTAAATTGACTTGTAAAACCACCAGACTTTCGATTTTTCAAGCCCCTACCTTATGAAAGCTGATTGAATGTTAATTCCATCATAATCAGCGTCAATAAATTTTCGTGCACCCTAAATAAGCACAGTAACTTAAAAGCAGTATACCACAGCCGAATAAGCACTCCACAATACCCTCCCCCTCCTCCTCCCGATTTACGTAATGGTTTAAAATTTCGAGGTGACTCTTTGATATCCTATTACGATCTGAATCAGCGCTCAACTTCAACCGATCAAGAGTCTGATCGAATAACAAATAGTAGTTTGACACTTCGTTTATTTCAACGGATTTCCATCGATCTGCATCAACGGAGGAAACCGTTACCTGGTTGGAGTATTTACACGAGTATGGGACACGTTTCAGGAAAAGAGCACAACACACTGGTGTATCTGTACGTTGTCAGAGAAATTCAGTGCCGATTTACCTGTACGTCATAGTTCTGTTTTCCGACAATCCATTGACAAAACTTCTCATCGTAGAGAACTGGCGGCGATTGTAATGGATTTTCCTTTCTTTGTACGTGGTAAGTAAAAGCCAGAATTCATTCAGTTTTACAATCTGTAAATTGGAAAATAAAATGGAGTAATGAAGTTGAAGAACAATTCTATAGCTCAAGGGGTAAATTTAATACCACGTATGTTTTCGAGCGATACTACGATGTGGATACGGCATTTCATTTTGAGGGTGTAGAAGCTGCCTTCAAGGACGCTTAAATCAATTGTTTATATAGTGAATATTTATTAATAGCGCCACGTCAACAATTTTCTAAGAAACACATTACGTAATTAGCATCCCGGCTTGTCTTTTGCTAACTTTATTTATTTTTACAAATTATTACATAACTTGCCTTCAGGTACCCTTGTACAGGTCTTTATAAAATCACCTTCAGCTTTGTTTAGGATTTGTGAATTCTCCTGAATTGGTACTGCACTTTTCATTCAGATAACAAACGAGACGTGAAGTCTTTGCATTAGTCAGCGTCCTTAGTTGATAAGCTCAGCCTCAGACGGCCTCGAGACATCACACGCATCAGGTTCTACAACAGATTCCTATTGGAATAACAATTCACTTTTTTTTTGAGAAAATTAATCATACCGTTTTAAATTTATATTGCGTACATGTTAAAAGTAATCAAATATTACAATTGTTTACTGATGCTTCAGGCTACATACAGTATACTAAACCTCATACCAGAGTTAGTATTGGGTTAGTGAACCTTGCGGAAATTATGGATCATCTTATTATAATTTCAAAATTAGTCAGCTGCAATCTAGAAAGCCAACGATAGTCCAACGATTCATATAATCATTATTTTCACTTTTGAAGGTTCGAACTCGGAGTTGTTGAACTCTCTAACACTACAAACCATAGAAAAACAATCATTCATCACTTTAATATTTTTTCCGCGTGTGTGAATCGGGATACAAGAAAACTTACAAAATTAGGTTGAGAAGTCGGAAAACGCACGTATTATAGAGTTCACCTCAGTTTCCATTCCCTCTCGTTTCCCCTTACACTCCCCGTTTCTCTGATGTTCGTTAAATTCAATTACACTTTGAGGGGTGAAAGTACATCACAAATGGAAACCATTGGACGATCTGGTATAACAACAGCGCTTAAAACATTATTACTGGAATTTATGTTCAATGATTTTCTATAACACGAGTGAAATGGCCTGTTACTTTAAGTAAATTCTGTTCCCTTTAGTAAACGTATACTTAGGCATGAAAATAGAACGGTTTATTAGCGCCTATTAATACACTGGACATTGATTCTAAATAATGCATGAGTAATGTATGCTTCATATATGTTTACATATAGGGTAGAATGGGACACTTGACATCATTAAAATGTAGTCTTTCATCTATATATATATATATATATATTGAAAAAAGAATTGCAATTATATGTATATAGAAAATATATAAAAAAATTGCAACGTGTTGCAAAATGCCTCGCAGGGATACTAAGTTGCATAAACACTACAATATAAAGACATAGACTTAGTTTATTTCCAAATAAATTTAGTATAACATGGTTACTTACATAAATAGAATATGTGAGAGGAATTAAATATACCTGTCAACAGAAAAATTTAGATCGAAAACAATACGTCACAAACATTACATTGTTGTAACTGGTTTTAAACACAATAACTAAACTTCAAAGTTTTAAATATACATTTTAAATAATAATAATACTGAATCGCATATGGGGCTTAAATTTTGTATTCTTGTATTAATTAACACGTAAAGAGTTATGCTACTTATGTGTCTTATGAAAATGTAAGGATAGTATTCAAAAACTGAAATATTAGAAATTTTGTTCAATTTCCTTTTATGGAATTTAACAGCCTTGTCTACCAATTAAAAACCTGTAGCTTTTTATGTTGGTAGAGGTAATTTGAATAAATATGTAAATTCTTCCTGTAAATATAGGTTTGTTTTTGAAACCTATGAGTGAAAAAAAAATTATTATAAAAACGAAAGATTAAATTGTATAAGTTAATTTTATATTACGAAAAAATTAGTGACAATCTTACTCAATTTAGATTCGGGAATTGTGCAAAAAAATCGTCAACGTATATTGCACAACAGAGGGATTGGAAATATAAACAGAAATGCAACTCAGTATTTTTTAATTTATTTGGTGGGTGGAGGAACAGGAGAGCCTGCATTACACATCTGTCACTGTAATAAAAATTATGATAGTGTGTTAATTGAACTGAAGGATTTTCTCCATTATTGAGGTTTTTATTTCATTTTATTACTTTTGTATATATGTGTACACAGTGTAAAAAGCGGGCTAGACTGATTACCAAGCCAATAATGAGCGCGATTGGTTAATTTGACATCCAATTGAGATGATACATATAGCCAGACGAGAAGCGGGAATTCAGTACCATTACGGAATTGGCCGAAAATATTTGCAAAGAAAAATTGGCAGGCTAGTCCTTGAGGTCCAAAAAATGTGACAAAGGCCTAAGTTTGTCACTTGTAAACAACACGTGCATATCATCCCTAACACCTGGATCTGCAAGTGTTAATGTGCAAATTTCACGTTTCTCGCCCCTGGCCATTTTTAGTGTTTGTAAATAGTCGATGCCAAATTTTGTTTTATATCCTCTACTAGATTCCTGGAGGAAACTTTTTCTCTCCGTTGAGTTTAATAAGTAGCCGGACCAAATTTAAATTCTAATTCTTTAACGTATTACCTTTTCTTTCATTTTTAACCTTCAAACGTTTAATTTTTAATTCATTAAACTTGTTTTCAACTTTATTAACATTTCAATTTTTATTAATACTAGTGATTAGTAAACTCCTCCACAGTACGTATATCTCACATTACTCATATGGTTTGCCACTTTTGCCAGAAATAGATCAACTACAGCAATAAAAATGTGCGTTAAGTTCCATCGTAATTACTCCGTTAACCCTTCTCAAGCCAGTGACTAATCCATGCAAGTAGCAGAGCCCGAGGTCAAGTGACTCAGCTTGCTTATCGGGTACCCTGGCAACAGGCCTTTGCTGTACATTTACAACGAAGTCCTTCGTTTGGGGCATATTAGTCCATTACTTATTGGGTGCCCGGCCATGGCTGGGAATTAATTAATATTAGTCGGCTTTGTCAACAAGTGATTAAACCATCAGCGAGAGCGTCGCATTTTAAAAAAGTTACCTTTCCAAATTCGTATTTTATGAGAGATGAATTTCAAAATTACCACGACGATGACACATCTTAATCAAGCCAATAAATCACGTGCTACCTTAAACAATCACAGTAACTTAAAAAATGTACAATACCAACAACACTGGGAGAGATGCTATCCATCTCACTAATATTTATTCACTTGCAAATATCTGCCGTTTAGATATGTTTCAAATTTACGTATCCTCCAACCCCGCCCCCATGGTGGTAGTAGTGTCACCCTTGCTTCCTTACGAGTTGCAAGAAACATGAGTAAAAAGATTTGGTCGAAATTGCTCCACGCGTTTAGATTTGTATGCAGTACATACGTCACAAAAATACACAGTCACATTTATAAGAAGCTACTTGAACCGTTTCTTCCGTCTGTTTACCGTGAATTAATGTGCATAGATACATATCTACGGAAAATAAAATTGAGTGTGTGGGCTCCAGGTCTTCATATTATCAATCTGCACAGCGACCTATAAAACATTTTGTATAGTATTTATATACTAATTAAAAGTAAGATTACTTATGATTATATAACTGTTAAGCGTTACATAACACTTTATTTAAGTAATGATGCTTTTCAATTAATTCATTAATAATGCTAGTTAAATTATTTTTCGCGAATGTCTCTCAGTATAAGCGACGCTTTGTTACAAAAATCCGTCTCGGGCGCCAGAGTCGCAGGCCTTAATCATTTGCATTGCGACTTATGAAATATTTTACATTATTATTGACTAATTAAAAAATATAAGTACTTTAATACAATGTTAGTTAAATTTAAGCATTATTTCGAGCTTAACAGCAGTTCAGTTATCTAGTTGGACAAGCAACGTAAGGTCGTAATCTCTCCTACGGCAAGTTCTGTGTGTCTTTAGGTTAGGACCTAATTGGTCTGAAGTGGGGAAGGAAGGAACCTAAATCTTCAAACGATCAACAGAAAATGTCTGTGGGGTGATAACCTCTAAAACACCAACATTTTCACGATAGTCTGATAAATGATGTAGGGACATGGATGAGCAAACCTTGGAAGTAGCAGTGTGTTCTAATGTCGCCGGTATATAAAGCCTGGAGCATGTTTCATTCATTGCCTTATATTTACAAAGATTTGACGGATCTTAGTCAGGAAGAGAGAAGGAGAATTTGGAAGCCTTGAGGGAAACAGGAGCGGGAGACTAAGTATGGAATACGCTTGAAGATTAGGGAGGGTGTGGGATGTGGTAGCTATGTAGAAATGAAAGGATTGCGCAGGATATGTTAGTATCGAGGGTTGCATCATATCAGTCTCAGACTAATTATCCAACAACAAACAATGAAATTATTAAACACAATTTTTTATTTACAATTGAAATTTGATCTATAGATGTAATAATTTTTTTATAATTCTGATATTAATTACGACCAATGATCTGTTATTTACACTTTTAAATAATAAAAATAAAATCAGTAACCGCCTCAAAGGCTCCAGTGCATGGAGTGACTGTCCTATATAAACAATTACCACCTAAAGTGTATTTTTTCCATTCCATTAATGTAGAAATTAGTTATTTTTCAATAAAGAAGAACACTAAGTAAGTAAAGTCAAAGTAAATTCTTCTAAGAACACTAAAATATCTCTATTTCTTCTATGACAAATGATACTTCACAATTGTTTATTTAATGTCTATCGCACCAGATTTACAGTCATCGAGAGGAGCTGCCAGATAAATTCTTCAGGAGAATTGTATTGATCAAAGTGTAGTGTATTCGCGAAATTTTGTAGTACTTGAGAAGGTAAGTTTACATTACAAATAATAATTACTACCCTTACCTGATTTAAAATTCCAGTACCATTCAAGGTTAACAATTAGCAAAAATATATTCTAATTATTAACGCCCTTTAAACTAAGGAAACATTAATATTATACCATCCTATTTAAAAGTGGTATCGGGTGCCAGAATTTGCTGCGCAATACATAAATATATGCAGATTGTCGTCCTTGTGATTTATATGAAATTTTCAGGCAGACAGCCTCTTAGGAGCGTATTCGAGCTGTCGCCCTCAGTATGAGTGATGTAGTGTGGCTAGGGATGTGGCGTCCCGGTCCCGGTCCCGGCGCACTTACCAACTCCCGTGGACATTGAACCAAGGAAAGCAGAGTTATCGCAACTCCATTACACGCCAGCCCTAGGTGCGTGGCATGGAAGGGCGCATCAATTATTTATGTGGCATCCAAGTAGATGCTCCTTCCCCTTCTCATCCTTTGTTCCCTCTGAGGGTAATATGCAGACACTTAATTCCCCGCCTCTCTGAGCAAATGTTCGGCAGTACTGTAATTATAACCTCGTCGTTTCAGTTAGTCTAATAAATAAGGCACGTAGAAGTAGTCACGTAGTAAAAGGCTGCATATTAAGTAAAATCTCCACAGCCTGGCTAAGCCAAATTGAAGGAGTATTACTTCGATTAATAACATAGGGTTACCACATTCGCTATCTTTGTCAGAGTGGTACACTAAAGAGAAATTGTCTTCCGGATTCTGTCGCAGCTGTAAAGTTTATTGCCTCTTACTAGGTCCATTTACCTCCAAAATTATTATGTATATATTTTCCTATTTTTAACTCGTCAATGTTTTACAAGTAGAGCTAATCTGCACGATTGCTCTGGATGAATTTGAGTCAGAGCGTTTTTTAGAAAGACTTTACAAAAAGGAGCAATATTGCTTCGTCATAGGTTCTTCGTCAATTTGTGGAGGTTAATAGCTCGTGGTCCATTGAGAATATTCCGGATTGGCGAAGGCTACGTTGTTTGACGATCGATGGAATACACATTCCCGTGCATGTGTGAAGTTACAAGTGACAAGGGAATATTAAAGAGTATATTATTTTATTTAGAATCAATACTTTTCAAACAAATAAATATTAGTGCAAATATTATAATGGGAACAGGGGGTAATAATGTTTTTTAAAATTTGGATTACAACAAATTTATTACGTTAAGATTAAAATAAATTACTTTTTAAACAAATTACGATAAACAAAATTTAGGGCCCATTAAAATAAAACAGCTAGCTCAGATTAACATGTAACGAAAGTTGCTTTCTATTTGTAGTATCATTTATGTGAGCATTATTGTGATACATTGGCATTGACACGATTTGATTTTCCGTGATAGTGAGCGGTTGTTTCCTTCGTCGGCTCCAATACCTGGGGTATTACTTCCAAGAATTCGATTCTGGTATCAGCCTCGAGCTTCCTTCCTTGACTTTGGCGGTTAACTAGTCGTGCAATGACACATGAAGCCCGTCTCGCTGCCGCCTCTTCTTTCCTTCTATCTGATGCTATTTGGTCAGTGACAGTTTGTCTCAAGAGATTTAAAGACAAATTTCTCTCACTGCTGATTCAATAGAAACCAATTAATCTCGCACTGATGCGACGATCTAAACTGACTTGTCGCATCTCGTTGCCCAACTTCCACACTATCTCCTTAAAAACACTCTATTTTCTCTAGAACGTCTCCACTCCACCTTCCTTCTTCAGAATTCCATTACAGACCACCTCTCCACTCCGTCTCGTCTCACCGTACATCTTCAAAATTCCTTTCCCCACTGCCCGTTTCTCTACTTATTTTCGTCTCAGGCTAACTATCCACATACCCCCACCATGAGTGTGGATGCCATATCACATTGCCACTTGCTCCAATCTTATTTCAAACTTGGCCCGCGGTAGTCATCTAATTTCATGAACGGAGAAATGACCTTCGAAATTCTCGATGCTTTTATTTAAAGTCTAGGGCAGTAACATCTGCTAATCCCCGGCACTTAGGATTTCGCACGTCTGATTGGCACCAATAAATAATTTCATCCAGAGTAATTACTGAGTATCACCACTGCCTGAATAGAATATCAATCGCGACCTTATTTCGTTACAGTATAAAAATACTCAAATGTTATGAAATTGGTATTTTATGGCGTATAATTCTAAAATGTATAAATGAATATAATGTCCAGAGATTCAGAACAAATTTAATAGTAAAATTTCAGTTCAATGCCTACGTTGATAATGAAATAGTTGCAAATATAAAAAATGAAGAACACTACGCTGCGATCCTAATTTAGAACTTTATCAGGAGAAAATGGTACGTTAATAGTTTTTGTGATGAAGTTAACTAATTTTTCATAATAATTTATAAAGAGTTAAAATATTCAGAAAGTTGTTTCTAAACAATGTCTAATATGAAAAACAAGAGATTTGAAATAATTTAAAATGCATTGTCAGGTTTCCGTGCCAGTAATAACCGAAAAATGAAGATCTTGGTCCGTCATAAAATCAAACGAATTAAAAAAAATCAACAACATTGAATAAATTGTTGTAACAAAAATGAATGAAAATTTTTAAAGTATTATTAAGTTCACTTGATGAAGTCCCAAATTATGGTATAACATAGTGTTACTGTCAATGTTAATGGAGCCACTGAAGTAGATATTTAGTATTAAGTTTTTTCTGTCGTGTTGGCAATTGTATTTATTTCTTCACGGGCGTTATATTTTGATAAACTTTATTGTATGGACTTTTCTGAGTCCATAGAATATAAACGGATGATGAGTTTAACTGCGTAAGAGTAACTCGAAAATTACAAGCTTGTTTGCGACGGAGAAGTTTGTACAGAGGATTTGTAAATTCACTGTTATTTATGTGTTTTCGTGCGGTTCCACTTCACACGCGTCATTAATCTGTTGCGTTCCGGATGGCTGGGGGGCGTTACGACCAATTCTTCATACGTCTGGCGCCATAACGCTGGATGCGGCATGTTTGCTCCGAGATACTTGAGCATCATGCGAGCTTACTTCACATGTTCCAAAAGAAATATTACAATAATGTACTATTTTATGAATCCCGGAGGACCGCTTATAAGAATTTAACTCCATAAGACTTGAAAACGTGACGTAAAAACAATAGAATTTGTAATCTATAGAAAGAATTTTTCGAACTCATCAATACGAGGGTATTATCTTTATAACTACAGTCTATTTTTATGAAAGTTTTAAGAAACAAAAATCTAAAGCCCCAGAATATTGCAACCAAATGCTCGAAATGTATTGAATGGACAAATGAATTTTAATATATTTATTTTTGCGTTTGAGTGGGTGTCGGTAGTAAAACAAACACTTTACAAGTTTTTAGGTCAAAGACACCCAGTATTATAGTATTAATGTGACTAATTTAATTTAAAATCAATACTAAACTTTGGAAAAATAAATGGCAGTGGACAGTTAAATCGAAACGTTTTATCAATACTAAACAAAAATATTAATCTTTTACTATCTTGTTTCAGGTGCTTAATGACATCAGAAGATTCCAATATTTCAGTTTTTTTTAATATTATAGCGCAAATCACATTTTATTTGCTGTAATATAATTTTTATACAACTTAACCGTGTTGCGTGAGTGCCGGTTAAAATGCGTTGCTACACCAGTTATTGAATCATTATTTTATTTTATTATTCTAAATTTTATCTAGCTTATATGTTTCTGCTAAATGTGCGGCTGATTCAAGCATGTTCAGATTCAGGTAAACAATTCAAGGTAGAAGCTTCCGTTTAAAGATAGCGAAGTTCCCGGAAACCGGTTCATCCCTGCAGACCCAATCAACACATTCGATTCCACCAGCCAGAACTGTATAATATATTTGTCTGGGGATGCTGAGGCCGGTTTTCACCAAATAGGGGAGCTGTAATAAAAAGAGCTATGGGAGAGGAGCTAACAAATTTTATGCATAAAGTAAAAAATGGGATTCTTTGCTGTGACTGAATAGCGAAAGGGCGTAAGAGAGCCTAAAGAAGCAGAATACCGCGTAGGAGAAAGATCCTAGTGTTGCTCCAAATTCTGGTCTGTCAACACCTTTACTCTTCTACAATTTTTTTAGACTTATGAATATAATGAACTTTGTACTTTTCTCATTATATGAAATAGAGTTTTGACGTGTTCCAAATTTTCATATAATTCAAAATTTTTTATTCCAATTATATATGATTGGAAGCTACAAAATACATTTTTCATAATAATCAATATTCATTAATTATGAAAATAATCAGGTAGAAATATATAATTTTTTTTGTATTCGAATGAAATTTTTTCGAAGCATAGGAAGCTTCAACAAAGTGTTTATGGAAATATCTACTGTTACAAGTTGTGATAAATTTAAGTACGTCACAATTATAGAGAAAACTGGAATTTTGGTGGGCAGACTTATTATTCAAAATTAGCATGCACTGAGGAAGTTTTCATTCGGAAAATTTGAGTGCTGATTTCGTACGAGCGAGTTATTCAAAACAAGCCTACGTGAATCTTTGTAAATAGGCAACACGAAGATAAGCATTCATTTGCTCGGAAGCATTCTAATTAGAGAACATTATTTCCTGTTACATTAAGAGAGGTGGTGGTCTTTATGTCTGTTCCCCCCATATGTAGCGCATATCCACGAGTGTTTATTCAGACGGTTAACACGAGAGTGAGGGGATGGGCAGGAAAAGAACATATCTTGAAAAACTGTGAATGCATTCCTGGGAGGGTGGTTCCTTGAAGAGCGAGAGTTGCAGAGGATGCTTTCTTTACCTCGGCGAATCGATGAAGCGTGTTCTGAAGCATTTTGTCTCGGGACAAAATAACTCATTTCAGAGGATGAAATTAATAACGTCGTGCGTAATTATAACACAACTCTGGGTACCGTTATGAAATAGAGATTAATTTTCTTAGAGGTGGTATCGAACAAACCGCGAATACAGAAACTTTGTGCTTTATCTTACTTCATTTGCAGGCTAATAGACAATTTTGTAGTTAATTGTGTTTAACGAAAAAGATTGCATTCAACTGTATATCATATATTATGTTGTATGACTACTTGCTATTATTATCTTAGTGACCATATTAACAATGGCTTTTATACTTCCTGTAACTAACTTTATGATTACAGAGGCCACATAAATGATATTTAGTTACCTTATAACACTCCGAAAAACTTTTAAAAAATTATTAACTAGCTGAGTGCACGGTTTTGCTCAGTAATTTATTCATATTAAACCGCTACAGTATTTATTGGACAGTAATATCTTCGTAAACACGTAATTAAAGCATCAGCGAGAGCACCACATTATATTTTCATGCCCCATACTTTATGTGAGCTGAATTTTATCATAACCATCCTGATGACTCACCTAATCGAGTTCAGTTGGTACCTTACATAAGCACATAAACTTTTGAAAGTTTGAAAATCTTAAATTAATTATTCAATTCTTTAAGACAGCCGAAAATACTCCCGATAGCCTAAGAGAAACAAATACATTTCCGGTTTCTTGACATACTGAAAATACCCTCGGTCCCTTAAGAAAGTCAAAAATAATCGCGGTAGATTAATGGAGCCAAGAGCACTCACGCAGAACCTCGGTTATATATATATATACGATCCGGGGTTTGACACGATGCTCGACTATATTTTTTGTTGCCACACCCCTACTCTTCCTGATCGTCCCCTCCCATGTCGAAAGGTGTTGAAACAACTTTGGGAGAAGCACTATCAATCTCTGAAAAATATTCAATAACCGAAAATATCGGTTGTTTATGCACAATTTAAATTTTCTTCCCTTATCCGCTTGGGTTTCAGCTTTCTGATCTAGTAGGAAAAGCACATGAAAATAAACGTATATTCTTGCATGCATTCTTAAATAGAGTAATTTAATTCATTGAATTATACCTAATGTATTACATGAAAAAGTATCTTTTATCATTCACAAGTGTTATTTCAATAAATACAATTACATGATCATAAATCAATACAACAATATTTTAAGATTAACAGGCAACACTGGCCCCCAACAAGACTAAACTATTTGGTCCATCAATGATTAACCACATCTCTTCTTATTATTCAGAAAAATGAAAACAAACATACACCTGTCAGCAAACAAAATGCTACAGTATTCATAATATATTAAGATTTATATATAAGTTTTAAAAATCAGAATTGAAACTTTATCTGTAACACAAATAAAGAGAAATGGTTAACATGTTGCAAAACATAGAATTTTAAATTTGTCCTGAGGGGATTCAATTCAGTCAAGAAACATATTGGTTGCCACTGTGGGCTATCATGACATTCTCACATCACAAAGGTCCCAGGCCTAATTCCTGACATGGGCCTGGGTGTTTGTGTTGTGTGTGCTTTCATGTTCCCTAACTTAGCAAACTAGACTACATAGCAAATCAGTTACTCAATTAGATAGTTGCTATTGACCTCTGATGTAGGTTCGACTATAAACACAGGATTAAAAGAAGTCATATTATCAAAAACAACTTATTCAAATAAGACAACACTGTATAAAATACTCTAAAATGAGTACTATACGCTTTAATATGCTCATTTACAACAATTATATGGTAATAAAGTCAACGAAGAAGTACAAAATTTCTTCAAAAACAACTCGTATCTATTAATCAATTTAAATTTATATTAAAATAAATTAATAATATGGCAAAGACCAAAAATTGAAACTGAATTTGTAGGGTATGATATATAATAATTTAAATGTACCATCATTCTATGAAATACTCTTATTACTAAACAATTTGATTATGATTTTCTTAGTAGAAATAAATATTTAACCAAGCTAATCTGGTCTTCAAAAATCAAAAATAGAAATTAATATAAATAATTAACATGAAAAACATTAAAATATTGTGAAGATGTCTGATATATAATATTTTATCTTTCTCCCACCCCAATGGTCTTCCTTTCTGTTATTCCCTCCCATCAGTTCCTATTTCTCTTCAGTTTTGCTTCATAAAATATTCTTAATATTGATTATATTTGGTTATCACTTTTTATCAGTAAACATCTCAACCATCTTCTAAAACAGTCAAATAAAATGACTAAAAGATAAGCCTTGAGTATTAATTGAGCAACATTAACACGCTTCCTATTATTTACTACTTTACAAATTAGTGTTAAGCACATGTTTCTGATATAATCATTTTTCAACATATCTTCTTTTATACCAAATTCTAGTTGTTCTTAAGAGTGATTTATGGAAAATTCTATAACTTACCTTGTGAATATATACTAACTTAATATATTTATTTTCTGAATGTAATGGAAGTGAATTATTGAGTACACATAAAAAAATTATATTTATACAAAAGTATTACTGAATGTAATCCAGGAACTTTTTTTATAAATAAAATATATTTATTTTATGTAATACTGGCATTAATTGCATTGAAATGTTGACAACAACTAATGTGCAAGTGCACTTACAGGCTTTTATTTCAATAACATTTAAGTAAAAGTATGACACAAACAAAAATATATTATTTTTAACATAATAATATGGAGGAATCACATCCAGTTCAATTAATGGCACAACATCCTCTACTTTGTGTATTAAATTAATGATATTTATGCCACAATACTTATTAATTACAAATTTAGTAACATAAAATATCTTCTGTTGTGAGTTAGAGAGTTGTTATTGAGAAATATTTATTTTGCATATAATAAAACATTTTAATTTTATACTAAATATTAAATTTAGCAGAAATAATAACAAAGAAATTAATATGAAAAATAATATTTAAACATAGAAGTGAATTACGATATATTTATATAGAGGAAAATATTACACCTATCAATGACATAAGTAATAAAACATTTATTACAATCTCAGTGGTTATATACTAATAAAATTAATAGCTTGATCAAAATATACATATATATATGTAAAGAATTTAATGATGGATTAGATGTTATTTTTACATTAAATCCATTTATTGGGACTGAAAGAACTGAATAATTTAAATGACAGTCAAGTACGGTTCCACTTTGTTGCACATGTTTTATCACAATTAATATTCTTTTTTAAAATTTTAATGATTCCATACATTTATTTTTATCAATAAAAATATTATATCAAACTTTGGAATGAAAATAAATAGCCTATTCTGATAAACCCGATGTTCTTTGCAACTATTAGTTTTGTTACTTCTAATTTATTTTTTGATGGCATGCTACACATTTGTATGAATAAGGGGGAAAATAAGAGAATTGCAAATTTGTCATATTGTATTTTCCACCTTAACACCAGGAAAACAGTTTCTGTACTGACGACAATTGGGAAGGTTTAATTAACAATTGTTATTCACTATCATTATTTCGGTTTCCATATTTTTATTTTGTAATCATTATGCTGTACTGTGGCACATTAATTAGACAATAAATATTAATATATTTTACCCATGAACAGAATGTATGAATAAGTTATTGTTTAATAGATTAATTAATGGCCAATAAAGCCTGAAAATGTATAACGTTAACTGATTAACATTTAATTAATATAAAATTTGTAATATTTTTATTGTATCAAAAGGACTTTGTGTGATAAATTAGTCCTCATATTTTCCAGTTAAATAATTATTTTATTCAACCTTTGTTACTCAGTTTCGAAGACCAGTCACTGTGCATCATATTTATCTACCCTTTATTGCCCACTCCAAGTTTTACATCATTATCTGTCCCAACCTTTCATATTATTGATAATACGAACCGGTGGAACAAATAATGATAAAAATACTGGACTTCTTAGCTTTTGTTACCTTAAAATTAGTAAATCTCACATATATATAAAAGAAAATACAATCAAAACTCCTAACTAAACCATGTCCTTGAATGAATAATAACCTACTTAGCTCTCCAGTTTGCTGAAGAATAATATTCATGAGAAAACTTTGTGTGATTTATTTTTATTTTAAGTTTTCATTTTAATTGGAATTTAGAACTGATAATAAAGATATGAAACTGCTTTCCAGTATGTGCTGAATGAATGGAAAGTGATATTGATGGTGATCATACTATAGCATTGGTCTTTGCAAATCTAAAGATGGTGTTTGAAACAGTAGACAGAATTATTTTTTAAGAAAATTAGAAAAATATGGACTTTGTGGCAAAACACTTGACTGGTTCATAGTTTATCTGGCAAAAAGAAGTCAAAGTATCAAATGCAACAATGTATCTGATGATAAAACAATTCTACTTGGAGATCCCCAAGGCAGTATTATGGGACCTATATTATTTATTCTCCAGTTTATTGATCTGGAGTAGATTTTGTCCACCTATAAATATAACGTTTACTTACGTGCAATTAAATAATAACAATGTAAATAATGTACAATCATCAATACATAATGATCTAAAACCTTAGCAAAATGGCTAATAAAAATAAACTTAAATTAAATATTAATAAAAACAAATAATTATTATTCATAAAAAATAACATAATAAAGAAATGGTTAGTTAAAATTTTTACAATTGAAATGAATAGAGTGAAAGCTGAAATTGTAGAGAAAATTAAATACTTGGGCTATTGTAGTTGATAAATTAAATTTTCATGATCATATTTAGTATATATTTAAAAATGTTTTATCTGGAAAAATGATTTAAAAATTACCTTGATTATATAGGGTCATTAAATATATAAGTTTTGGGAACAGAAAAGCAATTTATAATACAAACTCCTTACCAAACCTTCACTTTTCAGCAACAATCATTTATATGGCTAATATGGGAGGCCAACAAAGACGTCAACTGATACTTAATAAAGGAATCAGAATCATCTTCAAATATTCTCAGAACTTTAAAGAACATCATAAGTACACAATCTAAATTACTTATAATTTTGTTTAGCTAAATTTGAACTATAGAAAGAGACAGGGGAACTCGGGGCGGAATGGGATAGGGAAGTAGGACTGGATACCCTATTTTTTTTACTGGATAGTGCTGGAGTTTAGTAAATACGGGAGGAAGACCAAGTTCTGAATGCACCTTGTGAATGAACTCCTATTATGGCGTCTTACATCAGTGAATATATAATTTTTGTAGAATTTCGACAGAAAGTAAGCTATAAAACTCCTCGCTTTTAACTCTTTAATGGTATATATTAGTAAACTAGGTGTATTTAGCTGCATATATGCTACGTATCGTATAAGGATTAAATCTGCTTGAATAAACTTGGTGAAGAACTTAAATCTGAAACTTGACTGCTGAGCGGAACGGGATACTTACTGTATAAGGCAATATGTAATGCGTTCCTCAAGAAAAAAAAAGGAAAAATTGACAGATCCACGTTATAAGAGTGAGCTACGGGATTCTGTGCCCATAAAGAATATATTGACAAAGAAAAGGAACGGAAAAATAGGATAAATGCTAGCAAAGACTGTACAGTTGCAAAATATCACTTTACGAAAGGAGAAATTAATAAAACGATCAACTGAGCAAAAGGTGTTTATATATTTCGTAATTAAATTAAATTTTTACTGTGTTAATTGAAATGACAAAACATCCTATCCCGTTCTAGCCCGTTATTTTAAGTTAATTGATATTAGAATAAGTAAATAATAGAATAAACTAATTTTTTATACTTTTATGAAACGATTTTTATTTTTTACAAAAATGTTAAAGAGCAAATGTCCCGTTTCGTCTCGACTTTCCTTATCTTCTTTTTTAGCGAAGTATTAATTTTTAGTGAAGTATTAATTAATTCGCTAAAACCTCACAAACAGCTTGTTTTATTAAATTTCAACATCGACCCGCCCTTATTGAAAAACCATGTGTATAAGTTTTATGTAAATTGTAACTGATTTATTTTATATATATATGAAATAAATTTTTGTAGGTACATAATTTTTTATCAATATAACTCTAATTATAAATATTCCTGTCTTAATAAGCCATAAATCATTGTATTAATTAATAAATTGACTGGAAATAATTATTCAAAACATGCTGTCAATTTCTATTTATAACGAAATTAAAGTTAAAATCATATAACACAACGGTTCTCGTGTAATGATACACAACAGTAAATTGTTATTTTGGAAACCAAAATATCAAATTTTGATATGGATTCGGTAAAAATAAACGAGAGAATTTTTATGTGTGGCATAAGTGTCTTCTTTATAGTTACAAACACAAATTGGTGAAAAATGGTGTGAAATAATATAATAAAGCTTCTGTTAGATGAAATACATTCTTCAAGCCATACGCTGTTTCTAATATCGGAGAGGAAACAAAGCTGCCTTCTTCTCCCTTCCACATCCCCTTTTCAATTCCCTTCCTATGCTATTAAAGGGATTTGACAATTTCTGGATCATCGTCATGTAACCTATTACCTCCCTCCCACCTTTTCCAGAAAGAAATGTTTATTGTTCATAGACTTAATTTTAAAGTAATTAGTATTGTAATTTGATTTGGAACCATTCTCTCTAAATAAGTATACCGATAACTATTTAAGGGACCTTTATTTAACGCAACGTGTTGTGTCACTGTTGAAAAGAACAGCGGCAAATAAAATTTACAGCTGACACAGAATTTTACGTCGTAAACTGTTAATGTGCTTTATTTCGCAGAAATGCCGTTGTTGTTTTAAACATTCCAAAAGTAGTCATGAAGGGTGAAGAAGATTGTTTGTGAATGTTTTGTAATGCAAGGAGACTTGGCAGCAAATCCCCCCTGTAATGAGAGTGGAGGTTGTGGCCACGAGCCAAGAGCCTCGAAATACGCCATTGAGCACAAACTAGTTGCAGTTGTTCCCATTGTTGCTGTTTCTAAAGGGTTATAAAATCTGGAAAGACTAAAAAAGGAGGACGAAAATTATCCGGCTTCGTATTTAATTTAATATTGTTTTCAATTTGGAACTGCGAAAGGATATTTGGAACTGAATTAAGCGTCAATTCAAGTGACAATTTTATGGATGTTCCAGAAATATTCTTTAAGTTGGCAAAAAGGAAAAACGAACTACAGGAGCAAAAATAAATAAAAAGCGAAAAACACGAGCTAATCATGAAATACGCAACAATAATATTTAAAGGCACTAAAACTTCTACGCGGCACTTAAATTCAAAACTCATGAATAGGATTAAAAGTGGAAACACCCAAAAAAATACGTTAATCTGTAAATTAGAGTTTTTTGGTTCCAAACGTAATTTTCATTTTATAAGATAATTGTATTATAGATGTTATATTATAAACATTTATTTTGTATTTTTATAGTTAAAATTCGCCAGATGTGTTTTAAATTGAGGAACAAAACATCGTTTAATAAAGTTAATTAGCTAAGATTTATATGAAATTTGTTCTGACTTTATAGGCCGATTTACTGTTTATTATTAATGTTGTTGTTGTGGTATTTAGTTTTTGACTAGTCTCATGCAATCCTCAATGCAAACCTATCTTGCGCAAGCCTTTTCATTTCACATAACTCGAACATCCCACATCCTCCCTAATCTGCTTAGCGTATTCCATCCTTAGCCACCCTCTTCTATTCTTACCTCCTCACACTTTCCTATAATGCTAATTTTACAAGACCCACATGTCTCAAAACGTGGCCTATTAATCTATCCCTTTTCTTAATCAACGTTGTTGTCCATATTGTTCGCTCTTCCACTATTCGGCTTAGAACTTCTTCGTTAGTAACTCTATCGACCCATCTGATTTTTATCATTCTCCTATAGCACCACAATTCAAAGGCTTCTATTCTTTTCCTTTCTCCAACTCTTGCCGTCCACGTTTCACACCCATATAACGCCACACTCCATACGAACATTTATTATAATGATTTTCCTAATGCTCATACTTATATTAGCCGTAAGTAAATTCCTCTTCTTTGCGAAAGTCTACCTTGCCTGTGCTATCCTACTCTTTATGCTACCATACTTCTACCATCCCAAACTATTATACTGCCCAAGTAGCGGAATCTCTTAACTTCCTTCGAAATATCCCTTCCTAATCCAACACCTATAAGATAATGTAGCTAGTAAAATTCTGAGGTTGGAAGCTGTTTTTTGAAACGCCAGTTTATTTATAATTCAATGAATTTCGTACGAAACAGGTAACACGAATATTCAAAAGTGGAGCGGAGTGGTGTCGTTCCGGTGATAAAAAAAGGACTCTCTCTATGCACGTTGAATTAGATTAGTGTTGAATTTAAGACTGTACCTGGCTAATACAAATAAATACCTGGGTGCGTACCTATATAAATAAAAGGCAACGTAAGCGACGTGAGCTAATCCTTACATAACGTATCTGTTCAATCACACTACGTGTTATAATATTTGATTTAAGATTTGGTCTTAGTCGTTTCTGAACTATTCATTCAATTGCCATGAAATATTTTCTTTCGAAAAAAAAATTCAGTTGATATTTTGAAGATTTTGTATCCTTCTTGCTACCTTTAAGGCCAGAGAAGGTCAATTTCCTCTCTAAGACTTTTTTTTGTCCCTTATGATTTCCTATAAAATTCAAAGGTCCTTCTCTAAAGAAATGTAGAACCTACTACATACTAAGTTAAGCCCTCAGGAAACCTGCTCAGCGAGATGGTTAACTGCTGGGTGAGTTCGTGCGATGGCGACGACGACTACGTTCCCGAAAAAATTAAAATGAATCATAACTTAAATAAAATATTAGGTTTATTTAAGCATGATTTCACATTTGACAGGCTACGTCATGTTATACACATAATTTCAAGTTTATCAGACCAAAGATAATAAATATATTTGTCAATCATATTACAATACTTAAGTTTAACTAATATTTTATATAATAACGAAATTTTAACTATATGGAAAATGTTTTATGTCTCAGTGTAAATGTTAGAGGTACGTTATAAAAATACCAGGGTTGCACATACCCAATTTAATTTTTTAATGATGTTCGTATGTAATCTACACATATCAATTCGCGCTAATCAGACCGAAGGGGTGGCTCAAGTATCGTCTCCTTATAAATATTAATTACTACTTCTGTGTATTTTTCTGTATGAGTGCGCTTATTTAAGTTATCATTAGATTCCTTGAATCGATTAAGATACTGAGTCATCACGGCGGTTATGACGTCATATAAAAGGCGGCATGAAAAGTTACATTTTCAAAAATGTGACGTTCTTGTTGATGGTTTAAAGACGTTTTGACAAAGAGATAACTGTCTAATTAAATACTGTAGTGGGTTAATGTGAATGAATTCCCTGGCATCGCCGAACACCCAGCTAGTAGTGAACGTTTGGCTCGGGGACAAACTATCAGCAGTGATCTGGGAGATTCGGAGCATTAGCTACCATCTTGACTGTTTTCTTTATGGAAGAACTTTATGGCAGACCCTTTACGTCCCTCTGTGCCGCAACACTAAAAATATGTTTAAAATTCTACAACATCGCGTATAATACATTTTTTATTACCGTCAGAGGCAATTCAAGTTGAGTAAAAGTTACGGGCTGGGAGTCGATATAGCCAGTTAGTTTATGTTTTAAGGTATCCATTAAATTTTTAACGTCTGTGATGATTTTTTATGGGAAGAGAAGAGTAATGAATCGGTATTAACATTTATTTAGGAGAACGTTCTTGCAGTACGCATCGGAGTTAGAAGCGGATTCCAGGCAAAACAAGGAAGTTCGTTTATTCGGAGGGAGATTTAAGTGCAAAATTCAGGAATTTATATGAAGAACTTGCATTCGGGCCAAATTACAAGCAGCGCCGGTTCGTTTACTGCCCACGTTTGTTGGCAATAAAGTTTAAACCGACAAGCATTAAAAGCAACCCAAATTAGCCTTAAGTTTCAATATAATTGAAGTACTCTTTTGTGAAAACAAAACAAAAACAAAATATTGAGAAATTAAATCACGAGTAATCCAATGACACCTGAATAGCAACGTTTTTGTTCCATAGTTAGCGAGTATATTATATTAGCTGGTGGCCCGACGATGCTCGGGAATTTATTTCCATTAGCCCGCTACAGAATTTAATTCCAGAGTAATCTAAGGGAAACCTTAGAACACCTTATAACTCCCAGTGTGTTTGCGCAATTACGGGTGTAAAACTCAGTAGCCGGTATCTTTTCAATTCCCTTCCTACGGTATTAAAGGGGAATTGCATATTCCAGGATCACCCTCACATAGCCAGTTACTAGCCTCCCCCTCTAAAAGAAAATCCTTAGTCATGTATCTTCTTCTTACTACCAGATATTCCTTTAATTCCGTTTAATTATTCCTTATCCTATTCTGGGATTGTCTAACCTTGATTCTAGCCAGCCGCTCATTAGCTAGGCGGCTTCTTATTTCTACCGAGTCCTCTATTTAAAATAAGTTTATAATATATTAAATTAAAACTACTAAGATTAATTGAAGCAAACGGTTGATATTTATTTCGGTGGCCCAAAAGTATTTTATGGAGTAGTCATGCGTTTTTAATGTAATTGTTGTTTTGGAAAATTGTTCGAAGTCTAGTCTCTGTAGCGTGGTTTCTTAGACGACACTGAAGCCAAGCGTTTCGCAAAGAGTGTTACTCTATTCTATATAGTGATAATAAATTAAATAAACTAATATATATAATATGGATAAAAATTAGTGATGGAGGGCGGCTAACACTTTGAATTGAGAGTTGGTGCGCCACGTTGGATACGCATGTAAAATTTTCAAGGTCGTGAGCAGCTTCCCTCAAAACAGAACTTCGCGTAGGCCGACCTAGCACACACACACACACACCTATTTATACATTATATAATATTTCTTTTTGCTTATATGTTTACCCCTTAAGCTTTCAAAAACTATTCACCCGATTACGATGAAAATTTGATGAGTTGTACAGCTCACCCAAGAGAAGGTTTAGTCGATTTTTCGAAGATGTATGCTCCTTCTTTATCTCCTTTCAGGCAAAGAAAAACTCCAAACATTACAACAGTTTCAAAAAGTCCTCAAGAGGTAACATTCGCATGAAACTTTTCAATAAGATCTATTATCCACTAGTTTCCCGCAAGTCGAATTAATGAGATGGAGTACTTCATAATTTTTTCGGTATGTCAGTACGCACGATTGACAGAATTGAAGTGAATCAAAAAGAATACTGCTCAGAGTGTAAGTCAAATTTTATACTAAGGTAATTTATTTAACTATATGAAGCCCTATATAATTAGTTTAATTTATTTTTCGTAATAGGAATAACAATTGGATGACTCCTGTTTTTAAAGGCAGATCTCCAACCAGTTAAAAGAACGTACGAATATGACAATATGGATTTTCGAAAATTGCAGCTGTTTTAATGACTCAAAAAACGCACTGCATCACATGACTGTGTACATTTTTATAACTAACAGCGTAATTTCTATTTGAAAAATAACAAATAAACTTTTATTTGAAATAATATCTTATCCATAGTATATTTCTTAAAAACAAACTACTAACATACGTATACTCTATTTAAGAAGAATCATATAGGATTAAATTAAAATTACTTTAAATGAATTAAAACTTGAGAGAACAATATTTTTTTTAAATTATGACCAAAGATTTAAGTCCAACATTCTTTGATTAGAACTAGGACCATTGATACGTAGCCATTTAATGAAAGCGTAAATGAATAATTTGTTAATTATGTATTTTGTTTTAATATTAAATAAATGACAACTTTCCAAATAAATATACAAATTTATTTGAGTTTTATGTCAGCACTCGAATTTGAAGTAGTAAATTGTAATTGAGTTAGCAAAACTCCTGTTCACTGAAGTTGTTGGAATAAATTCTCAACCTGAGTTAGAGTTTAAAGCGCGTTGGCTTTTCTTAAACCTGCTGTGACACGGAAACAAGACTTGAGTTGTAACTTTGGCAAACACGCAATATCCGCTGGAAGCGAAGTGCAGTGCAGACCATTAACCCAGTTGAGCTTGTCTGGGCAGGATACGCAGCAGACTGTTACTTCATTATGGAGCAAAGTATCGCAGTGAAAGGATGCTTTCCTTAATTACTCTTACCTGAATGATCATCTAAAAAAGAATATTAATGAATCCGGCTCAAAATATTGTATAATGTGTTACATATTATAATAGTAAAAGGGGAAAAACCCTAGCCAAATATAACTGAAATATTTTATTCATGGTATTTATATTATATATAAATATTTGTATATATTAAAAGAAAACCTTAATCAATTTGACACCGTCCAAATACCTTATTTACAAAAACAAAGTCCTTATAGTCACATAATAAATTTTTATAATTATTTCGTAAAAACGACGAAAAATTTGTCTGTTTGTATGAAATATTTTAAAGCCAAATTCAGTGGAAAAGTAAGTGAAAATACATGGAAACAAGATAAGACACAATTTAGTGAATCGAGAGCGTTTTAATGGAGGGAGAGTCATGAAAAATTTCCACTGAGCGAGTAGTTCCGATCACTATATGGAACTGTTTTACCCATCACTCCGCTCCGCAACAACGTATAGGAGTAAGGAAAAGACACGTTTTTACAATGCACCTCCTTGACATCAACGATTGTCCGTACAAATGAGGAGGTTTAAAGTTAAACGAATAATTGAATCGTATAATCAATACTTTTTTAGGTAAAGGACGAGACAAGTAGACATTTTCGAAATCCCTAAGAGGAAAAAAATATGTAGAATATAGATAAATATAATTTTTTAACAAACTCCCTGATTACTAGTTGAGAACACTGCAGTATATTTTAAAAGTGATATTAAAAAAATTAAAAACAGCCACTCGTTCTATTCTCTAAATTAGAATTAAAATTGTATTTATTCATAAATTTGTAAAATTAAAACAATTTGTAAATAGTTATCATGTGGATTTCTGTGCCTTAATTATTGAAATATTTCAGATTGAACATCATAATGTATATGTTACAGCTAGAACCCGTTTTTAGTTATAACGCGTTTTCTCTAGTTAAAACTAGTTTTTACTAAATGCCTTAGTTATAATTAGAATTTCCTAGTTAAAACTCAAACTTACTGCTCATTATATTTGAATTTCAGATAAAACTAGTTCTAACTTCGAACTTTAGTTAAAACTTGTTTGGGGTTGTCATTCGGGTACTGTTTTTTAAACTATTTATTAAAAATTGTTGGCCACATATTTCTGTGTTAGTTAAAGTAATAATCTTACACGAAAGGAACATTGTTGAGGAACATCAACACCCAACAGTAATGTCATGGCGACAATATTAATTTGAAAGCAATTTATATAATAAAACAAATAAACATAAAAAACAAATACTAGAAAACAATCATAAAATTCAAAATAGGATGATGTTTGTTATTGTAAGACAAACTATCGTGGAACTTTGAGCTACAAAGTTTGCGGGTCAATCCAAGCCAAGTGGTCCAGGAAAAAGGAAATTGGTTGCCGCACCGTCTTGGAAAAAATTAATATTTCGTTTGAGCATTCCCTCATGTTTTGGCAGTTCATAACTTTTTTTTTCATTTTTATTGTGTCCTGTTCAAAAATGGCGGCCGCTTTTGTTGTAGCGCGCAAGACGTTTTTCGCGTTTGCAGATATATACGAATTTCTAAATTATCCACGACTGTGTTGACGTATCCTTTTTAAATAAACTGCACTGTGTTCAGTTAAACGTGTTAAACGCATACTTATTAACCTAATATTATTTTTTCATGTACTCTGTGTACCACGAAGTTGTCGATTACAAATTAAGAAAATTCCATTTTCATAGCCTAATTTCGTCAAGAAGAAACAGTTTGTGAACCTCAATAATTCCATACTTTTACTCATAATGATGTAGTTGCTCTATATAAATTATCAATGGTAATAGACGTTCCCTTTACAAATTACACCTCATTAAAATGAGATTTTTCAAATTTTTTCAATAAATTTTTATTAGAGAGACGCAGCGAATAAATCCTTGGCCTTTTCCTATTGCTGCTTTCTTATTTGTTTTTGGTTAACAGGCTGCATTGAGGATGGTCCTAAACTAGAAACTCCCCTTTAATAGTATAGGAAGGGCATTGAAAATGTGTGCCAGGGGGTGTGGAAGGTAGATCAAGGTAGTCAAGGGTTGACTAGGGCTCCCGGGCTATAGTTTAAGGATCCTGCCCGGTGTTTCACCTAAAGAGATGCAGGGAAAACCCTAGAAAACCTGCATCAGGTAAGTCGGACATTGGGTACTATTCTCACGCCCATCCGAATGACGGGAGAAGAGTTTTTCTGTGGGGTTGCAGCATTCTTTTCTCCATGTCTCCTTCAGTTATAGGAGGTAGTTCGCCGACTGATCCAATGGGATCAGCGGACATCTCTTGGCTACACTTTTCAAAGATAAAATTTTCTTTGGTACATCTTCTACCACAATAATTTTTCTTTAGACTTGAAAAGCACATTTAATTAGCTTACCTAAATAGCGATAAATAATTTCATGGAATAAAGTTGAGCAATACACACCTGCTATATAATTTGTCGCGACCAATCAGAATATTTGGAATTTTTGAAATTTAACCACGGTCGAAACAGTTTTAACTGAATCATTTCGACAAAACGCGTTTTGTCTACTTAGAACTCGTTTTAACTGATATTCAGTTTTGAGGAGCAGTAAATTCTAGTAATAACAAAGGCATTTAGTAAAATATAGTTTTAACTAGAGAAAATGCGGTGTAATTAAAACGGGTTTTAAGTGACAAATACATCTATTTTTTTAAAAAAATCAAATTTTATCATGATCATTGACAATTTCCACATCCTCACGAGAGTCTGAAGAAATTAATCTATTCTATGCTATGTTACTTGAAAATGAGATCAGTGGCACAGTATGTTCGATTGAAATTATGAAACTAGTCGTTCAACAAAAATAAATGAGTGACTTTTTTTTAAAGTGAGCGATACCACGAAAGTCAATTTCATGCATACAATCAAGGATTGAGGAGATGTAATTCTGAGCGCTCGATTCAAAGCAGGAAATATCCCAGAGCTCCGTTCCCAGTCCACAGTACAGTGGGAAATACAGGAAATGGGAAATGGGTAACGTGTCATATTTTATTCATGGAGCTGTTCTACATACCTTTACATTATAAACTCAAGGGATGAAGCCTTGTTTACGCAAACTGCCGTGCGATTTGCAGAGCTTTAATGAACTATTTGCTGGACTACGGGACTGCAAAGTAATTTAGAAAGGGACGCCTGATTACCCTTCATGAATCCTCGACGAACAGTCAATAAAGTTCACTTAACCAATTTGAAGCAATTTTATTTTAAAGGATGTTTCATTATACTTTTCAATAGCGAAGCCAGGGAAGTTTCATGACGGTGGAATATAGTTTGTAAAATGTTTATTTGAATACTATAATCCAACTCTATTTTATTTTATATTACTTTGTACATATTTCCAATAAAGATTTATTTAATAATAATTAGTATGAAGTAATTAGAATAAATATCGGTTTCTCAATTTCAAGCAATATAATAATTGTTGTCCGAAAATAAAAATTTCTACAGTTCAGGAATTTGTAATTATTTTGCTGCGTAAGAGTTTATATCATATCTGTCTGATTTATAAATGTAATGTATTAAGAACCAAAAGCATGTTCATGTGACTGTAATATAGGGTTTATAACAATAAAATAATATTGTAGTGTTGTTCAATATTTGTGTCGTCATTGAAATACAAATCAATTTTCAGTTATGAATGATAATGAAAGAAACCAATTAATCACGCAAGTTGTTACTTTTATTCTAAAAATATCAATTTTCCCACAAAATGCATTAATTTTTGAAAATGAAGAAAACGTTTATTTTTAAAGGTTCCATACTCAATAGTTTTTGAATAAAAGTATGGATACTCGATAGTATGGCACAAAAAGTGTCGAGTACTGAAAGGACTGGTGTCGAAAACCGACCACCAATATACGTTAAGTATCGATTTTTTACGGGTAAATTCATATAACTCCCGGAACGTTAAATAAATTTTATACCATATTTTTCTGACGTCTTCGCAGAAGTAATTCTGCAAACAATAGATGTGTACAAAAAACTAATTATAGTAAATTCTTGTAGAACTGCTCGTTTTTCACTGACACTAAAACTAATTTTTCTCTATGAAGGTCTCAACAGTATGCAACTTCTTAATTAGCTATACACCAATTTGTATGAAGTTAAAGATTAATGAGAAACAACTCCTAACTCAAGGTTAAATTATATCAAAGTGAACTAGCGGTTTAATTACTAAACTGATGACATTGTCATCTTCCTATGCTAAAGCTATAGTATATTCCAAGCACACATGGATTGCGTTGTGTTGAGACACGTAGTTTAAGTGTTGGTACGTGAAAGTAATGAATCCACTGGCATGTATCTAACGAAGTACTCATCCGGTCATAGTGAATCATAGCTACTTAATTGCGGGTGGAAGGAAAACGCAGAGGAGGTATATAAGGCCCGCTGGAGCAGCAGAAGCCATCAGTCATTGTTTGCCCACTGCAACATCCCAACTGAGCAACAATGAGGATCCTGGTAAGTACAAATTAAAGTTTGGCTGAGAGGAAATAAACACGACTCGTAACGATAGGAAGAGACTAGTCTAAGCGTATAGTATACCGAGGAGAAGTTATCAGGACTAGGAATTTATTAAGACGTCATTACGTGTTAAGCATAAATGAAAGGAAATAAACATTTGTAATCGGAGGTAAAGGCATTCGTATTTAAGAAACGTGTATTGGAATAGGGAACCTGAATGCTAAATTTCATAGTTGTGCACTAAATATCAGTTGCACGTATAGGTATGAAAACTCATACAAGCGAAAACTGAAAGAAATGTTTTTTAACAAATGACTCTGTGAAAATTAGGATAGTGTTTTTAAATACAGTCGCACAACGTAAAGATAAAATTTTACTGTGCTGATTATTGGAGGATGGTTGAAATGGAATTTGGCGTCACTAATCATCACAGGGTGACTTAAATATTAAAGAGAAACATTTAACACAAGCTGCTCGGCAGGGTCTATGATAGTGATGGCGAACCTTTTGAGCTTAGTGTATCAAAATTTAAAAAACCCCTAACTTAACAATAGTGCCGAGTCACGTATATAAATACTCATACATATTTGCAGCCATAGTAAATAAAAGATTAAAAATTTTATAATTTTTTTACATATTTAAATGCCATATATATTAACCCATAAATATGTAGAAAATTTACAAAAACAGAAAAAGAATATACATTTAGAAAACAATGATAATCAAATAGTACGAAAACTAGACGTTTTTGGTGCTGAAATTTGTCTGCTAAATGTTTGATTGCAGTTCCATATTTTCAAATTTCAGCCTTAAGTCAACAAATACGTGAGTCTAAATGATATGTTGAAAATCTTCAAGTTGTATCTCTAAATCGTCAGTTTGCAAGCATTGTAAACGGGTCACTCAAAATGAGTTCCGTGTCACCACCCACGCGCTCGTCATAAGTACGGCATCACTGATCTATGGCATACTCCCTAAAAATAATACATTAAATAAATACCGAATGTAAGTACGCCGTCAAAATTAATATTGGAGAAAAATTAACAGTTTCATAGTGCCAGTTTTAAAGGCTAATGAAATTTTCATTTTCCTCATAGTACACAATATATTTTAGGTGGCAAATAATCTATTTCACAAAGAAAAAACATAAAGTTTGTTAGAAAGAGATAAACCATAAAATCCAAAAAATGTCGGCACTAAATTGACTACGGAAAAATAAATTATAAATATTTTTCTTCAGTGATATCCCTTTGAGTTGTTTATATATCATAAGTTTGTTCCAAACATTTTAATGAATGTTTTGAGAAATTCGATATTCTGTTAGTCGAATTTGGATACGGATATTCTCTTCGTACAGAAATCCTTATAGGAATTACTAGATTTTTAGCAGTTACTTCCTTTTTTCACACGTATTAAAGGAATTCACTGGATTAGCCATTGAAAGAATAAGAATTCTTTCATATAATATTATTACTTCAACCGTCAGCATCCGTTCCCGATCATATTGATAATATAACCTGTATGTTGGATTTGAAAGAGATTGTTTGAATAGGAAATTTTAACAACAGAAAACGCATTTAATCTTCAAAAACTGTACTCTTCCTCCTTACCCACGCATTTCTACAGCGATAGACCGCTGAGGTTTAATGATAAAATAACTATTAGTTAACTTATAGATCATTAAATAGAGAAAATCAGATTATATTATTGTCTGTGTGATAGGTGTGTACGTTGCTGCTGGTTGGGACCACCTTTGCTGAAGAAGCAGCTAAGGATTCCAAGAACGAGAAGCGCGGTTTAACATCTTCCCTGGGAGGATTCCACGGAGGATTTGGATCGATTGGTGGTGGTTATGGAAGCAGCTTCGGGTCCAGCCATGGTAGCTTCGGAGGCGGTCTTGATGGAAGCTACGGAGGTGGTCACGGAGGTCTTGGGGGCTACGGTGCTGGACTTGGAAGCTACGGAGGCGGTCTTGGAGGCTACGGAGGAGGCGACGTGAAGGCCGTGACCATCACGAAGGAAGTCCCCGTGCCCGTGCCACAGCCCTACCCCGTCCCTGTTGAGAGGAAGGTCCCTTACCCAGTCAAGGTCCCTGTCACCGTCCCCGTGGACAGACCCTACCCTGTACCCGTGCCTAAGCCTTACCCAGTCCCCGTGGAAAGGCCAGTTCCTTACCCAGTTCACGTGACCAAGCCTGTTGCCGTTCCAGTGCCCCAGCCCGTCATCGTGAAGCAGGCCGTCCCGGTCTACGTCAAGGATGGCTCTTCTCTTGGAGGCGGATTTGGCGGCTACTCCGGCTTCGGTGGCAGCAGCGGCAGCAGCTACAGCAGCTACGCCAGCAACTCTCTCGGCAGCTTTGGCCACCACTAGATCTAACCTCACCTTCACATTTCCGGAAATACCTTCAGTAACTGCAATCTTTAAGCACTGTATCTATGAATAAACTGCAAATTTAATAATTTTGTTACTATTTTATCTACATTTCCCTGATTCTCTACGTCATTAAATTTATCCGAGGTAGCCTTTGTGGATATATTTCTCTGCAAAACATGTAATAATGGGTTTGTTTCTGAAGACAAATAAGTGTTATATCTTTACTCAAACGTCACGTACAGACCCCAAGAAATACGATAATTCTACACAGGAAACGAAAATCACTTAAAAAATAAAGAATAAGTTGCTGTTGCATTGCTTTATACACAGTCATTACGCAGTAAGTAGTTGTTAATGTCAACATAGCAGTCTGTTTTAATAATACTTTCACAGGACTGTTAGTAAACGTACGAGATAGAAGGCCGTCTCACACCAATGCAGGTCAACAGGAACGGGAGCGATCGGGAAATGTGAGGCATATGGATATGTTCAGACCTCCACTGGCCACTGCGTCACACTGATGTTAGCCTTCTTACTCGATATATCCGAGCCCCGTATCTTGTCACAAACCGTCTAGAAATACTTGTTTAGCGCAGTATTGGATTTTTTTACGAGTACATAATAATAAAAACAATCTCTTTTAATAGTCTCCAACTTTAAAAATATTTTACATTAGTTCTTAATGTAATAAATTTGAAGTATGAATCACTTTTGTACGACTTCAAGTTATGATGACCTGCAAGAACAATGGGGAGGACAGTGTGCGGAAAGACATTGGAAGAAACAAAGAAAGCGTTATACACAATTATTTTCTATTTAAATTTATACAGAATTTTTTTACAGCGAGACATAAATAAAACTAATTGTTACATTGTAATTGCATGTGAATAAGAAAAACGGATTTACATTTTTTACTGTTTAAAATTTTAACAAACAGAAATAATGTTAAAAATCAGTATTTTTTATTTTTTTATTGAAATTATAGTCGTGTGAACAGTGGACGTTCTTGGCAACTAAAAAATATTTACAAAAGGAAACAATAAATTACATAGAAATTGCGATTAATAAAATGCAAGGAGTGAGAAAAAATGACCACTACAGCACATATAAACTGCTTCGATTTCTTCCGAAACTCCCATTTCTACAATGAAACTAAGAACAATGTGAACAGCCACTGGAGATGCACACAGTTCCCGCCTGTAATAGAAAGAAATCGTTTTTGCGCATGTCGAATTCCGAATTTGTGGCTCGTCTTGATTAATGTTAAAATAATTGAAGTTCTTTTATAGAATTCTCTTGTGGTAGAGTGGGTGTTATTTACTTATTTTTTGCTTAATATATTAATCTCTTTGTTTGAAATACCGGGGGCCTTAATCAACCCTTGGCTACCTTGCTCTACCTACCACATCCCGTCCTTTTAATTCCTTTCCTATGATATTAAAGGGGAGTTGCCTGTTTCAGGAGCCTGTTAACGGAAAAAAGTACGACATTTAGGGGGAATACGATGGGAGTTTTCTCTCGCAGGCATTTCTTCCCCTGATTGACTGAGGGACTCACTTGACTGAGACGGGAATGCCTCGTACTGTCTCTGGTTTTTTCAAAGTTCTAACACATCGAGACACCTTCACCTATTTTAGAAGGTATATGTACTGTGGTCTAAGACCTTGGGTATACGGCAAGAGTTGCTCGCTGATCCCACTGGATCAGGCGGCCAGCTTCCTCCTAAAACTTGTGGAAACACGGAGAAGGGAATGCTGCGACCCCACAGAAAACTCGTCTCCCGTCATTCTGAAGGGCGTGACAATAGTACCCAATGCCCGACCCACCTGATTCAGGTATCCTAGGATTTGCCTGCATCTCTTTAGGTGAAATATAGGTTCAACGCTTCGGCGACAATTGCTATAAATAGCATTTACTTATCGCTTGGACGTGATAAAATTGTGAAGGGTTCCAAAAAGAGAAAAGAAAAAGAATTAATTCATTATTTTGAATTTAAGAACAATAAGCGCTAAGATTCAATATGCAATCAAGAGAATTGAATAAAAGGGTTTACAAATGAAGACGGTAGGATTATCGATTTTAAATTGAGACTTAGAATAACTGGGTGAACCAATAGAAGTAAAGCCTTCTATAGCAAAGAAGTGTGACAGTGTGAACTCATTAAATTTGATATCAACAATAACGTAGAAACCCTACCTGCATTCTCTGATGGCGTTTTGCTTCGGGTTGACGATTTGGAGGTGTCGGCTAAGTCGATTCTCAATAGCAGCCCGTAATTAAATGATTTCACTGCTCCAAACATTCTCTCTATTTCACCTCGTAGATGCCTAGAATTTTCCTCATCTCTATTACAGTAGAAAATCGGCTACAATTACAAATAACAGTCATTGGCTGGTGTTTGCACAATTGCAGCCAATAAGAATTTTTTTCTGCTGTTCGTAAGGAAGTACCATTGCACATCTGTTTTGCACTAGTTCCGAGCAAAGGCTGTTTCTAATTATCCACGCCAAGCTTCCAACTTGGCGGAATGAAATATTTATTGGATTAGGGACAAATAACACATATAGTCCATCAAAACCCTCTTCCGTCTACTGTGAAGAAATGTCGGTCTCAATTGTCCGAGAAAAGTCCATTTGCAATGTCTGGAGAAAGAGTGAAAGCGCTGCCCATGCACACACAAGAACATACGTTGCAAATTTCAGAACTTTTCTCGTGAAATTTTATTATATTACACTCTGATAGCTCCAATTATTCAAAACATTCTTCTTCACTAATTTTTTTACTTAAATAGTTATGAAACATAATCTGCATCTACAATTAACGTTGGATTGACAACAGTAAGTTTTATGCATTCTTCCTTAAAGCAAAAAGATCTTCTCCTCAGACCAAGAAATTGGAACGAAATCCTAAACATTAACCAAAGACGTATTATACAGGATTCGTTATGCATTAAAGTGTTTGTTATGGATAGTGTCGAACATGTCGATGTTTTATATGAAATGTAATAATCAAATGTCTTGTTAAAAATAATCTTTTATTCTTTAGGGGAAGTGAATGTTCCATCAAAGGACGTAAATTATACTTCGCAATCAATTAATAAATTGGCTTATTTTATACAATGACAGTAGCCCGCTATATAACGCAATTATTGTAGGGCGGGTCAAAAACATGTTGGATTTTAAAATCTCAGTTGCTTTTTAACGGTATTCAGTACGCGTATAGTGGATCATTCATAATTCAGTCACGATATTTACTTGGCGAGATCAATACGCGCGATTTGTGAGAAACATTTTTTTACATAATTTAGTGTCTTAGCGCATGTGTAACTAAGTCATTCGAGGCTACAAGTACCTATGTGACGTCAAAAATAAAAAAAGGACCGATGAAGAAATTTGTGAATTTGATCTTGTAACATCATCCCGCAGAGAGATCATCTGAGATTGTTATGTCGCGAAGATTTCTGTGATTCATTCTTTAAGCGGGCCTTAAATTGCACCCTGATAATAAAGTTCAATTAGGCAGGTCCTGAGACCTGCGGATACTTGAAAAACCTATCTTCATGATATTTCATTTCGATACATAAGAAGTGGTATTCCCTTAATTATTCTCTTTTTAAGAGAAGCCCACCAGGCCAATGCACATTCGGGTTGGACTCGAGGTGGCAGTGGTTCGCGGGCACAATTTTATTCCTTCCCTTTTTCAAGGGTGCTGGAGCTTCCTGCAGGAACTTATACATAGGTTTTGCCACTGTAAGAAAACTACCTATTATAAATTTAATGAGTTTCGTCAATATTTAACGTTAACTAAAACATCTCGAATTAAAAATAGAAACGAATTGATTATTGCCTTAAATAAAATTTGGAAATAATTACAGCTTTGCTTGAAATAAATTTTGGTTAGTAACTCAATAATTCTTTTAAATAAGTTACGATACTGGAAGTAATTTCAGTTTAAAATTTCAATTTTCCTTTCAATATTTATCAGTTTAAATTTAAAAGGAAATATGTTTGTATATCCAAATTCAGAAGGATCCACAAAATTGTACCCTGAGTTTTAAGTTTCACTAATTGTGTTCTGTTCATGCTACCAAGATTAATGCTGTTGTATTAATTTTTTTAAATAAATTTTGCGCGAAATATAAATTACATTTACTAAATCTAGTCATTTTAACATGGCAGAAATCACGAAAATCCTCTTAATTACATTTACTTTATCCCAAAGTGGGGCTCGATTGTTGGCAATTTTAATCTCCAACGACTGCCTTTGGGCACGAACAAGTCATACCAGGTTTTTCCCTTATATCGTTCCCATGGAAACGTTGCCTCTGAGAAAATCTGAAAAATTTCAGACTCACGTGGTTATCTCAATCAATGCCAATTCGTGATCTAGTGAAACCAAACACTCAGAAACCCATTCAGCGAACAAATTTCGATGTCTATGATCATTAACGATGAGCTCTGGTTGGATCTTGTGTCAGGTGTAGGCCCAAGTCCCATCGCAAAATTCGCCAAGTTGAAGTCTGATAAAGGGCACTTTCATGACGATTCACTTTGTTCTTGGCCGATCTGGCGCTCCTTTGACGTACGTGTGGTGGCTGATTGTTTACTGAACCGGTCGTCCCGCATTTGGTCATCAAACGCTGCAGATTCGATTTTGAAGGACCGCAACGCCCGCAACGTTTTCACTAAGGAACACTCATTTTGATAATAAAGTTTAATCATTTGTACTTGCTGCTCAATCGTGTAACTTTCCATGGCGATTTGGAATCATTGACTGAAAAATAAACAATTATTAAACAGACGCCACCAAAACAACATGGCTGCCAACATCGACACACCCCAAATGAAAAAAACTATAGTAAACGTATGAAAATAGCAATTTATTGGGCACATAGCTCAAAAGAAAAATGTTGGAAGCTAGTAAATAACAATCGGGACGTATAAGATTATAAATGAGAGGAGCTACGTGATAATTCTGACAATGATATTATTAAACTGACCGGAAGAACGAGGTGAATACGTTTGAACGTCCAGAACTAATCGCAAATATAGACGAAGTAATATATAGACAAAGCACGAACTGATAAAATGGGTATAAAGCTGTGGTGCTAAAAGTATGTATACTTCATTTTCTATCTAGGCATTAATTATTAACAGAATTATTTAATCAGTTATTAGTTACGAGACAAATGTTCTCTGATCTTTTATCAGAATGCAAAAATGATAAGATAAAGTATACGATTACGTCAGCCGTAGTTAGAAAGAACTTTCTACATTACATCTATTTCTCGAATATAATGATGTTCTTGTCCGTAGATAGTGAATCGCACGGTCTGCCAATTAAGGGCGGAAGCAGAAGTCGGTGGTGGTATATAAGGTTCCGCTGGAGCCTCATACAGCATCAGTCATTGTTTGCCCACTGCAACATCCCAACTGAGCAACAATGAGGATCCTGGTACGTAGAAGTATACGAAATCTTGTGTTCAAATTTTCTATCCTAAGATTATACAGGAGTAATTTGATATAATAGTAAATTCTCAGGGCGCAACTATTATATCTGTTCATGGTGTTGGTATTAGATGAACAGTTACTGTTCGAAATTGGAGAGCACATTTTACTAATAGGAAGAGTTTTGAAATAGTTTTCATTTGTTTTACTCGAATAAAATCTCAAATTTGAGTGCTAGCTAAATTAAACATAATTATGAGAGACTATCGTTTAAATGAGAAAATGTTGAACTGAAAATTGAATCTTAATACTAATTTATCAGTATTCAAATAAGATATTAAATTAAAAGCAGTTGTTTGATGTATTATAATAGAGAACCATCACTATTGATTTCCTACGGTACGAATTTATAAAATGCATATTTATAACACATGAATATTAGCAACGACAATAATTGAAATTTCATATTTTCCTATTTTCAGTATATAAGACTATCTCGAAAGTAAGAATTGGGCAAAGCGAGAAAAATTTAGGAACTGGAAAATTTAAGTAACAGATCTGCTTTACTTGAATACTTCACTATTTTATTTTTATATGTTTAGTAAAGGAGCTGAAGAAAGTTGAGGAAAGTCCAATTTAAGCAGGCCTCTCACATACTTGGTCTTAAAGGAAAGTAGGTTACCTGTGGGGATGCCTTCACAATCTACTTTTTAGTTAAGGTTCCCATACCCCAATACAATACATTCAGTTTTTAGAGGTGTATACTCCCGATTTGCATATGGTAAGACTCGTCCTCCGTTCTCAGTGGGTACGTTGGTCAGATGCCGCGAACCTGGTTGGGACACTGAGACGTGGATCCTTCGTCCCCACTTTAAACTTTACTTAGCGGAAGATCGCAACTCAAGTACCGGAAGTCCGATATACATGATGTAGGAATCTCTAAGCGATTATTGACATCAAATTTAGGTGAATTGGTGACTAGGATCTAAAACTACAGTCGATGAATATACCCTCCCATCAGAACACTATTCTTTCCAACGCTATTAAAGTGATGTGCAAAAGCAAGCCTTGTATCCTTAAAAAGAAAATGAGTTTAAGTAATTTACTAGGAAAATTAAAATAACTACATCTCTGCATAAATTAATTTGATCAAAAGTAAATATGAATAATAAGCGAACTTTGACTTAATTGTGAAAAAAGTGCATTTATCAATATATTTCTACGCTAGGTGTGTACGTTGTTGCTGGTTGGGACCACCCTTGCTGAAGAAGCGGCTAAGGACTCCAAGACAGAGAAGCGTGGTTTAACATCCTCCTTAGGCGGTTTCCACGGAGGATTGGGATCCATTGGGGAAGGGTATGGAAGCAGCTTTGGGTCCAGCCATAGCAGCTTTGGGTCCAGCCATAGCAGCTTTGGGTCCAGCCACGGTAGCTTCGGAGGCGATCTTGGTGGAAGCTACGGAGCTGGACACGGAGGTCTTGGGGACTACGGTGCTGGACTTGGAAGCTACGGAGGCGGTCTTGGAGGCTATGGAGGAGGCGAGGTGAAGGCCGTGACCATCACGAAGGAAGTCCCCGTCCCCGTGCCACAGCCCTACCCCGTCCCTGTTGAGAGGAAGGTCCCTTACCCAGTCAAGGTCCCTGTCAGCGTCCCCGTAGACAGACCCTACCCTGTACCCGTGCCTAAGCCTTACCCAGTCCCCGTGGAGAGGCCAGTTCCTTACCCAGTTCACGTGACCAAGCCTGTTGCCGTTCCAGTGCCCCAGCCCGTCATCGTGAAGCAGGCCGTCCCGGTCTACGTCAAGGATGGCTCTTCCCTTGGAGGCGGATTTGGCGGCTACTCCGGCTTCGGTGGCAGCAGCGGCAGCAGCTACAGCAGCTACGCCAGCAACTCTTTCGGCGGCTTTGGCCACCATTAGAGGCAAGAACTCCTCATTTTCCGAAAACTGTTTTTCTAATGTACTGAAATTATGAATAAATTGCAATATGAAAAAGTCTTTCTTATTACTGTGCAAACCTAAATATAAATAACAAGAATTAACGATCAGTACTATAATGGAAACTTAGGGCAATGAATTTTTAATTAAATTCAGGACCGATTCTTTAAGTTTAGACGAAAACAAATTACGGCCGAAACATTAATTATGGTCCTTTCAATTCCACTGCTATCTTAAATTAACATTTAACAAGAGACTCATTTTGTTTGTAGCATTATTCATGTGGACATTTTTCTGCATGGGAATAATAGTTATACGAAATTTTGATACATTGGAACTGATGCACCTGATTTTCCGTGTGAGGAAACGGTTACTTCCTTCGTGGGTATCGGGACCTGGAGTCTTCCTTCCAAGACCTGGAGCTTACTTTCTTGTCTCGGCCGGTTACGTAGACGTGAAATGACACCTGAAGGCTGTCTATCTGCCTTTTGTTATTTGATGCTAGGATCCAGACTGTTTTGTCAGCTCTCGTAGTCCAACTCCCACGCTATCTTCTTACACCCGATCAGCGTCTTGGCTGGCGTTAATACCGTCTGACTGACGCCATTAAGGAATTTCAACCAGAGTATTGATGAGTATCACCACTTACTGAATAAGATATTAATATTCACCTTAATTCATTACAGTATAACAGAAAATATACTAAAAATTTGAACTGAAATAAAAATTTAGAAATTAGTAGATATTTCGACCAACTTTTGAGGTCCTGGTCAATTTTTAAGACAGACTGAAATAATATAGAACTCTAGAACTGACAGTAAAATCAAAAGGAATATCTTTCTATGGGTTTTTGGAAAAGATTTTTCTACAGTACACTATAATAAAAAACACATGAATGCTATGGAATAAAATTCCGGAGTGCAAGTTATTAGGATCGTGTGAGTTGAGCTGATAGACTTTTCTCTAATACTTCAAGGAGAAGAATATCTGGGAACTAGTATAGAAGAACAATGGATAACGACGAATTGCTCTGACTCGACCTGGCCAGCCATGAAAACGTCTGACCGAAATCCAGGCAGGGTAAAGTACTCAAGTTTCCCCAAAGTTTTTTCTTTCCGTCTTAAACTAGAACTCAAATATCTGCTAGCCGGAGTTTAACTCAATAAATTTCCTTAATATTTAAAATAATTTCTTTCTTTTTCTTTAACCATCCCAACAATAAATTAAAACTTTTAAAATATAATAATGTAAACAGTGGAAAATCAATATAATTTTAAATTAAACTTCCTTTCTCTAGAATATTGATCCCTTTAATAACAAAGTCAAGAATGTGCTTTATATTTGTGAATAATTTTAATATTATTGTGATAGAAATATTCAATAATACAGTGTATTTTTCCAGAATAAAGAAGAAGTTCTAGAAATTGGAAGAAGAAATAACAGATGAAATAGTAGAGAATTCTGATGTGTAAACTAAATTTGTGCGTTAGAATTAAGTATGAGTAATAATAAATATTATAATTGTTAAGACATTTTTATTATTATAAATAAAATAATTGAATTAATGTGACTTAACATTATGAATAAAGAACAAAGATGGCCAAAAGTCAGAAATGGATTAATTTAATTTAACTTCGTTTCGTTTCCCAACTTCAGCAATCCTCTCAGTTATTTCTACAAAAAAAAATATAATTAAATATACATAGTTTAATACAAGTAATAAACTTGGTATGTCGTAGAAACTCCCTTGATGCAAGATTTGGAAAATTCTTACATTTCGTCTTTAAATTTTCAACCCCTTTGTTATGCATGATATTTTATAAGAATGATTTGAACCTAAATGTTGATATTGTACCAGTTATCATTTTCAGATTCCTGATTTTTATACTTCTCCTAATGCTCACTGACGTACAAGATACACCACTCTATTTTTCAATACAAAAAAATTCATAAAAAGTTACATAAAACTATGTAACAGTTGCTTTTAACTATAATAAAACTCTTTTCATGAGCTAAAAAAAATTAAGATTAAAACGATTTGTTTCGTTTCCAAAGATAATCCAAGACTAACCTTGATGAATTGTTCCCTGTTCCGTACTCTACTCCAAAGCCCCGCTTGTTAGGTGCGTTTTCGTTTAAAGCGTTTGTGACATTTCATTCATCGGGTTCCTAATTGGATAAATTTTGAGTTTTGTACGGTCACGAAAGGTTTTTTGGGGTCAACGAACCTTTATCTTGAACGTTCACTGCATTGCCCATCTCCAGGTCAGTGACATCTGCGGCGCACTAATTCACAATTGCACTTACTAATTACAAAAGACGCGACATGCAGAGGTCAGAATCATCCCGGATTTGTGCTCTTCGCAATTTTTTTGTCTCCCCTATATATATTAAAGTTTTTCTTCGTTCACCTACCTTCTTGGCGCTCGGCTTACCCAGAAAGCACGAAGCTCTAGGGTCACACGTATTACACGTCTAAGGCAAATCTTCGCCAAGTTGCAAAAAAGACTAGGGAGCGATTTTTCGAATTTCCGCGCAAGCGAACCTCTAAACGAAATTCGCACAATTTTTATTTAAAACTTTGCAAAACTATTATTACCGGTCCCGGCGAACTTGAGCAATTTTTTTTTGGTTAACAAGCTAAATGATGGTGTTCCTGAAACAGGCAACTCCCCTTTAATAGCATAGGAAGGGAATTGAAAAATGGAGATGCGGAAGGTAGAGAAAGGTAGCCAAGTGTTGACTAGGGCCCCCGGGCTATAGTGTAAGGATCCTAACTGGTGTTTCACCAAAACAGAAAACCAGCATCAGGTAGGTCGGGCTTTGGATACTATTCTCACGACCTTCCGAATGACGGGAGTTGAGTTTTCTGTGGGGTCGCAGCATTCTCTTCTCCGTGTCTCCACCAGTTTTAGGAGGCAGTTGGCCGACTGATCCAATGGGATCAGCGTAATGCTCAAGGTATTCGACCCCAGTACATATATCCCTAAAACAGTTGAAGGTGCTCGGCACGTGAGAACTTGGAAAAACCCAGAGAGAGTACGAGGCATTCCCGACGTAATCAGGTGAGCCCCGCAGTCCCTCTAGGATAAAGCACCTGTGAGGAAACTCCCACAGGCACCAGCCCCAAGGTTTTCGACCCTATGTAAACACTTCTATGTACACAAATCACAGCTTAGTTACCAGAAACTAATGGAATGTAGAAAAACAGATTTATTAACGCTTAACGGACGCGGGGACTAAAATTTTGTCCAAAATATGGAGAAAATATATATTCTAATTTTTTTCATATTAATATGCATATAAGTCTTACAGCAAAAACCTTTAAGTCGGATTCGTCATTTTTAAAGGCTCAGGAGCAATTTAAATAGATTTGATTTTATATTAATAAATTTTACTTTCTTCAGAAAAATGTATTTTTTTAGCTCATGATTTCTGCAACCAAAAACCATCTCTGCGTCACAAATATTAAGATACTGTCTTCATTATTTTTGTACATAATCTACATGCTAATACCTTGAAAAAAATATTTTCCTAATTGCTTAATCAGTATAGGTGAAACAAATTTTCATTGCCTTGAAAAGTGCACAGGTCTTAGTAAAAATTTTTTTCCCCCACAGTTTCATTCAACGATGAAAAATAATACTGACTATTGATAGCAATGGTCATCCCTATATATTATTGTAAAAAAGATAAAATATATTCAAGTACGTAACGCAAGGAACATTTTCAAAACTGCCAAATTTTGAAAATAATTTTCATAATATCTCAACAAAAACAATTTTGTACATTGATACAAGTGTGTGTTGTTGATACAAACTCAAAATTTCAGCTCAGTAGTTTATTATTTAAAGAAATTTCAAAATCAGTCCCCGTGTCCCTTAATTGAATGAAAGCAGATCGTTCAACAATAAAACGTAGTACTTCGTCCTTATGCCAGAATGTGCACAATGTAAAAATTAAGGAACCAAACACTTTATGTCAGTGATTCTAAATTTACACTTTGTCGAAGCAAAAATGGTTTGAAACAAATTGATATTAACACAAATTCAAAGTCTCTAGCGAGAGAAGATTTTAAGTAATAGAATATCACTTGAGTTTTGTCTCACTCGGAAATGTTTCTCGTAATGTGTGATCTTGTACAACAGTACACTCAAATAATTTATAATGAAACAACAATTAAAGGTAATATTTAAAAATGTCAACACTGAAAAGCTAATAGTTGCTAATACTCGTATCCGGCTGATGTCTCGGAATACGCGATGGCCACTGTTAAACTGAACATAAACAATATATAAGTTATCAGCAAATTTCAAGTTAATCAAAAAGTTAGGAATGATTTCACCTGGATATGGATGCTACCAACAAGAAATCGCTTTAGACGTCTCAAGCCTGGTCGTCTAAGTCAGCTGGTAACCGGGTTCCAGACAGGGTGGCGATGCGTCGCAAGGCAACTGCCCCTTGAAGTTCTCGATGTAGACGTGCATAGAATAAGCGTGGTCCTGGATCAAGTGGAGGCGTTCGCGTACCTAACTACAACTAACGCGTGGATATACACCCGAGGGCTCAAAAAATTACGTCTCTTCGATGTGAAATCTTTCCTTTCGATAGGAGGAATGAGCTCCTCGGTTGAAAAGGTGTGGGGGATAAAACGTAGATGGGTTAATAAACATTTAAAAACACGAAAATTCCAAGAAAATATAAATAATTCAATGAAAGTGAATTAGAAATTATAAAGTAGTTTCTACATCGAACGGTATAAAGAAAGTAGTTATAATATTAAAATAATGTTAGAAAAAGTGCAATTTGCGGACGCTGCAGTCGAAATGGGTGGAGCTTATGATTGAAGACTCTGCGGAGATCTCAATAATTACAGGTCAACTGCGTAGTAAACTAATCGGGCTTCATTATTGAGACAGAAAAATCGACAATATAAAAATAACTCTTACCATCTGTTCATCGCGACAATTACATGTACTGAAAAAGATAATTACAATGGAAAGTAGGGGGACTATTCAAGATAAAAAAAAATGCAATAAACTTGAAAAAAAATTAGAAAAATATTTTATATCGTTTCAGAACAGAATTCGGATAAGAAATGTTGAAAATAGAGGGTTTAATTCTGAAAATTAAAGTTAGAAATTAAATTATTAGAGAAAAATTTCTATTCTTATGTCAAGGAAAAGGTTTGAAAAAATTGTCAAAAAACGTGACGTAGTGACGATCACTGGTCCGTCACATATATTAATAAATACACATTAAAAATTACGCTCGTTACATCTACTTTAGCAAATTTTTTATTTTGCTGGTAAAAAATGTTTTATCCTGAAGTATGGATTTCAATATCTTCAAAAGAATGTATGGAGCGAATTATTTACTTTCATGGGGATCCATGTTTTAAGATTATCAATTAAAATTGTTGTTCCTTTATTGATTTTGTTCAGAATGGGGAAAAAATATTAGATGTTCTCTGATGCTGAATGATTTTTTAAGTTCCATTCTAATCGAGAAGTTAAATAGTTATATTAATATTAAAAGATAACTTTTCAGTCAGTTAAAAAAAGTAGTTGTTACTTCATTATATTTTTATATATAAAACGTTTTAATAGATACAATACCAAAGAACGTAAGCATAATCTAATTTTTTAGCATCTATAGTGCATTTATAAATTAATTCTGTGAATTTCAGTTCAAGTTAAAGCTTTATTACCACGTTTTATGCCTCTTTATATGATCTTGAATAAGAAAATTACAGAAATTCATTGTTCCCCTAATAACAAAGACAATACGAAAAAGTGCATCATAATGTCGCATAGTTGTTTCATGGAAAAAGCTTTCTATATAGTAGCCAGTAGCCCGAATCTAATGAATTTCCCTTCCTTAGATAGCGAATCGTAGCTGGCTAATTGCAGGTGGCGTGAAGTATAAAAGGTACCTCAAGACAGCCGGACAGCATCAGTCATTGCTTGCCCACTGCAACATCCCAACTGAGCAACAATGAGGATCCTGGTAAGCATAAATTCGTAATAAAATACATTACTGTAGTTGTAACTTTCGCACTATAATTGTTATTCTAAATTTATGACTTCATTTATTTAGACGTGATTGATTAATATTAGTTTAGGTACCAATAGATATAGAAAAGTCGGTTAAAGGAAGAAACCTTTAATTTGTTAATTGTATGTTTCATATAATAAATTAAGTATTCCATTTTTTATCGTCATTATGCTGATGCATTTAACGTGGTTCTCAACCTTATTCTTTTTTAGACCAATCTGTTTAGATTACAGAAGTTGCAACATCAAACATTTATAATTAGGCTATGTGATAAATAATCAGCGGTTGCGGAGTTTACTTAATCTGGATGATTGAGCGTCAGTTCCACCAACTTCGCTCGTCTACCAAAAGTCTTCGATGGTGTTCTTCTCTCGCCAACATTTTCTAATATGTTTTCGTTCCTTTTTTTTACAGTCACTTTTAACACTGCAACATTATTACATGTTTCAGAAAATACTATTTCCATCTTTCACTCTTGCCAATTTTCCACAGTTCACTTCCTTAGCGTTTTTGTATTAAAATAATAATTGAATTGATTTGAATATTTCTTTTATATATGATCAGTTGGTCGAAATACAAAACAGATAAACTGAAGCATAAATACACATAAAACCTATTTCTGTAGTAATATTCATGTATATATGCACCGTAAAGTCGTTGAGTAATCAAAATAGCACAATAAAGATACACGAAAATCAATTGTAAAATACTACCTATAGGTGAAAATAGTTAAATGTGTGATATAGAAAATCCAGACTGATGGAGAAGTTTAAAGAACTGAATTAGCCTTCTAGTAAAAATCGTCAGTAATTTACAACTTATTAATCAAATGATTTGTTCTCAATTCAAACTCGCCTTTAAAAAACACCATTGTCTTATTTTAAAATCTTATATGTAATTTACCTTCCTAATACAACATTCTACAATTACATAATGAAATACACATTACTTTTTCTTATTAGCCTCTATTATATACAAATGAGACCAATTACATTTTTTTTCTTTCACCATGGCTTTACAGCCCATTGAGGGCCTGGGCCTACCGAGTCGACTGCGGATTGTCATCTTGCATGACACACCAATTCCATTACTTCGTAAAATTGAATAATAATTAATCATATTTCCGTTGGAAAATTTTTAGTTTCATTTAAATTTTGAGCTTCTAACTGTTTCAAATTAGATATATAATAAGAAATGCTCCTTTTTAACTTTACACGCTACATTTTATAATGAAAAACAAGATTTTTAATGGTAATAATTACTTAATTTTATTTTTTAACTAATTTTTTTAGATTATAATTACAAATTCAAATATTTTTTGGAAAAATTTCTCTACTAATTGGGTTGATCCATTAATGTAAACTTGGAAATTTAACTTGGAAGTAAGAATCTTTAAAATAATAGAATATCGTGTACTATGAATTATATTCTACGTTTATTCTCGAATGGGTTAATAATAAATATATTGAGAACAAGACTAACTTGTGACTTAACCCCCATCGCCATGTAGATAGCAGTTCGTTGTTCATTATCATTGCTTGCAGTATCTTATGTTAACTTTTCGTTGCAGTAAGACAAACAAAATACGTACTTTGGCATGAATATCTCTAACTAATATAATATTGCTAGATAGACGCCCCTAACTCCTCCTACCATCATCCATCATCCCTTCCCCGAACTTAAAAAATATCTTGGATAGCCTACTCATTTTCCTAAATAATATTTTTCGAATTAAATCAGTGTAGCCTCCCAAAAGCGTCTACACAAAATGAAATAATGGCTACATTTAGGGGATTAAATAGTGTATTGCTAACTTTTGATAATTTTCTCTACTAATTGTATGGTCTAGTGGGTAGCGTCAAGGTTCCATTCCTGCCACGAAGAATAGTCTTTAATGTTAATGCGAGTCTAAAGATTTTTAAAAATGGTTACATTAATGTTGTACACGAATTATTTCCATCGAAAAGTCTAAAAAATATTCATAATGACAACTTGAAGATCATATAAATGATGTTATGTTTAAAACAGGTCTTAAATTAATCAGTATGATAATTAGCTGCTATGTACCTAGTTCGTTAAATTTAACCCTCAATGGGTATAGAAGCAAATATAAAAAGAAATTTGCAAAAAAATTACACGTATTCACAAATTTCTTCATCTTGACGATTAACACATCCTGACTATTAGGTGTGTACGTTGCTGCTGGTTGGGACCACCCTTGCTGAAGAAGCAGCTAAGGATTCCAAGAACGAGAAGCGCGGTTTAACATCTTCCCTGGGGGGTTTCCACGGAGGATTTGGATCGATTGGTGGTGGTTATGGAAGCAGTTTCGGGTCCAGCCATGGTAGCTTCGGAGGCGGTCTTGATGGAAGCTACGGAGGTGGTCACGGAGGTCTTGGGGGCTACGGTGCTGGACTTGGAAGCTACGGAGGCGGTCTTGGAGGCTACGGAGGAGGCGAGGTGAAGGCCGTGACCATCACGAAGGAAGTCCCCGTGCCAGTGCCACAGCCCTACCCCGTCCCTGTTGAGAGGAAGGTCCCTTACCCAGTCAAGGTCCCTGTCAGCGTCCCCGTAGACAGACCGTACCCTGTACCCGTGCCTAAGCCTTACCCAGTCCCCGTGGAAAGGCCAGTTCCTTACCCAGTTCACGTGACCAAGCCTGTGGCCGTTCCAGTGCCCCAGCCCGTCATCGTGAAGCAGGCCGTCCCGGTCTACGTCAAGGATGGCTCTTCCCTTGGAGGCGGATTTGGCGGCTACTCCGGCTTCGGTGGCAGCAGCGGCAGCAGCTACAGCAGCTACGCCAGCAACTCTTTCGGAGGCTTTGGCCACCACTAGAATAGAACCTATTTCACTTTCACATTTCCGGAAACTCCTTCAATATGTACATCTTTAGGCACTAAATCTGTGAATAAACTGCAATATCAATTATTTCTTTATTTTTTCATAAACCCAATTACTTTTATTTGATACTGTTTATACAACATCTATTTATTTCATGGAAGACAAAATGTCTGAAATTGCATTTAATTTTCTATAATCGTCTCTAAAAATCTTTGTGGATGGTATGGTATTCTTCTAGCCTAATTGGCAAGATATCATTTTAAGACCATCTCAGTGGCTTACTTTATTTGGTATATTATTTGTCGTATCGTATCTCGGCGGTGACAGCTCCGGTTATTTTAAGTACATCTGGGCTTCATCCTCCTCGGTTGGAGATCATTCAGATGCAGATAATTACTTTCACATCACTTGTTTAAGTCATGTCCTGAAGGCCTAATTGTCTAGGCTTGTTACTACAGTACCAGCAGGTAAAGTCAGTCAGAATGAATGTTATACATTGCAAAAATAGGCTGTAGATCTCCTGTGGTCTAGTGTCCAGCGTCGCTGCATCGCACCTCTGAGGTCCCGGGCTAGAATCCTGGCATGGGATTGGACGTTTGTGCCGTTTGAGAAACCATACTATGATACCACTACATGGATATAAGTTTTCCTAATCATCACAGACGCTAATAATCTTGCAATTGGTGAGGCTATAAACAAAAAAATAGGCTGTATTAAATCTCAGAGTCTGGAAGGCTTGGCCTAAAAACTCGACCGGAAGATTGTTTTTATTATTTACTCATTCAGGTATGAATGATAGTTTTAGCTAAAAACCTAGGCCTGAATGATTTCCTGTTGTGATGGTTTATGATTAAATAGATGTATAGAGTTTATCCAATTATCATTTATTACAATGAAAACACCTGATGGCCTGGTTAAATCAACTAAACTCTTAACTTTAAGACTGATATACTTACAAGTAATGAAACGAAATATGTATGCAATATTTCAAGGAAAATCAAGTAAGCTCCACTCACCATTGACAACGATTATATAGGGGAAGGTGTCTATTATTGGCTCCGAAACCTGTTCAAAACCAACTGCGAGTTATACGGTTTGCCCTGAAGCTATCACAACTAGATGACACCGTACTTTTTATATATTCAATGAATTGAACTTTATCAAAATACCGTACTTGTTGTTTCGGTTTTAGGGCAAAATAAAAAGAACTATTTTGGTGCGAAGTCGCGGAGGTTAGATAGTAAGTAATACATATGCTCATTTAAATATTAAACAAGAATTATTTTAAATATTAAAATTGTATGTAAGAAATTGTCTCTAATTGAGATTATTTTGTATGAAATCAATTTTTTTATTTTTAGTATATCACAAAAATGTTTTACAAATTAGGTCATTTTTAGTATTTTTTTGTATTTAGCATTCCTTTACGAAATTACGTATATTTTTAATTGTTCCATTCTTTCAATCCAAGACTCATGGAATCAATAAATAAATATAAATCTATTTCAATTGTTTCTAAATATCAATAGCTGTGAATTACAAGGAAACGCTTCCGTATCTTGCGGCTGTGCTACTTTCCCTGATTTGTGTGCTTTAGTGACGCTTCGCAAGAGATATGAGACCAACTTATTGGTCACCCCGGCAGCTAAGGGAATTCTTCGTTTATTGACAGTTTTTTGTGCCTCGTCCCCTGACTGTCACGTCATATTTCTAGTGGTGGCCGCTGCAGGCGGTGTTTCAATTTGTGACCGGCAGGGGACCGTATCCAATAAATGGAACCTAGTTTATTTGCTACTTCTGTTCTTATAACTTCCTGGGCACCTGCTGTTGATTACTTTGATCAAATTGTGCATGTTACCAATTTTGCGTCAGTCACGTTTCTCAAATTGAGAAATTTCGGTTTTCTGTAATGCAGTTCTAAATAGCTGTGTATACACTGTGTAGCTATGGTCTGGGTAACTAGAAATGTGTGGTTGTGCTTGTAGTATAAGCGGACGGAAAGTAATTATAAATGCTTATATTTTCGTTCGACGTGGCCAGTTAATAAGCAAGTGTTGGTTGGAGTCAAATTTCAAGCTCAAAGAGATTGTAATGACCAGAAAATACTTGCAGCGTAATTGTAGAGGCACAATGCTACTACTGTATACGTTATGCAAGAAGTAAACTCGCGAGAATGTTCTAGATCCATCAGACACGTGATACATAACCGACAAAGAGACAACATCTTACGCGAGAGAGTTAGTAGTTGTTTGAAATGTGTAACCGAAAAAAATGGGGAGTAAGTGAACGATTAGTTGTGACAGTAATTGTAGAAGGTCGGAGATCCCCTGTTGTCTACACGAAGCGGTTTATTAATGTTAGCTTCAAATAATGGTAATATTAAAAATTTCGCTTTAACTAAAATATTCGAATACTTTATTATAAATTTAAAGTAAATGGATTTAGTCGTCTTTAATTTATGAAACAAACTGTGCGGGAGAAGTCACCTAATTGCCAAGCCTAGGGCGCAAATCAAGCAGCTTAAATAAGAACGTTTACCCAAATTCTGTCGCCAAGGAAAGGTGTACTCAATTCCGGTCTATTATTTTTCACGGAAATTTGATATTAGCTTGGAACATCTCTATCAAGTACTGTATGTTAGTTTTAATTTGGGAAAATGTTTTTCTTGTGACCCTCACTCACAAATATCTAGCGGATAAGTGTTCCGTGGAATTTGTCGACAACCGTTGCATCTCAACACCCGTCTGACTCTAAGACGGTGTCTGGTAAAGTCATCTCCCATTGGCGTTTTCAAAATCATCCAATTAAAGTCCTCCTTTCAGCTGTAACGTAGAAAAATTATCCAATTACAGAAAGTATTATGGTACTGAAACTTGGTGACTGCGTTCTGGCAATATTTAATAGGAGCACTGCGTTATGTATCTGTTCCAAAAAACATGTCTACTCTCAGCTCAGTCTATAATTAGTCTCATTTTAAAACGTAAATATAAGAATTGAAAATGTATTATGATGCAATTAATTACATAAATATTTTATAAATATCGGCTGATTACGTGGTGTGTAATTATATTGTTTTCATGCTTTTGTTAATATATGTTGATTAAATATTTATTTAAAAACATGAATTCATTCAATAACACATGTATTAATGAAATAAATAAATTACTTTATTAATTATTCAAATAAGTAGTGTAAGTTGTAATTTGGTGGACCCAACGAGTATTTTTAAACCAAATACTAATGACATTTAGATAAATAAAATGAGCGCAATTTTCTTCTTGAAAACCAAATTTGGTGTTAAATGAACATTTTTAGTGATCAATAACCTTATTCTTCCATAACTATAATTATTTGAGTCTGTGTTGAGAAAATAAATATTTGTGAGCAGATGTTTTTATCAATGAAGAATTTTAGTTTAATTAACTTATATATTTGGGTATACGGTTATGAACTTTATACAAACACTAATATTTAAAGTAATTAAAGATAAAAAGAATAAAAATGTTTCAATTTCCATACAACTTGAAAAAATATCAATGACAGCATAAAAATAGTACTGTCATGCAACATGCCACTACTTCATAGGTAACGTTAAACTTCTTGTCCAATGTTTTCCGTTTCCTGGAGTGGTGCAGAAAAGACAGGAACAACCACAAAACTCAAGCTGATAAATCTGCAAATTAGGCTGCCGATACGCTGATTCACAACTGAATGAAGAACAGATAGATGAGATTTTTATTACTGTGTTTCACCCTTCTTTTACGCAAAACAATACGAACAACTCCTTCAGTTAAATTCGCGGAAAGTTGGACAACAAGCCACCCAACCTAAAATTAAAACTGCGAGGGTTACTCCATAAGTCTGGTCATTAAACACTTTCGTATGAAGGTTTGGAAAAAGGCACAGATCAAAACCACATTTGGTGAAGTTCATGCGAAATCTGCACCAACATTGACGACAATTTACTTCCGGAATAATGAGTTTTAACGCTTTCGCAGAAGCACCGAAGATGAAAGTCACTCAGGCCACCTAATTTTCAACCAAGGAAAACATCGAAGAAGTTCCCAATATCGTAATGGAAGATCGCAGACTAAAAGTGCGTGCGGTTGTTGATGTTGTAGGCTTCTCAACCGAACAACTGCATTTCATTAATTATGAAAATCTGGCCACGAAAATGCATTGTAGGAGATGGATTCCATGACCGTTTACATTGGACCAACGATGGATTCGGAAAAACACATTTCAACTCAGAATATAGCATTGTTTAGGCGTAGCCTGCAAGACATTTGTGCAGACTCGTAACCGTCTATGAAACTTAAATCCATCAATACACGTCAGAAACCAAAAAATAATCAAAACAATTGGCAAAAACTGGTGAAAGTACATCGAAAAAAGTGCAGAGCATATTGTCAGCTGGAAAGGTGATGGCCACAGTTCCTTTGGGGTATAATATTCACAGAATTCTTGAAGAAAAAAAAACACAAACATAACTGGGCGCTATTATGTTGCTCAGTTGGATTGTTTGAAACGGAGCTGTTTGAGAAACGACTAAGAAGATTCTGTTTCACAAGGACAATGGGCCAGCGCATCCAGAAGCAGCCTCACGAGTTGGGATTAGAATTGTTTCTCATCCTATTTACCAGACCTAGCACCAAGTGATTTCTTCTTGTACACAAATTTGAAAATTTTAGCTTGGTGGGAAGAAATTTTCATCAAATGAGGAACTGATCGAGACTGTAACGGAGTATTTTCAGAGTTAGACAAAATCTACTTTTGTGATGAGCTGAAAAAAATTGGAAACTTGCCTCGCCAAGCATATATCTAAGAAAGGAGACTATATTGAGAAATAAAGTAAGTTTTATAAATAAACTTATTTTTGTGACATTTTACCACACTTATCAAACTAACTTCGTATATATAAAAAAATACTTAAACGACTCCATCAGTCAAATCACGTTTCTTTGTTGCTTTCCAAAAGACAATTACATTACTTAAAGTACTCATCCAACTTCCTGAGTCAAATCGGTTTTTTTAAATTTATTTATACAGGTCGCATCGACTGCCTGGTCATTAGCAACTACAGTGACAATTATTTACATATTTTTATACAATTATTTATTTACATATTATTTACAATCATGAATTTACAAAATAAGATACTGGTAATGACCATTTTTCTGTTCGTTAACCATTAATTAATTTTTTATCTTCATTACATGTGATTTTTAAATTTAAAAACACAAATTACAATACATTTCAAGTAAATTAAAAATCTTACTGTCCTTACAAAACGAAATCAGTTTTGTTTAATACTTCCCAATATTTCATCATGCCGATAATGTAGTAAAGTAAATACGACAATGCTTCACGTCCGAAAAACTACCACGGTCAAACGGAATACGTATAAAATTTAACATTTTTGCACTTGGTATCATTTCAATAGATGGAAGTCACTGAGTGTTGCTCTGCAGTGACGATGCAGTGAAGGTTTTCCTTCCTGTGGCATTCCCTTGTGGCAGACGACTGTTCTCCGAAGCGCGCGATGTATTAGTCCCTGTCCGGTCACTTATCAGGACGACCGCGACACACGACGCCTCCAGAGATGAGAATTGGTCGTAAACAACATTCTAAATATACACGCCGTGGCTTACGATCGAAAACACCTCCGACCGTTCAGAGATCACGTAATTCGAACTGTAATTCAACACGGGCTCTAACTGGCGATGAAACTAAAATTCTAAACGCCTAATTTCACTACACTCTTTTAAAGCGAGTCCCAAATCATTTGTTTTAGTTAGTTTCAAAGCTAGAATCACTGTTGTGAAAGGCATTTAAACAATTATGTATAATGAAGTTGTTATAATAAATCAGTATAATTTTTTTCGAGTACATAAATATTGAAACGAGTCGATGTTTTTTTTAACTTGACCAATTTTTACACCGTGCAGCCGAAAATATTAACCTACCACAAACGAAAAAGTGACGATTCACCAAGAGTTAAGAAAGTGCAAATGACACATTCATAATTGAAGAAAATGCTCGTCGTCTTTTCTGACGCTCACCGCATTATCCACAGGGTATTTTCTGCCACCGGTATTACTGTAAATTCTCGGAATTATCTGAGTGTCAGAGATCGGGATTCAGGGGGTTTATCCGCAAAAGCAGACAATATTTTAGTAGCTAATTCATATCCATCTTCCTTCATCATCTTAATATCTCCAAACGAATTAAAACATGAAATTTTCTCGTACCATCAAATACAAAGATAACAATTGGATTACAGCTGTACTATTCTATCGAAATTTTGAATTCAAAATTTTATCACATGTTGAAACAGTTAAATATTATTATAATATAGAAATGCACTATCTCACTGTCTTATTATATTATAAATTCTTTACATCATCTAGATTCCATATTTTGATTATAACTCTATCCATAATGGGCAGAGTTAAGGTATTCAACTTCCGATTTAACAACAGTCCGTTATTACAAAGAACATTACTTTTAATCACAATAATTTCGATACTACATCATGTAGAGCACAGATATCAAAAATGTGCTAATTAAATTGGTTCAACCACTGTAAAATTTTTTAGCTCAAACCGACAGTGCAAATAAACTGTGCCTTGCAAATTTTATTTATACAAATCAGTTTTTTCACAGCCATTTTAAACCTATTGACGTCCTAAATTAATGAGGGAATGTTGTTACGTTTTATTTTTGGCAATTGCTTTATGAATTTCTTTCTTGTTTGTAGCCGATTTATTTACTGTAAAATTTAAATGTGTCAGAGAATTACAATTATAAAAAAAATTGGTTTCCCTGAGAATCCAGATTATATTAAATAAGAAGTAGCTCAGATTTTGTAGGCTTGAAGAAACTATTGCAGTCATATAAATTGAAGATAAACACTTTCTTTCAGCTAATTGCCGTCAGATGTGAGAGTTACAACCGTCATCAAAAAACGAGGGAACAACTGATTATGCCTTTTCAACCCAGTGGAAAAATAGCAAATAAAAAATTGTGCGGGAGAACAATTGGAACAACCTTATTGGGGTGTGAGCAGCAATAGTAATGAAGATAAACAGTGAGACTGAAATAGTTGGTACAATATAGAATATTTTAAAATACATAAAAATAATTTTGGAAAATTGACTTATGAGTAATTTCTGAAATAGTGAGCTAAAAAAAACAATAACTGCATGAATATTAAGTGTGATACCAACTTCCACGGCAATATCTATGACATTATCTTTGCATTAAGACGAGCTTTATGCGACTAATGGTGTCTACTATCGTAGAATAAACGCAGCACATGTAATTATTATTAAATTTGGTCTACAAATTTATCGTTACTTAATCAAAATTAATTCAACAAAAACTCACTCAATCACTTTTTATTTAAATATTGTGAGGAAAAATGAGAGAGATTGAAATTCTCCTAATTTTAATCAGGAACTCAATTTCTGCTTGGGCTAAATAAACTAGTGCATATACCAGGTATAAACCAGAGTATTTTAGTTAAAAGAATTATAGAGCGGACAGATTTTCGAATATGAACTAATGGTAATTTCAGAGTGTAAGAAATATCAAAAAGTATTTCAACGGGACCAGTTTTGCTTAAGTTTAGGGTCCCCTACACGGTCAATCATACTGTCAGTATAAGCCAAATCTGAGTTTCAATAGTGGACTGATGCCATGAATGACGGATATCTAGATATTTTGAGTTAGGAGTTAGGAATTAGTGACCTTATAACGGTCCCAAAAAAACAGCTTTCTATCAATAGCTGCAAAATATTATGTTAATTTTTCAGTCGTCTCGCAAAACTGATTCATAAAGAAAGAGATTCAGACATATTGTTCAGGAAGTGAACCATATCCGACACATGTCACGTCACGTGCTAAATATTCATTGTCTTCAATTTATTCTCAGCCTTCACTGCAAAGGCACGTGTGGTTGGGCAGTAATTAATTCCATTAATACCACTGCTTGGAGTCTGAAAGAAATGAAAGACAAGCGCTACAAGAGTCTTAAAGGAAACGATTTGCCATCCGAAAAGTATATCCGACACGTAAAACGTAAAGTAATTACAGCGCAACGAGATTTGAGACGGCAAAAATTCAAATTATCAAGAGTATTTCTGAAAAACCGTTTATTAAAATAATATCGGGCAGTAATTTCATTTATAAATTCTTCTGAGGAGCAGGAACTATTACAAATTTCATATTGAATAGTTAAAATACTAGTAATAAGTGTTAATAATTGCCTGCTTATTCCTGCTTTTAAGATTAATTATTAAATATTTAGCCTTTCTAAACAGAGATTTATATCCAAACTAAGATATGCAATAGGTGAAGTAACAAATTTGAACAACTATCACGTATCAGCATTCAACTTATTTAATACACCAATCAACTTTCTCCTAGTTAAAGGATTTCTACAAATAATTTCATGATCATATTACACTAATTTGGCTCTTTATTTTAAAATGGGCTTGTACGTTTTACGTTATTCTACTATCAATCATTTTTTCTTCGCAGATGCAGTTCAACCATTTCCACCAATATCTTGAAGAACTGCTCGTTGAGAAATAATTTATATAATCTTCTTCAGCATTTGTCGATTAAATTTCACACATGAAATTTAAATACGTGTACTTTTTGCTATTTTTAAAAAAAATTCACCTAACGTTAACGCTTCGCTGTTATTATACTAATATATACGGCATTATACTGGCAGACATTATATTTCTGTTTTCCTCCTGCTTCAAATTTTGTCAGTTTATTTTATAAGAGCCAGCTTCGAAACGTCGGCATATCTAAATTTGATTATTATTTCTCTCTATTTTTTAAGGTTTGTCTATTAATATTAGGTCGTATCTCTTTTTATTAGTTCCACAGACGTTAATTTTTACATTATTGCCATCATTATAACCAAAAAGGTTTTAATAGACAATTGCTCCCGCTGACTTACGGCAGGCAACTGAAGGCTGTCAGTCTGATTGACGCAGGATTGCCAGTCTGATAGATCATTGAAACTGACTGACAATCTTGAATGACCGTGTAGGGGTCCATTTAGGCTTGACTCAGTATCAAATGGAACAATAAAATTTTCTGTAGTTACCAGCAGTTCTTCTTTCTTAAGGTCAGTCCTTCGGCTCAGGTATTCCTTTTTTAATGTATTAGTTTAGCATGTCTTTGTGTAAAACTTTTATAGACACCTCATAGAAATTAAACTTAAATGTTTCCGAATATTTTATGTTTTGTCTTCCAGGTGTTAGTTTTACATGTAAGTATATTGAGGAGAATTAGAAAAAATGTCCATCTGAGGCATTGTGCCTTCATCTTCATAATCATAGCAGATGACATGTAATTAATGCCATTAAATCGTAGCTGATGTCATCAATCTCAGTTATTTTGTTAGCAGCAATCTTACCAACCGAGAAATGCTCTCGCTCCTGCCATCTGCTAGCAACTTACTGAACTCCAGGGCCAAGACGTTCCACATTTATTATTGTATTTCCACAACAATCTCACAAGGAATTCAGCAACTGGATCTAACTGGTACAAATACAGGTAAAAAACTTAATAAATAATTTATGTAACAAATACATATGCATTAAATGAGTTAAAACAGTCTCTTTTTCAGTTATTATGTTATTCAATTTCGGCCGAAAGAGTCATAGAGAGTTAAATTATTATACCTGAAGAAGTTTAAAATGAGAGACGAAACGTATAGTTCAATATTTAATAAAATAAAAACTGACAAAGAAGCAGTTTTAACTAACTTAAATTAACATTTTAGCAACAATGAAGAAAATTATAGAATCAGTAAAAGAACACTGGAAATTATACATTCAAAGTTATAGGTGTTAAAAGTGTTCTAAATTTTGAGCTTTCTATAGATGATATAGGATACATTTCATAATTTAATTAACCAAAATTATTTATTATTATCTTAAAGTATTTCAAAATACTATACGTTGTTGCAACTATTTTATTCTCTCTGTTTATCTTAATTAAAAATTCTGTAAACCTCCCAATAAGACTGTTCCAGTTGTTCTTGAACAATATTTTTTTTGTTCACTGACTTGAAAATGCAGAATTAATTATTACTTTGCGTTTTACTACTTCCGTTTGTTTTTGATGATTGTTGTCGTAATTCTCATATCGGACGGTAATTAGCTGAAAGGAAATGTTTATCTTCAATTTATATTACTACAATAGTTATTTCAACTCTGGAAAAGAAGAGCTACTTCTTACTTAATATGATCTGGATACTCAGAGGAACTAATTTGTTTTCGCGAATTGTAATTATCTGACACATTTCAATTTTACAATAAATAAGTCGGCCACAAGTCAGGAATAAATCGATAAAGCAACTGCCAGAAAAGGAAACAGCTTAATATTACCTCATTAATTTAGGTTGTCAACAGCTGTAAAATGCCCATATGAGTTCTGGCTGTAATTTTTATGCGTTTCTAAATTTTTCTATCACCCAAAAACTGGGTTTTATAAATATAACTTCGAAGCCACGGTATATTTGCACTGCCTGTTTCAACTGAAATTTTTACCGTAATTTAACCAATTTATTTAACAGATTTTAACTAATATTTAACGTGATATGGCACTAAAAAATTTTCATGGAATTTAAAAATGAGTGAATTTCATTAAAAATGATTATGAAAAATGCGGTATTGTAATGTCAGAAGTTCAAGTATTGAGTAGAATTCATAATTTTTATTGTTATACAAGAGAAGGTAATAATTATAATTACCTGATATATATCAATTTTACATAAATAAAGCGGCAACTACTCAGAAAAAAATTAATACGTACTGACAAAAATACAATTTCACGACGGTTTGTACTTAATTTAGGACTTTATCAGGCGTATTTGAAGTATTATACAAACTACTTTTATACATTGCTAAATTATTATTTTATATCAGACAAAAGTTAATGTCGTACAAATAAATTTCGAGAAAATTTCTCAGCTTGCTGGAAACGGAATATGAGCTTTTGACTCGTATTAACAAGGAATAAATATTATTTATAATACTCCAAATACAACTGACGAAGGACGAAACGCAGTGTAGTTGTATTTTTGTCAGTTACGGTGTAATTAGAAACCGATTATTTGTATCATTGGTTTTATAATTATTTAATAAAATATGACATCTGCCGAATTAAAGGAAAATGTACTCCTTGTTTGTCCCGAAAGATCGGGACATTAGCAAATTTAAAACAAAAATGTTATTGCTGCTCAAATAGCATGTTTCTTTGTAGATATTAAGCTCTAGTAATGTTAAACATAGTAATAAATGAGAAACTACAGTATTTAATTTTTATTGTCAATATATACAGTTAGTGATTGACAGAGAATCGTAAGATAAACGTATAAGAAATTTTAGCGATTCAAAATTCATTCCGTATCTTCATTTACAGAGATTATAATACGCAATTTGTAGGTCGACCATTATGAGCTAATGCGCACAATTCCCCGGACGAGCCTAAGTCTTTTAAGAGTACGTCCTGTTGCACGTTTTTAATGGCGCCGCTAATATTACTCGCGTTTAGTAATAATTTCATTCCCGCGACGACAGAAACAGCCAAAGAAAAAAAAAGAGGACAGGCAATTTAGCTTCTGTCCCACTGATTTAATTTCTGTCCGCTTAGTGGGTCCTCTGCGGTGCCCAGAAGAGCGACCTCATCTCGTTTGTTAATTAATTTATGGTTTGTGCGAATTAATAATTAGTGTTTGTCTGAGTTGCGGCCTCCGGACGGCGAAGGTAATAAATTTGGTGGGAGCCAAGCTTCTGTACACAATGTTCTCCCATGAGTTAATTTAATAGTGGCATCTAGAGGTGAACAGTGACGGCTGAGTTTACTCAATCTCAATGGGCCAAGTTTGACGGTAAAATACTAATTATTACATAGTCATATGCAGTAATAAAGAATTATTTATTATTTTCAATGGGTTTTGCTTTGATAAAAGTTGATTACAAAGTTCTTCCTACAACTAAACTCAAACTGTAGAACTAGTTTATTCACTTTACACACAAGCATTGTCACCTTAGAATTACCTTGACAATAATTACTCTATTTAACAACACTTTAAGAGCACTATAACAGTAAGTGTTAATTAAAAAAGATAACTCAAATATTCTATCGTAGTAGTAAATAATAAAGCAAAACCTTTACTACTTTCTGGGTGGCTGAAGTCCACGCGTGATCATTCTCTAGCATGAAACTTTGTATTCTTCTTCATCCAATTACCTCTCAAATCTATGTTTTCGTATTGTACGTCTGCTCAAAAGCACGATAGAAATAGAACCAACCATAATAATAGTGTTTAATATATTCTAACTATTGTAAAAATTGCACGTCTCCAGTTCTACAGCATTTGCATTGCTGGGACTGTGCTGCGCTCTGTAGACGATGCTTAGAACTACCTCCAACTACCAACTTTCCTAACAGATGAATTTTGCAGACAATATTCGTACAATTTTTGTGTTACTTCCATTTTTTAGACTGATTAATAACTTTTCCATAATTTTACGAGGAGAAAACATTTTTCAGTCTCAATATATTCATAAAAATGGAATACTAATTTATTTTACAATTTAAAACGTAACAATTTCAAAATTTCACATGAACTATTCATGGAAGAAACAATTTGTAAAATTTATTTCTGCTCACCTTTCTTGTCTTTAATCTTCACGGAAACAAGTAACATATTTCAGACTTTCATAAAAAATAGCGAATGCGGGACGGAACGGGGCACTTGTTTAAAAACTTTTGAAAAATTATGGAAACAGAAAAATGACTTCATGAAAGTATAAAACATTATTTTATTCTATTCTTTACTGAATCTAATATCAATATAACTTAAAACAAAAAATTTAGGTTTTTGATAAAATTTTAAAAAGAAACCAAATTTCACCTTCAGCCCCAGCCCCCGGGGCAGAACGGGATAGCATGTTTTGTATATGAAATTATTGAAATAAAATATAATATAATTTAAGGAAAATATATCACCTTTTGTGTTTTTTTCTTATATTTTTTTACCTCGCATTTGATCGCTTTATCAATTCTTTATTTCACAACTACACAGGCTTTGATAATATTTCTCCCTTTTGCCGTTGATTTTCCTTCGTAATCTATTATTTTTGGTACAGAATCTGGTAACTCATCTTATAAGTTGAGTCTGCCAGTTTTCCCTCCTTTTTTTGAGGAACAATCAACATTTTACCTTATGAAGTAGTATCCAGTTTCGCCCCGCATGCTAGTCTAAATTACAAAAGGTATTAGAATATCATGTAGAAATCTGTGCCGTCTTATATTAAATAGAAACTTATTTATAAGAACGTTATTGCTGCTACTAAAAAATTAGGTAATGAAACATACATTGCTAATTCGGAAAGTAAAACAAACGCGACATAAAACGTTATCAACGAGACCGCCGGTAATTCTGAAAACCATACCTACATACAACTTACAAAGAACGAACACTCTACATCTAATAAAGAAGCAGCTCGTGAATTTAACTCGTATTATATTAACGTTTCTGTTGATATGTAGGAAAAACCTATGTAAGGCGTCGAACTTTTGTAATTGCTGCGCAACTGCAGAGAATTGGTTATAAGTCTTTCTTTCTACTGGCGGTCAATAAGAATGATATTATTTATATAATCAAACATCTAAAAACTTCTAACGCGTGTGACATATATGGAATCAGCAGTAAGATTATCAAACATGTGGAAAATCTACCAACACGGTTTCATACGATTTCGTTTAAAGAATTCATGACGCAGACGACGAGATACTTAAATTGAGCATAATTTTTGCTGACCTCTCCAAAGCATTTGATTAAGAAGATCATGATATATTTATGGAATCGGAAGAGTTCCCTTTTATTATTGACCTAATAGAAAACAGGGGCCAAAAGCTTGCGATTGAAAACTTGGATGAAAATGAGTATGTCAGAATGGGAAACAATTATCTGCGGTGTCCCTCAGAGCTCAATTTCGGGACCCTTACGTTGCATTATATACATTTACAATTTAACGAATTATTTAGATCCCTTAAACAAGTCCTCTACGCAGACGACACAATTTGGTAATCACAGCAAGTGACTCGGAAAGAATCTGAAAATATAGCTTATGTAGAACAAATATGTCAAATAATAATTTACCTTCCAATGTAATCATAACCTACTTATAAAGTTCAAGTCTAATAATTCTGTAAAGAATTTGTCAAAGGATTAATAATAGTAATTATGCCGCATGCATAATATAGTGGAAGATTATTGTCGTAAATAAAAACGAACCATTTGCTATACTATCATAATACAAACGGTTTTTATTTTAAAGTCAATATGTGCATAACTTATTTCAATATTTCTATCCTTGTTGAATTATTTTCAGCTGTTTACGGAGACAAGTGGAATTAGGAAATGAGATTATAACTCCTGCGTCGGCGATCGACTAATCCTTGTCGCAAAAGTTTGTCAAGAAGCGAAGCTGCTATTATCAAGACACAGCTGAAGGATTAATGGAAGCTGCTACAAAGGCACAGTCGATCCATGAGATAATTTCAATAGTCAATTTTACTCAAGCCAAGTCTTGAAAGCAATTAGTAAATCTCAAAATTATTCGTGAAAATCATTACATAATTTTACTGTCATAAATTATTTCGCACATTAATAATATACAATATAATAGAAAATCTTCAAGCTATACAATAGGTTGATTGGTGTCCGGTAATTTTTTTAGAAATATTTGGAAATTTTATAATGCGCTATGACACTTATAATATTTTTTTCGTGAAACATTTAAAATCGGTCAATAGTGATTCACTTCCTCAAATTGCATGTGTTGCTAAAATTGTTTTATATTGGTAACCTATACAATCTTGGTTCTTGGATATGTAAACGTTTCGAAGAATTATTGGTTATATCTGGGGCCACGTTTGACGGGTTAGGAGTTGATTTAACGTCGAAGATGACGTTTAAACATTTGTAGTTTGACAGTACGTTTGTTTTTGGAGTGATAGCGTTTGAGACAGTGTCTATAAATTTAATTCCTTGTAATCGGAAGAAGAGAGACAAATGTGTAATTTGTTTCAGAAATTTGAAGTTAGCTTGTCTGTATAAATTTATATTCACCGAACGGCGTCACGAATTACATTAGGTTGAATCTTTTGTTGTATTTCTACGTACATTACATATTAATTTCAGTTGCCAATATATAAAATTCCAGGTATGAAGGAATGCTCCCCTCTTTCTTCGTGTACCTGTGTAAGGGTTCTCCGAAAACATCACTACGCTGACATGATGTAGAAGGATAAAGGATTACTGATTGGTTCTACGATGAAAGAGCGGGATAATTAGGAATTATTCAGAGCCTTATGAAGATCACTGATCCAATGAGAGGCTGGCTGATGAGACATTCTGCTGTTGATGTTGACGGAGAAAGGACGTTCTGGTGCTACAGCAGCTTGAGTGCACAAGCGGGGTCATGTGGTGACGATCAGTTTGTTCAGAATTCGTTCATAGCCTATTTACCCAAAGGTAAAGAATTTTTACATATTCAGTAAACTCATTTTCATTCTATTTTTTCTTTTTTTTTGTAAATTAGTTATTGTGTTTTTATAATAGAGACATCTTATCATAAAATCGTTAATATTACCAAAATTCCAAAAAACAGAAAGATAAGCAATAAATAATAATAATAAAGATTTTGAATGACTTTTTATGGACAGTAGATCATTGCCCTAGAAAGCAGTCGTCGTCCGATTGAGGTTTACATTCTGATTTCTTACTTATTCTAAAACGTAATTAATCAATTTTATTAAAAAAATTAATTTACACCATCGAATCATTCTCAATTGTCATTCAAAAATTTTGTTTTAGTATTTGCTTGCTTACATAAAGATATCGTTGAGCTACAACAAAACTGTTAGTAGGTTGGTCTTGTATCCATTACACATATCAAACTATCTATTTTAAAGAAAGATTTCGGTTTCTGCCTGAAAGTTCTTCGGTATGAATAGTGTATTTCAGATAGGAATGGGTTCCATTTCGTCGGTACGCACGTTGTTGTTATCTTCCCCCAGAGATGTGTACTTGTATGTGAGTAAAGGATCAGCGCCGCCCATAATTGTAGTTCCGCGCCTTAACGAGGTAGCGTTCTCCGTCGAGGCCGATCAGATATACGCCAAGCCAAAACTCGCAAACGATGCTCCGCTTCTGGCAGGCCTTATCTCAGCTCTTCTTCTTCTTCCTGGCATTAGCACTTTCCTCATCAATCACTTATTGGCTCATAGGTCGTCAGAGCCCTTTTGCTGTCACCTAAAACAGAACATAATAGTGGCCTCTAAAGATATATGCACTTGCTCCAGCCTGTAAGATTTTCTAATAATGTAATGAACATTATCTTCAATTTGTCCTATAGCAGCCAACAGTTTATGAAGAATTCTTCCTAAGATGGAGAGTGTCTTGAAATGAGGATTAGATTTATTTACGTTTATATATTTTACATAATTGGGGAGATTTTAGAGATTTACACACTCCAAAAAGTTGACTTTTGAACTATAGCTCACACATCACTTCAAGTGAGACGTTATTAGGAGATACTCAAATATTAGAATTTGTAATGGATGAATTAGTCCTCTAGGCGCGGTGCGCAATGAGGAAACATGCTTCATGAAACGCATGAAGCGTTTCATTTGGATATGCTCATTAATGAAAAGTGTCAATTCGAAGAGGATAGGTTTGTAATATATTGGGGTGGACAACTCCTTTACAAAGTTAATTTTGCTTTTAATTTCATTAAATAATTACATTTTAGGTCAACTAAAAGACTGGTTAACCTAGAAACAGCATCATCTAAATCGCCTACAAGTTTGGACTGTAAGTGAAGGTCGAAATAAATTAATCAAAAACACGCTCTTTAGGAATTCACCTCGACAAAAGGTTTACTTGGAGAAAACATTTCATCACTAAGAAGAAAGATATTGATCCATAAGTTTAAGATCTTTACTGGTTCCTAGGAAGAAGATATATTCGACCCCTGTGGCCTATAAGCAATCGTCGCTGTCTCACAGCACAGAGGTGCCGTGTTCGAATCCTAGCATTGGCTTGGATATTTGTGCCATTTACCTCACGAAGACTGGGATTAAGACTGACGGAGAATCGATACGCTGGCCACGTATCACTCCAAATTCCGGAAGTGTCATGTAAGACAAGGACCTGAATGGGCTGCAGAGCCGAAGAAGAAGGAATAAGATCTAAACTCACCATAGAAAACAAGCTCCTAACACACAAAACTGTCATCAGACCCATTTGGGCATATGAGATTGAATTATGGGATTGTCCTAAATTGGTATACTACAACTTAGACAGTCAAAAATCGTAAGAGGAATTTTAGATGCTCCATGGTACATTTATAATAAAAGGATTCAGGAAGATCTTAAAATACCACCCATCAAAAATGTTGTGTCACATTTTTTTAAAAAAAACCTAACTCCAATTCTATGATCCAGCAAGTAATTGCAGCCCCTTCAATAATAAGATTGAAACGGCGCCTGCCACACAAATATGAAACTGACGCTCAATGTTTTATGGATGACATACATTTAAAATCAAACAAAAACTGGACCGTATTTCGGTGAAATACGACATGTTTCGATGTGGTTTGAACAGGTTTAAGTCTAACGTTTCCAGTTAACAGTAACCATTCTTATCGGATAATTATAAATTGCCCTTAGTGACTGGTTAAGTGGAAGACAGTTAACAGCACTCGTCCAGTCATATTGTACACATAAAATTAACCAATAAATTAAGGAAAGGAGCTCTATAGTTGACGCTATGAATTTGTAAAACGAAGTTTGCTACAAATTGAATAATAAATTTATTTGTATTCAAAAGTTCGGCAACTCTCAACATATGTGGTGCCGTATGGCATTCCCTGATCTCGACTTGTTGGGCGCCAAAGCGCAAGGCATAAGTGCAATTTATATAAAAATCGTAACAGGGAGGAAATTGAATAATTCACAATATGATATACGCAACAATTTATTGAAATATAATTTGGCGGTCTCATCCTCCTCATTTAATAATTACATAATGTTCTAATGATGGGTAACCAGAGATGAATTCTTTGGTCTTGAGCTGACCATGGCCCACGAAAAACAAATTCATGCTGCCTGCGTAACCATGAAATGCTTAAGAGCTACCATTAATTGAACTTATCTGCAGATCCTCGGCGACGTTGAGGTTGGTCTCAGGTAACGACGACTTCAATGTTCTGCCAGCGACTGTTTTCCCTCTCATCTTTTTGGGGTGGGTAACAGGTTACATGAGAGTTATTCTGAAGCAAGAAGGTAGAGCAAGGAAGCCAAGTTGATTAGGGCCCCTGGGCTGTAGTGTAAGGATACTACCCGGTCTTTGACCTAAAAGTGATGCAAGGAAAACCGTTGAAATCCTGCATCACGTAGGTCGGGCCATTGGGTACTACTGCTATGCCCTTCTGATGACGGGAGTCTGGATTGCTGTGGAAAAGCAGAAAACCCGAATCCATGCCTCGACCAAATTTGAGGCAGTTGGCCACGTCTCAGGTACCGACGACTTCAATGTTCTGCCAGCGACTGTTTTCCCTCTCTTCTTTTTGGGGTGGGTAACAGGTTACATGAGAGTTATCCTGAAGCAAGTAACTCCCCTTTAATATCATAGGAAGGGAAATGAAAAGGGCGTGCAAGGTAGACAAGGGTTGACTAGGGCCCCCGGACTGTAGGTTAAGGATACTACCCGGTGTGTCACCTAAAAGAGATGCAGAGAAAACATTAGAAAACCTGCATCGGGTAGCTAGAGCTATTGGGTACTATTCTCACGCCCTTCATAATGACTGGAGAGAAGTTTTCTATGGGGTCGCAACATTACCTTCTCAGTTTCTCTACAAGTTCTAGGAGGCAGTTAGCCGACTGATATAATGGGATCAGCGGACAACTTTTACCGTATGCCCTACGTTTTTGAACTCAGTATATACACCTCCTACAATATATTAATGTGCCTCGGCATGTGAGAACATTGAATAAAACCAGAGAGAGTACGAGGAATCGCCAAAGCTAAGCCCCGCAATCAATCTAGGGAAAAATACCTGCGAGATAAATGTTCCACGCTTTGAACCTTTCAGTTCCGTTGTTGAAGAACAAATAAATATAAATATTTTTATATCGTCGATTTAAAAGAAAAATAAATAAATACTGGATTTTAACAGGGGAGCTGAAGATAAATTTTTTATAACCTGCTGGAGAGATTATAAAAATTATAATAATGACTCATATATTTAAGCCAAATTTCTAAAACGTATATATTATACATTTTATCCTGTTTCATAATTCTTAATTCTATTATTTTATTTGATATATATTTCAGTTATCCGTTTATATAAGTTACATTCAAAATATGAACAGAAATAATGGTGACAATTATTTACAAATATCTTAGGTGGAGGCACAGATAGTAAAAGCAGGTTTTAATATGCAGTAAAACCACTCTTTCATTATTTGTAAATATCCATTAAAGTATCCCTTAACTTTTTCAATGCGCGATAAGGATATGAATATTATGAATCACTAAACATTTTCCTCCAACGTTCATCACGAACGTCTTTGTAGCACTTCGTTCTCGTAATTGCAAGGAAAGGTATTAATCAACGTTTCTGTACTTAAAAAACAGAGAAAAAAGACACAACGAGTTTCTGCCGCCTTATACATAAAGAACTGATCTTAATGAGTAAGGAAGTGGAGTATTAATGAATTTGGAAATACAAATTAAGATAAAAGAGAATTCCTTCGTCCTCGAAGCAAAAGTGTTTCGGTAAAAAAGAAGCTCATTAATGAGACATTTACTTACAAGATTGGAATGAAAGCCTACTAAATGAGCCAAGGCTTTTATCTCCCGGCGCAGCCGCACTCCAGGTCAAGCCAAACTACGGACGGCCCTGCGTTTCAGCATTTTCGTCTTCCGATTTCGCGCACATCTACTTTAAATTTCGTCGACACCTTCGACCGGATATCTCGGCAAAGTTACAGTTATTTCAAAAACTTCCTCTGGAGAAACCGATCATCATTATAATTTTTTTTCTATAACTTAGAGCGGCTAATATTTATTAATTTAACTGAATACTTAAAAAATTGAATTCTGGTTATATATTTATATGTATGTATTATGAGAATTTTATTATTTCTCTCCCTGTTGATTAATTTAATTACGACTTAAACCTCTATGATAATTTGAAGCCTCCATTTTCGACAGTTGTTTAAAGAAGATTTCAATTAATCTAAATGTATCAGCATTGACGCTTGTAACGCTTCTAACCACTATTGTAATTTTTTTAAATTTACTAAATCAAACTTTTATTTATAAATTATTTATTGTTAGTTCAATTAAAACTAAAACCCTCCCCATATTCAAACGTTACATTTAGAAATTAATAATGTAGACATTTCGACCAACACGTGGTCTTTGTCAATGAACGAGGCGCACTGAAATAATATTAACAAAGATAATACAAAAAGAAGGAATAACCCAAAGATGTATTTAATAAATGAAGTGATTATACTATCTGGCTAATATTATAAATAAACAGAGACAGTGACCAAATGTCAGAAATGAAATAATTTAATTAAATAGCGTTTCATCCCCCAACTTTAGGGACCTTCAGAGTTCTTTTTTTAACTGCTGTGGTTATTAGCGACTACGGTAAGGGGGGAGTTCGTTATCTGTAGTTACGTTACTTTCTACAAAAAATTATATATATATGAATACAAATTAATAAATAAACTTGGTCTGGTCTTGTGATTAAAATTTTGTTTTTTCAAAATTTCATGCTGTTTTCACTCATTTCGATTCCGGTCATCGCATTATTCCACATCCTTGAAGCTGAGCTTTTCTACAGGATCTACGAAATATCACATTATTATTATCAATAATGATCTACCAAACACAATTAATTTTATCACAATTAATTTTCTCACGTTCATCTTTTTATGTCGCCAATACTTTTCAAACACATCACTTGCCATATAAATATTTAGCAATATAAAGTAGATTATAGTGCTTATGTCTTTTTGAAGTCCTTAACGAAACAGGTTGATGGAGTCGGACTAAAATGGGAAAAGATTTGCGCAGAGACCTGAGAGGCTAAAGGCGGCGTACAATACAGAGTGAACGTATCTCCGGAGAGCTACAACACCAAGCTGGAGTTTTAATTAAAACACCTCTCATCCAGCGGTATGACTGACGGACGAAGGGGCGTTGTTTCACGGTCAGTGATACCAGCGATAAAGCGCCCCATTTTCTTTGTACTTCACAAAACAGCAAATTTCCATTAACTCATATGGAAATGAACAATATCGCAGCCAATTAAAAATTTATAATGTTCCCCTACGAATATAGCGTATTAGTTGTAAAAACCCGTATGGCCAGTTGAAACGTGCAGCGTAGCGGTAGATAATATTTTACAGTAAATCTACGAGAATTTTGGCGAGTCACCGACGTTGTGCCACTCAAGTCACCTTTCCAAACGTTCATATTTTAACACCGTACAAATAATTCATACGGACTATATCATTAATTACGGAACGTGCCTCAGGTAAATATCTGGAAATATTTAGAAATTTATTTAACCTCATATGTATGGTGGAAGAGTAACACCCATCCATCCGGAAAGCACGGAAATCATTAAATTTATGCAGAAAATATGTGAAGTAAGTATTGACAATTTCTTATTTTAAAAGCTTTTTGTATTTTCCTTTCACCGCATGGAATGTTTATATACAAAGAGACAACGTAAAATTTATGAAGTATTAATTTACAGAGGCTGTTTACAAACACATTTATAATTAAGAAAATGTAGATTATAAATTATTTTTTGTTGTTAGATATATTAGGTCTGCAACTTTTATTTTGAAAATTTGAAAATTAGAATCTCGAGTAAACTAGATAACCAAATCCTTCAATTAATCACAAAGTAAAACTTATTTCGAAAAAATATCATATATGCAACAGCGTCTTACGAGTTATGTAATTGTAGACGTTAAATATTCAAAATAGAGTAGAATATTATTACCATTCTTTAAAATAATAAAATGTTCGTAAAAATTACCACTTTTCCAATTGAAAACTACAGAAATAAACATTTGTTTTTCAATATAACTAGAAAGAGAATTAGATCAATTTAACTGACGTGCTAAATTAACGTCTATGGTTTTTAGTACCACCGACTTTAATTTTTGCAAACGTTTTATTATTTTAAAGGATCATAAAAAATATTATACTGTATAATATTTCTTACATTAATAATTATTTCCCTAAAGTACAATATTAAATTGACAGCATTTGAAAAAAATGCAAATATTTTTTTCTATTTTTCAGTTGTTTTTTAATCACGATAGTTTCTATTAATGATAATCAAAGAAATAATTAAAAGTTTGTGAAATAATAAGTATGTAGACTTTTGTTATGAGGTCTTATATTTCGTAATATCCTTCCGGTATCATTGGCTCAGAAACACTCCTTCTTGATATCCAATTATTTAATTTCCAGCTCCCTGTTCAGAAATTCAATAAACCTCTTGGAACACACCTGCCTATTTATTTGCTTCCTTGTAACTTATTTATGAATTTATTTTTCGTTCGGTAGTTGAAATATCTCAAAAACAGATTAAATGAAGATCTGTATTCCTGATTCACATGCCTGTCTGAAAAATTATGAAAGTTTAAAAAAAATTCTAAAACTTTTATCCCGAGAAAATATATTTTTTTTCTGTGCAAAAATCTAATACTTTTTAAACAGCTAAAATGAATCACAATACAAAGCATATTTTAATTAATTTTGTGAAGTTTCATCAAGTTTAAATAACTATGAGGGTTTTAAACTTTACTTCTTCTTTATATATTTTATAGTTTATTGTATACTATTATTCAGTTTAATTAATTGCTTGAATTATGTATGTTCAATAAATTATTTGTGAATTTAAAATGTGTGTTTAATTTGCTATTATATTTTTAAAGTAAACTAACCGCATTATCAGTGGACTTCAAATGCGTTAAATTGACTCGAACTTCGCTGAACAATTGTTTTTAGGAACCACTGGGCTGTTCAGTTCCCTGTTCAGAAAGCCGATAAAGCTCAATAACATCTACCTATTTTCATCAAATGTATTCAAAAAGTGTAAATTTCACGAATACAAAATTTTAAATTTTTTGGGGCCAACACCTAAACACCTTGATATCAGTTATCTATGAACTATGGAACTGCCCAAACGTAAGGGGTTAGTTTTCCCAAAAACAGTCCCCAATCAAAAAACAATAAATTAAGAATTGAAAAGCTGCTTTCTTAATTAATATTTAAGGTAGCAAAATCAACTACCGTAGTGAACGTTAGTGAATGGAACACTAACGACAATCATTTCTACATTTTTTTCATTCAGGTCGCTTTAATCGAAATATAAGGATCTGTAACTTTGTTCCGTACTGAAACATGACCAACCTGAATTACCAGTGGCAATGCAAAGCGAAAGATGGCTAAAATGTAATTTAAGGAAAATTCTGATTGGTGTGCCACATAACTAGCATTTGACTATATAAATATTTGAAATTATGTCTAAAAAAGTGGACTTCTCAGGTATTCCACATCTATGATGTAGAAATGATGGCTCGGGCTGTGCTTTGAACAAAGTAAGTCGCCGCACTCACCCACTTATATTGCTATTCCGACGGGTGTCTGCACCAATTGCTTATGCTGATGAACCAAGTCACACTAAAGAGCGTTTCTTCACGGAGAGATATCGAGGAAAAAGGAAACCTGATTATGGAAATTATAAGTGACTGGTGCACTGCGAACAAAATGTTAATAAGTAGTGATAAAACTAGAATCTTGGTGTTTGGAAAGTCACTGAAAAGACATCCTATAATAAAATTTAACTATAAAACTATTAAAACTGTGAATCAAAATCGTTATATAGGAGTTGTGTCAGATTCATAATTATCCTTCCTCCCGCATATTGGTGAAATACCACAGAGGGCTGTCTCCGTCATGAATCACGTCTTAACTTTGGCAAAAAATGTATACAAAATACATTCATCAAATTTCAACCTATGTTACAAATCAGTACTCGAAGGAATATGCTTATATGGAATCCCTGCTCTATGACATCGACTTCATGTAAAAAGAACTTTATTAGTTGCGAAAATAAAAATATTAATTCACTGTTTTCGTGCATACAAAACGACTCCAGTTGACTCTACGATCATTACTGCCATTCCTCCAATAGACTTTACTGTAGCAGCACTGTACCACATACAGCATAATAATCCAAACATTGTCTACCAAATTACTAACAAATCTGTAGATACATGTAGAGATTGGCTGTTGAAAGATGACAAACCAGATGTGACAAAATTGAAAAATGCCTTTGGTCAAAGAAATTAATACCCACGGTTGATTCACGATTACAGCGCAACTTCATAACTCCAACAAAAGAAGTAGTTAGATTTTTCTCTGGACACGGACCACACAATTGTAAATTAAAATAGTTAAATTTAATAGAATCTTCTACATGTTCTTTCAGCAAACAGGAAGATGAAACACCTTATCACATTGTATGATGAGATGTGAATTTTGGCATGACACCTTTCAGGACTACCAAAAACTGGAACCATCAAAAATTTTAGGAAGTGAAGACATTTACCAATCATTTATATTAGCCTTGAAACAATTTGAGATTCAAAAAGAAATAATCGATAATATAAACCAGAAAACAACCAGATTTTATTCAAATTAACTGAAGGTTTTTAAGGCGGTGAAAATCTCCCGCTATACTGCATATAGATTCTTTAATATGAACCGATGTAATGAACAGGATGGACGCATGCTTAAGGGGCGAGGAGTGGCAACCCTCGTAACATCTCTGGGTAACCAGCATAAGGGCTTTTTTTTCCTTCACAATAATTTTTCCCTGGTAAGCTATATTTAGCATATACAGGGTCATACGGATTAAAATGGATCAAAAAAATGGCTGTCCATCGTAAAAGACGAGGCAGTGAGAGTATAAAACTGAGAAACGAATTTAAAAGTTAAAATTTGGAGGAATATTTGCATTTATAAATGTAGAAAATTGCATTTTTACTGTGAATGGGGTTCTGTGAGGTTCAGATATGTACTTAATTTATCACATGCAATTTCAATATTACGATTAAATTAGAAATATTTTAGTTCTCTACATATTTCGATTTTTAATTTTCCAAAATAGAAAGAAAATAATCATCAGTACTGCTAAAATATATATTTATTTATAAATACGCACGAAAAAAGATCATGAGCCATCAGTAGAAGATGACTTCTTATTAATTATTCGTGTAAATGTCAGATTCAAAATCTGAATTGAGAATACATGTAATACAATGTGTTTATCAAAATCCCGCCAAGTTATTACAGACAAAGACGGATTATTTTATTGTAAATAAACCCTTCCTCTTTCCTCGTATCTTGAGACTTCTGAGAAAGATATCGAATGATAATTATCACGAGCCCCTTCACAGAGCCGCTGTTATTGAATGTATTCACGCATAACATTGCTAAAGTCAGTAACCACGCGCCTGAATATGATGTATAGCCTTTGAGCAGTACCAGGAAAACACTAGGGAGGCGCCACACGTGTACATGACGTCTTCCTGACGTCTACAGCATTGGCATTAGCTGAATCTATTAAGACGTGAAAAATACTCAAAGAAATTATTTGAAATATGAAAGTTAATGATCACAAAAACTAATCATCAAAGATACCAATATACTCAGCTTACAAACAATACATTATCTTTATTTTTGTTGAGTTATTTTCTAGGCAGAAATTTAGAGACCCTATATCTTAAGCATTATGGATTTTAGGATGAATGTAGTTATTGACCAGATTCGTCTGAGCTCTATTCTCCGTTTATTATCATTATTTTTGCACAAATTGAAATATACTTGTGTTGTATTACAGACTTTACCTCAATTTTGGTGAATAATCAAGGGAAACCGGAGAAAACCTCGCGTTATAAATATACTATATGAGTGCCCTTCGTTGCCCGACAATTATTTTGTGTCAGCTTATAATGTTTTTGTTATTAATTTTGCACAGTTTATTAGTCTATTTAGTTTTTCTGAAGGGAGCTTTAAATTAACTGAATTGATTTTTCAATAGCAAAAAAATTTATTTTAAATAAAAGAAAATATTTGAGTGCTCTATAAAACAGGGTACGCGTAGGGGTTTGGTTTTCTGTGGCGGGCTTGTAGCACATGATCTAGGTTATATATATATTGTAACATGAAAAGTTACGATGAACAATGCAGGCCAGTTTGCGAGTTGCAATTGTTGAGGAACTGACGCAACCCGGGCCAACAATGTGGTCTGGCGAGACGTTGGGAGTCGTCATGGGGTGATTGGAGAAGCAGGTTGTGTCGGCGGGACGACGAGAGAATGACCACGCCCTGCGGATGTAATTATATTTCATGCTCTGATTGAAATTAAAACTATTAAAATCAATTTTTGGTGTTTTTATGAAAAATACCTGGCGCCCTAAAGGAATATAGAAATCCTCGAATGCGGAGGAACGACGGATCGGCTACAATATATATATATATATATATATTTCTTCTTCTTCCGACTCGCTAATATCTCCGCTGGCTGGAAGGCGACAATTGGTGTTGCCAACGTGGTAGGCTTCGTTCACCCTCGGGTCCTGCAGACTTCTTGCGTGATGGCGTCGAAACTGCCTCTCGTCTATGATTCTATTTTTCGTGCTTATACTTCTCCGTCTCCTTACCGACTGACCTCTGAATTTTACTACTCACCCCTTCCCCCCCTTTGTCAGGGTCCAGTTTACCGTTACCCGCGAAAGACATCTGTAGGCTGGGTATTTCCGCCAGTTCTTACCCGACAGATGATGCTACGGATAGTGAAAGTAACTTAAAATAAATATATTCCCCCAGAATTTATATCAAATCATTACAAGATCACTGCAGTATTTAATTCGACAGCAATATCTTTGTCAACACGTGATTAAACCAGAAAAGAAAATGTCGCATTTTTTAAAATATACATTTTCCTGCCCCCTACCCTATGAGAGGCTATAAAATTTTTATAACCATTATTGGCTCACAGTATTTTGAGTCAAGAAATAAACGCCTGCCATAAATAAGGACAGTACCTTAGAAATATGTGCAATTAATTCTGTTGTACGTTAAGGCAGGTGAAAATACTCCATGCACTCTAAGAGGGTGAAAATCTCTCCGGTACCTTAAAAAGTTAAATTCATGCTTGATAGTCTAATAGAGCCAAGAATACACTAAATACGGTTGTTTTCACACTCTTTTCTTTAATAGACATTCAGCCCTTCTTCCTCCGGCAACAACTGTGGGGCTGAACTTCAACAGATTTTGCATGTTGAATATTGTAATTGAACTCAGTGGCTTCCGCAATCTGGATTTCGAAAATATGCTCGACTATTGTACCGGGAGCATTTTTAACTCTATTAGGGTATCAGGACTATTTTCGTCTTTCTTTACGTGCCGAAAAATTAATTATACATTTTTCAGACTTGTTTTAGGTTACTGAGCTTATTTAAGGCAGTGGTAGATTTCTTGACTCGATTATGATACTGGGTCGTCAATATGGTGCCTATGCAGTTCAACTCTCATAAACTAGGGAGCGTGAAAAGGTAAATTTAAAAAAGGTGAGGGTTTATTAATGTATTAACATAGAGATTACTGTTGAAATAAATAATTATTGTACCAAAGTAATATAAATTAATTCTTGAGGAGTAGATAATATGAGCGGTCGGTGGAGTCGTGGTCTGTCTTCAGGAAAGGGTCTTAGGGTCTTGAGAATTTGACATGTAGGCCTACCACTTTCGCAACACCAACTACTGTCAATTTTAATTAATGATTTCGAAAAGTCACATCTCCCTTAGTTTTTATGTATATGCAGGTATGTATGTTGTACAGTAAAGTTGGATATTAACTTATATAGCACGACGTAAATACAAGTGTACATATAGGCTCACAACCCGTATGTTGGTGTGAGTAGTCATGTAGTATGCTAGAAGCAGGGACGTGAATTATATGGCCCCCTGGAGGACCCACTGTATATTTTGTGGAAGCTATAAAGAGAGATATATGACGTGCCGGTGGAAAAATCCGAATGTGTCTCATAGTAAGAGAAATATTTTGGAAATATGAAAGTGAAGAAGTAAAATATTACGGAATACGTTCAGTATAAATGAATCGCGGCTTGTACACAATTGCTTTCAAATATCATAACGCCTTTTAAATCAGCCAAAGGTTCACAGAACTGTATCTTACTCGTTCCAGATCGTAAAACATTCCAATGAAATAAAATAAAATCTTATCGTACACTTGTGAGTATAGAACCGTTTTCAATATTGTAGAAAAAGAAATACATTTGACAATAGGTGCAGTTAACAGAGAAGTACAAAATTATTTCTCTAGTTCAACAAAACGGTACTCTAGAACAAACGATACCCGCACAGAATATTACGATTTAATCTGGACTAAACACAACGCTCTTTGAAAGTTTGTCAAGGGGCCTAAAACTGAATTATTAAAAATCTGTATCTACTATATGCTTTAAAACTCTACCAAAACCATTGCTTCGGTATCAAAATTAATTCTGTAATTCTTTTTAACAGCAATTTCTTGACCCCTTCTATAAAGTATTTCTCTTAAATAATCTTCTGAAAGATAATTTTAAAACATTTTCCATAACTTTTCAAGTGTATTGAGTTTGTAATATGATACGATTGTTTTTAAAAAGTCACACAATAGTTTTGAACTTTTGTGGAATATGATTCTACGTTTTCAATATCTCCTCTACCGGAGACAGCTTCTTGTTTCATTAGTAGAACCGTTAGAATCACTTAAATCGAAAAAAGTCCATTGCTCTATTTGCTTGACACGAAAGAGGTCATGAATAAAACATTACTTATTTGAAATAGGAAAACTGTTTCGCAGTTTGTCCCATTAGTTCCTCGTTTTGTATCGTAGAAGTCCTTCCTATAATCCACAGCAATGATGATCAGGTACATTTAATATGGTTTCAGGATTGCGATCAATAAATCAGTTGTTCATCTTGCGCTTCATTATCACTAAAGAAAATATTTTGATATTATTAAGAAATATTCTTACATTCATGGAAATACTGCGAATCAATTTGCGTACGGGTGCGCTGGTTAATTAGTGTGAGGTGATTTTACCTAAAGGTCCGGACTGTGTTAAAATCTTTATAACGTTTCTAAAGCACGCATGTTGATTATAGTAGCGTGAATAATTCATACATTAAATTTAAACGCTGCATTGTGTGTTTACTACTTATTAAATGATTCGCGACATAAGAAGTAATGAAACATTCAAGTGGACAGAGAACATATAATGGTGGGGGTACTACAAGGTGCTATCTTAGGCACTATGACTTTCCAAAGTTAATGAATTCAACATTTAAAGCTGTACTTTTCTCGATGTCAAAAGGAAATATATTAAAAGTAACTAATATAATACATAACTAACTATAAACAATATACTCAATCGAGTAGTAAAACAGTTATCCGTAAAACAACAATAAATTGAGACAAATTACAAACAATATGATTTAATACTGTCAAAACTACTTTAACCTTGTGGCTCTAGAAGAAGTAGAAAATGCGAAATTTTTATAATGGAAAAGATAATGTCATTTTTACGAAACCGCGGTTTTAAATTAAACACTTCTTTTTTTACGACATATTTGAATGTAAAATATAATAAAAATATTAATTTACATGTAAATATTATTACTCTGGTTTGTGCAAAGTTGTTACATAGGTTGAATGAAAGTTAATACATCCCACTGCCTTCTTGAAAGGAAAAATATTAAGTTACTAATACGGTTGACAGAAATAAAAAAACGCTAATTGAAAGAAATCTGGTCGATGGGGAAATAAATAAATATGCGTGTAAAGAAAAACTATTTTTTATATCGTTTCCTGGAGTTAATTTTTTATTTGATAGTACAACTTATTCGCTGAAACTCCGTTAGAATCTTTCTCATTATCGGACAAAATGTTAATGGCCTAGATTAATTTACAGGCGTGGAATAATATTTTCCCTCTACCCGACTTTGTTATTTGCTTCTAAAGGCATTCCCAAAAGAATGTAGTCTTGAGGGCGTCAGGAAAATAGATGTGGAGGAGGGCTGAAGAAAGCATCGAAATTCATTAAGCGGGACACGGAATTTTTCGAAGAGGGGATTAACGCTCCACCGATCAATTCGGAAGTCTGGAGACACCCAGATAATCTGAGAAGCACCATCAATGATACGAGCGGTACATACAATGTGATTAAATACGGATCAATGTCAATTTACCGAACCGACTTATCTAAAAATGTCATTTCCATATTACATTCAGTCTTTTGAGCTAAGAAAAGTTACTCGCTTCCCATTCTTACTAGTAAGTCATGATTTTTGGTCATTTGATATCATGGGCCGGGGGGAGGGGGGAGCGCATAGTAATTGTTACCTTCCACAATGATTGAATATTGTGGTTTTAAGGCAAGTATTTTTTGTGGGGGGTTAACAGGCTACATGAGGGTGATCCTGAAACAGGTAACTCCCCTTTAATAGCATAGGAAGGGAATTGAAAAGGGGGGATGTGGAATATAGAGCAATGTAGCCAAGGGTTAACTAGGGCCCCCGGGTTATGAGTTAAGGAACCTACCCGATGTTTCACCTAAAGAGATTCAGGGAAACCCTAGAAAAAAAGGTAAGAATACCAATCAATTTATATACAGCATATCGTTTCTTCGTTGAAGATACAAAATTTTATTAAAAATGTACGGAACAATACTGTAATGCGTCAGTCGTTGTTTTATTGGTATAATCCCTACTTTATAGCAACTTGATCAATCTTTTGGACTATTCTTTCGATTTATGAAGCCCCAGTACCAACACAGATAGAAAAACAGACGGTTATTTGGAGTGTTCCTTTCATGAAACCCTGACCAAAAGTAAAGTATTGTATTCAGTTCTCATTAATTACGAGGAAGACAGTAAATCCCTTCTGATGTAGAAGCGATGTATGTCCTTGACAGTCCAAATTACAGTGGTTTGAATGATAGTTAACTCCAAAATCAATAACGAGATATTTTAAGTAATTTTGAAATTTAAATTGTTCACATTTCTTTCCCATATATGCATACGTAGCGTTCTAAAATTCTAGTTTCTCCGGTATTTGAATGTTTTTAAGAGAAAATAATCATAATGAATGGCTCATCCAACGTTTCGAACATTATGAAAATAAATAAATCGGTCTCCAGTTCCTGGGTCTGCACGTTTGTCCAACATGTTTACTAGGAAAGCTTTCATCTTCCTCAAAGGACTATATCGTTATCAGGGATTAAATTCGAAACAAAATATTAAGAAATAGCTGTAGAGTGTCTGCCGAGTACGGACAGTTTTTAAGTGGTGTATGTTGAGCAGATCTAAGTGGTTTTATTTTAGTGAAAGTTATTTTAAATTTAGGGAAAGTGATTTTTGGAAGAGAAAGTTTGCAAAAACTGTTTGCCTCAAAAATATGTTCACAGGTTACAAAATTTAATTTTTCCATTATATTTCTCCAATAAGTTTCACGGAGTCAGAGACATTCCATATTCTTAAAATTGTACTAGTAAAGTTATTTTTTGTACTAATCATTGTTAATTAAATAAATCAGATATTAATAAAATGTAAATATTTTATAAGAAAATAAAAATAACCCGTTGAAACTGTAGTTACAAAACTGGAGCTCAGCGTGTTGACTAAATTAATTTATATTCTTTCCTAATTAAAAAATAATAATGTATAAAAAATTCAATACTCTAAGAAATTTCACTTTTCAAATATTTTACAAGTAAAATAATCTCGATAAACAAAAATAGGAATACGATCATATAAATTCATCTTCTAAAATGCAATAAATATTTACTCACTCTAAAAGAAAAGTGTGTCACGACCAAATCTGAAAATAAATGAAGCTGTGCATTCCTTTGATTTTAAATTAAGGAATTTTCTGAACATGGCACTGTCGGTAACGAAACCGAAAATAGTAAATGTCATGATTGCATGCCAAGTATCAAACTGTATTTTGACGTACATATAATATTTTGCTTTAAATTTGTTTGAAAGCTTCTTCAGCTGTATAATTTTTCAAATCTGATTTATAACCATACAATTTAATTACAAGTAACGAGGGAAGTAAATGATATTTTTTAACTATGGCGAGGTTTCATTTACCATTGGAAACAATGCACTGATATGCGAGCTCCTTTCGACAGGCTTGAAGTATGATTCCGAACCATTGTTATGCAGGCATCCAAAGGATTATTGCGTCGGTGTTCCCCCGTTGGCAAGGTTGAGATTGTTCATTCATCATCCTGTGAGACTTCTCATCAGTACAGTCGACAATTGATCAGTGGAGCGTCAGCCCCTCCACACCCCAACTGCTCATGCTCATGTCTTGCTTAATGAATTTCACGCTTCCTTCCTCCACTCAAGGGGTTGTGGGTCCTTCTCCTTAACGTGGGTTCATAAAGACAGCTTCTGTTGGTGTGGGTATGCGGCTCAGCCGCCGTCTCTTCTCAAGCAATGTTGACGAAGACGTAATCTCTCAGAACTAACTGCACAGGAGTGATACCATTAAGACATTCATGATCTTCAAATTGTCACTAAATATATATTAAACTTTCTTCAAGGTTGGCATTAGAGTCGTACTCTGATGGTCATTTGAAACAATTTCATCTGTGAAATGTACTTAAACTTAAAATAATAAAATTGTGACTTTCATTACTCAACGTCAAGTCAACAGAGAATCCGAGTTTTATTTAACAATGATATGGTAAATATATTATAAAACGTGTAAAATATTGAAATTACGGTCAGACGAATTTCGTAAAATGAATTATTTTTGATTTTGGATGAAATAAAATTATCCATTCATACTTGAAGCTAAGACTAATTTCAATATTCAAATATTATCACCACGTTGTTGATGAATGAGAAGAAAATATGGATAAGAAACACAAAAATCACTTGTTCCCCTGGAATATATCTTTTCTGTAAATTTAATATGTAAAAATAACGTTGTCTTCAACCGAAAACTGTACGGGTCTGTTGGAATATCTGTCTGACCGCAGATAGTACACGAAATATTTTGGGCTGCATATGGCAACTCTTCCACCATTGGTTACTGCTTAAGTCCCAATATCTAGCTTTATAATAACGATGTGGTCTATTCCTATTGGAAAAGTTACTTAATAGTTTGGCGTCCGTTTCCAATAAGGTATTCCAGAGGAATTATGAATTTAGAATTATCATTTCACAATATATTCATGACAATGAAAAATAAAATTGAATGTGTACGGGTCTGGTCTTTATAGAATTAAACTGCAATGCGTCTTATAAAAAAATTTTCATATTTAAAACCTATCAACAAAGATTCATTACTTATAATTATATAGCGTAAAATAATATTTTATTTGCGATAATTGTTTTTCGTATAAGTGACTCCACTTTTAGGCATACTCCTCTTTTATTTGTATTGTGACTCATGAAACATTTTGCATTATTTTTATTAAACAATTAAAAAGTATCATTATTTAACAAAATGTTACTTCATCTTAAGAATCAATTCATGCTAAACTGCAATTTAATTATCTCGTGATGGCATAATCTATCCATTTGCAAGTTCAATATGTCTTTAGGGTACCATTTTTTGCCCGATAGCGGATAAGGAAGGAACTTAAATCTTCAAAATATCGACTGAAACTTCTCTCGGTAGAGCACTACAGTGCAGCAAGATCTTAAGGCAGTAAGATATATGGTATAGGAAATATTTAGGGACAAACATGAAGTCTTAGAGCAGATTATTGACGTGGGGTGAAAGAACAAACCTAAATATTCAGAAGATTGGCCGAGTCTCCTCGTGTCAATAAGCCAAACACTAAAAAAATTCACGGCAAATGGATGAATGGTTCAGGGATGTCTGAGGGCATGGATTATAGCTCACCGTATGTTTAAACAGGAGCGGGCCGCTGTAATTGCCAGAGATAAGGCCTGATAAGAAACCCCGAAAGGTCCAGGGAATCTATAGGATTTTCCCTGCATCACTTTTAGTTGAGTCACCGAGTAGGAACATTAAACTACAACTCGCCAGCCCTAGTCAACACGAGGATACCGGTGACAGCTTTCTCGCGTAGGTATTTCTCTATAGAGTGATTATGGGGCTTACCTTCGGGGATGCCTCTAGTTTCATGGTTCTCACATACTGAAGCACCTACATCTCTTGTGTATGTACTGCGATCGAAGACCCGGTAAAAGTTGTCCGCTGATCCAATTTGATCAGTCAGCAAGCTGCCTCCTAAACTGATCGAGGCATAGAGTGGAATGCTGTGACCCCACAGAAAACTCTGCCATTCGGAAGAGTGAGGAGAATAGTACCTTCGTAATAAAAGGTTTTCTCCCTGTATTAGGTGAATAACGGGGTATGATCCTTAAACTACAGCCCGGGGACCCTAGTCAATCCTTAGGTACCTTTCTCTACTTTTCACATCCCCCTTTTCAATTCCTTTCCTATTCTATGAAGGGTGAGTTGCTTGTTTCAGGATCACCCTCATGTAGCCTGTTTCCAAAGAAAAGAACTCGTCAATATTTGGCTATTTTGCACTACCTTTCACATCCTCACTTTTCCATCCCTTACGATGCGATGCTATTATATATATATATATATATATATTGTGATGAAAAAACGCAGATTTTGGTTATATCGTGGCATTGTGAGGCGCAGTTCGGTCTACAACGAAAGAAGTTTTGTGCGCGACAAGCTAGGCCAACAACAATGTCCAATTGGCTGAAAGCGGGTGAACCCCCGATGGAAAAGTGGTGGTGTGTGAAAAAGACTGATAGCGGGGAACCTCGGAGTTTTGTGAAATAAACCGATGGCGGGGGACCCCGGAATTTTGTGAAGAACCGATGGCGGCGGACCTCGGAATTGAGTGAGAAAACCGATGGAGGAGGACTCCCGGGTGAGAAGTTAAAAAGGGGGCCGATGGGTAGCTCGGGAAGCGGAGAGGACGGACGACGGATCAGAAGGCAGATGAGTTGAGCAGAGGACGGACGACGGATCTGTCAGATGAGTCTGAAAGGCAGATGTGTTTCAGATAAGTTCAGATGAGTTGCGGAGAGGACGGAGAGAGCAAATGATGAGTTGGACCTGGTTCATACTACCTTCATCGGTGTAACAAACCTGCAAGACGCCAGAGAGACGCGGAAACATTCGTGAAGTTGAATGTTTGTAGGCCCAGTAATTGTGGGTAAGTTCTAAAAGCTGTGAAACTTGCTCATTGTGCTGATTGAATAAATTTGAATGATTTCTTTTCTATTTTCAGTAACTGCATACTCCACTTCTCGAGAGACCCAAAATCCCCTGAGATATTGTTTCATGTAATCACTGTAAGTTGATAAATATAAAATTTTCTAATTGATTAAAATTTGTTCAATTAATAAATTAATGTCTTATCCCCTGAAAAGGATATTACAATATATATATATATATATATATATATATCGGCTAACCGATCACTTAAAATGTCTACATAACTTTCTGATGAACGGGGCGGTGCCTCCGAAAATTTAAATAACATCAAAACTTACAAGGTGCCTGTCATCTGTCAACCTCTGGTAAGTCACCTACTTCCTATCTCTCTTCCCTGTCCTTATTAAATATATATCCTTAATTGCCACATAATTAATAATTGATTTTTAAATTTGAATCACAGTACTATTTTCCTTAATAATAATAGATGAATATATTTGAATTACGCACAAATATAATCTTACACTGTCACAATTATATTTTTATCGCGATGGCGCAGCACTGGAGCTTTCAAAGAAAGTTAAATATTGAATTCTCATGTTTGTGTTACAATGTGGCCTTATGTTATAACTGATGGGCATGGCCTTATAGATGCTGAAAGCTCCAATGCAGTATAATGTGATGAAAACAGAACTGCGTCGGAAGAAGTCTATATTTGTGTGTCCTAATTTCGGACTATGACTAGAAGGTGTCTGTAGTAAATATAAAAATTTGGGATCAACAAAATATTGACTATAATCTAACAATTTTATTAATAAATATTACCTAGTTAAATGTCCAATAAATACATGAAAACTAGTTAGGTTAATAGCTCTAAAGGTATTACTTTACCTGAGAATGGTTTTCGCTTTTGACTGTAACTGAGGTATGAATGTATACACCACGAGGGAAGCTTCTCTTGTCATGTGATGGATTTTATGTGTTGTCTATGAACAACAGGGGACGCGGTGGTGAAAGAGGCGCCGTTCCTAATAATCGACTTGTATTAGTATTCTGTGGCTCGTTTGAGGGAGCAGCGCCGCCTGTCTCAGTGTTTTGCTACCAAGAGATAGGCGCCCGATAGCTCATTACTGCCTTCGATCTAATTTTGCCTGCGGAGTTGAGCGACATCGCGGAATGTGGAGCGTTGTTTCATTACGAGACCCTGTGTCAGCCAATAGGAAAAAAATAGCCTCCGAAAGAAAACCGACGAATGGGAGGGAGTTGGAAGTATTCACGTCTATGGAGTAAACCTGTGGAATAGATTGAAATGGACTGCACGACAGCTTTTGCTAATGTGTGGGAAGTTACTAGAAGAATTTTTATTGCGACGTATGTTTCATTTATATTTCATTTTGATGCCTGACTGAATTTATATTTTGTAAAGTAATGCTTAAATCGCGTGTGCTATTCCAAAAATTCCCATTCCCCATAAATTGTCAGTTACATAGGCACTCCATTATGTTGTTTGTAAACCTTCCTATATTAAGTCATTGCTTTAAGTTGACATAAAGAATATCGTTTTCTGTAAAGAATTACTTAGACTGGGACATACAAAATCCTCACATTCCTCATAATCACATTCTCCTACGTCTTGATGGTGTATCCTTATTTACAAGTATTCCTTTATAATTAGTCATTAACACTTTAAAGTCAAGAAGGACTACATATGACTATCTTACTCCTATTGATTGGACTGAAAAAAAAACACTGCCATCAACCTTGTCGTTCACTCCCCATGTATCACTTTCAACAACAAATTTTAACACCAGATCCTTGGGCTTCCCATGGGTATATTATCATCTTCCGTTCTTGCAGAATTATGTAAAATTTGGAAAGTTAAGTTTTGATAATCTTAATTTCATGCCAGTTACTTATCTTAGATATACTGAAGATATTTTTTGTTAATCGTGATGACTACTGACCAAATGTTATTTGTGATGAATGGTAAGAATACAGATTTACTTTTGAATGTGAACGAAATTATACTATCAGTTTCTTAGAGGTATCCATTTCACATTATAATTTAACGTTTATTAGGTAACCAACTTCTTCAGATCGCGTTCTGAATTACTTAGCGATCGACCTACTACACATAAGCCAGAAGTAGTTTGCAAATTGGTTGACGAAGCTTTTCTGTTATCCAATCCTGTCCATTATTATACTAAAAATATTTCATAGGCTAATCTCCATCCCATTGATTTTATTTCTCAATAAATGAATAATAACTAAAATTAATTTCTGTCAAAATTTAAACAATATCATAAGGATTAATGCACGAAATCAGAAATTTCGTTTTCCCTTTCTGTGGTATTTTAAAATGGAACTGATTTATTTTATTTTAAATACATTTATTTTACCTACTAAATGTTTAAGTAATTTTTAAGTGAAAAACTTCTCTCCTGGTGTAAGTGAAGGACACAACGATCATTCTAATAAGTTTTCTGTCACAAATATTGTTGACAAAATTATTTATTCAAATTGTGATTTCTGTTACTACTGTGATTCAAAAAGTAAGTTACAGAGGCGAGTAATGGTGGTCAAAAAGCCGAGAATCAATTCAAAATGTCGATTGTCATTATCGAACCGTCGTCTTAAACGACTCAGAAGATAAGAGTGATTCGTAGAGTCGTGATCTAGTTACTTGAGTAGTACAGTCGCGAGTAATTCCGGTTCGACTCGTGAGCGACTGACTCAATCGACGGGCTAAAGTAGGATTCTACGCAGGTTCTCAATCGGCAGTCTCCAAAATTAATAAATAACAACACTCATAATAAATTTTTTAATGATAGGTTTGGCTCATTTAACAGGCAGCATGGTAAAGTCTTTAACCATTCCTAAAATAATTAGGACAGAAACTTAGTTTTAATTTTTTATTCTTACGAATTCTCTACAGGCATAATTAACATAATATTTACAGCGTGTTTTTGTCCTTATACAGTCTTTTGTTCCACCTCTATGTTCTCAAGCAACCAACTCAATCCAATATAAATATTAACAGCTTTAATTTACAAGATTATATGCATTGGATATGCATAATAAATTTTAATTAGATATATAGGTTGCAGTTTAGATAAAATTGCAAATTCTTACAGATATTACCTGCGTAGAATGTTTCGTTTCCAATAAATCCTAGAAGGTGGGCTAGGACGAGATCCATGCCCTGATTAACCCTTGTTCCCAAGGATCTTGAAGCTGTATGGATACCAACCTATATTTAGAAATAACCACTGGTTTTTCATGAATTTACAAATGGATAATTTGACTCTACAGGATGACAACTTGACATCTTAGAGGACGATATATTAAACTCTTCAGACTTCACCGTCCGTACGTCGTCTTCACAATGCTAAGTGGTACAGGAAATGGAATTTAGATTTAAAATCAACCCTTCAGCTCATTGAATCTTCCTAGCGTATTACACAACTGTGAATACAAGTGACCTAACATTTACATTTAAGAACATAGGTTTTACGGCGAATTTGTTGAGTAAAAAGTTCATTTGTTGTTGTGGAATCTGTCCTAAAACTAGTCGGATGCAACCGTCCATGCTACACTACCCTGAGCAAGCCTTTTCATTTCTACGCAGCTACCATCCTACATCCTTTCTAATCGTCTTAGCGTATTCAATCCGTGGCCTCCCTCATCAGTTCTTACCCCACACACTTCCCTCTAATGCTAATTTTATAAGACCATCATGTCTCAAAACGTGGCCTATTAATCTATTTTAAAATTAATTACGTCGTTCATATTTAAAAAAATGTGTCGATAATTCGGTATTGTGTTTTAATATTCCAGTTTTTATATTATTCTGTTTGAATTTTCCACAACACTGTATTTTGTAAACCAGGTAATTATTGCATCTTTGTCGTAAAAATGTTTTGTATTGTCACGGAACACATCAATCACACATCATTCCACAACACTGTATTTTGTAAACCAGGTAATTATTGCATCTTTGTCGTAAAAATGTTTTGTATTGTCACGGAACACATCAATCACACATCCGACTGGCCCGCATTTAACAACCATGAGGTTCCTGTCCTACGAATCGCTGACCGTCGTCGGCCGTTTTAGTATTTGCATAGCAGAGGGCAGTGTGGAGCTACCCCGTGACGAAGGATAGGTGGAGGGGAGCCCGGAGGCGCTAGGTGGACAGCGAGCAAGTACTTCTTCTAGTCTTGGTGATGAAAGGTCATCTACAGCCCAGCCTTGCAGGACTGCTCTCTGATGAAAGCTGCCGTCCGCGAATAGAAGTGTTTTGATTTTATTAGTTTCGTTGGACTGTTAAATGTTTTATTTTCCTTTTCTTTTATGTTAATAAAACTTTGTTTATTTTTGTTTCGTGTTTGTGTATTCCGTTTATCCCAGCCTACTACGCGGCAGCCAGAGAGGTCAAATTGAACCTACTTTCGACAGTTAATAAGAAATAAGTTTCTTCACAGAATATAATTCAGTGATTTCGAAGTAAATTTATATTTTTAACTATCGTATTTATAAGAAAAATTAAATATCGTAAATCTCATTTTTTTCAATAAAAGTCAGATTTGTGTAATTAATTTTCGGTCGATTTAAAGCTATGTTAGCTACTTGATTAATTATTGCGATTATACAAATGTATTGATTTAGAGATTCGTTGATCCGTTCGCTCATACTTAAAATTATTTCATAATAGTATTTTTGGTGTATGTTCTAAGAATTATGTTATTCTTAGTTGTGATACGAATTAAAAACATCATTCATTACTAGGATTTTAAGAGTGTCAATCAATCAGGGTTGCCGGGAAGCGGAGAGGAATGGCATTGTGTATTTAGTGAGAACTATCGTGCAGAGAAGGGTGCAAAGCTTCCAAGTTGGGAGTTTCGTTTTTAGAAACAGATGTGTGGCAGATATTGTGGAATAGCGGATCATATATTGAGCGGACGGAAATTTAAGATAAATAGTAAAAGTCATCTGCGTATCGCCTTAGAGAACTCGGTGTGACCAAATCAGACGAGTGACGAATGGGTGCAAAAATATGAAATTAGACTAAAGTGATTCCTTTCTTTAGAGAAAGTGATTTATCATTTTGCGGAAATAAGAAAACTACATATTGCACAACTAGATAAAAATAATTATATATAAACCTTCGGCTACAAAATTTTGCTTTAATGCTTAGACATTAACTATAACCTTCATATATTCCCACTGTAAATGGCTTAAAAAAATTCATGTTTTGTTAATGTTTTTAAATTTTACAACGAAAATTTATATATTTTTCTGCATGCCTTTTAATTTCTTTTATATTAAATGTTGAAACGCATTCATTACAGTTGAGTACTGTTAGAATCTTCGGGTTTAATTTACATTCATACAGTCATTTGTTAGAGACGTATTAAATAAACATAAATTCAGATGTCAGAATTTATTTATCATATCTATTGGAAAGAAACTGTTATTGAAAACATTTTAAACTTTTAATTGTTAATTTTTATAATTAATATTAATTATTTACGTCGTGAAAATCAATCCTTTCATACAGAGACCCTTATGAATCAAATTAATTCCTCTTTTTTAAAATTATAAATTAGAAAAATGAAGTGTTTTGTTTAACGCAATTGGTTTTACAAACTACCTTGTATATAATTTATTGTTATCTATCATTACTGTCCTATTAAGATATATAATCCTGATAGTTACTTGGGTTGACTTTATAAACTTAACTATAGTATGGATGGTATTTAACATTTCTAAAAAATGTTTTGTTGGTATTTATTGGTTACGAACAAAAAAATTAATATATTTCACAATTAATTTTGAATTCAATTAGAAATTCAGAAATTAAACTGGAGTATTTGTACCTCGAATAAAAAGGAAAATTAGGTTATGTTATTTATTAACACTTAACACCTTTGGAGGCCTAATTGTCGTAAACAAGACGTTGTTTATAACTGATTGCAAGTCCTCATTGTACATTTACTTACTGCAATGAAATAATAGAAAGCTCAGATTTTTTTATAATCTGGACACTACACTACGGATTATTGTAAAGCGTTACACGTTTACATTTACAGGTACTTGCAAATTACACAGTTTCGAATGCCCGATTCTTATTGAAAAATTAATTTTCCGGCGTATATACTCGTAGTTAGGGAACAGGTGGCTTCCACTAAAAGAAAATTAAAAACACAATAATGTTACGTATAGAAGGGCAATAAATAGAGTAAAATTAAGTTTTCACCAAAATGATCGTAGAATAATGAATATGAAAATACAGGAACAAATTCCGCATTATAACCTGTCATTAAAAAACGTGGAAAATGCCACAAGTCATAAAATAACTTCTGGAGAAATAGTACTTTACTTAATTGAAACTGCGAATGATTAAATCCTCCTCCACTTAGTGCAATGTAATAACAGTCCAACTAAGAAACAATATAGTTCGTTCTTTTGAGAACCCTGCAAGTTCGAACTGCGCTTCTGGTTGGACAAAATACTCTGGTCAAAAAGACGGCAGCTTTACACTTACGCGTATACATCGCTCGTAAACGTCTGATCTACACTTGTGGAATTATAACAACGTTTTATTAATACCTTTTTCCTTGGCTCTGCAGCACATTCAGGGTCTTCGACTACCGGGTCGACTGGGACTGTCATCTTACATGGCACATTCAATTCTCCAACAGTCTTAATCCCAGTCTCCGTGAGGCAACAACGCTAACTATTAAACTACAGACGGTTGGTCTCTATTAATACCAATACAAAAAAAAATACTAACACACAAAATATCCAGCTTGGAGGCCAAGTAACTGACCAGATAAACAACGACGTGTGGCTAGGGGCAAGATTTCCTCTTCTCTCTTGGCTGGCCACAAATACTGCAATACATTTAATTGTGGCAATATCTGTAGTCCCCAAGATAAATTATATTTTTCAGTACGATTTGTATTCTCCACTTTCTTAATCTGTGTCTCTTCATCATTACTCAAGAGAAATGCGAATCCAAGAATGATGTTAACTGATTTATTTAACAGATGATAATGAAAATGTCAATATGTCCCATGTAAGAATATTAATTAGAAGTAATTAAATTAAAATTCAGAGTAAATCATCGCATTATTAAAATGGTTGTCCGAAATTTACATGAAGTACATTACATAACTTATTTCGAAATTATAGATTTAAAAAAAATAGCCACTGCATGCTTTTAAGAAGAAGTAAGGCAAATATCTACCCATATCATCAAAATATAACAACACTGGTCATGTCAGTTATAAATTCTAGATATATCATATGATAATAATAATTTAAATTGAAAGTTTATTTAATTTATTTGCGAAAGCGTATATTTTAGTGTAGCGTCGAGTGAAAGGTTCGGGCTAATAAACATCATATCATGTCTTATTCTAATATATAGATACTGCAAAGTAAGAGCAAAACAATATCTCAAAAAATGTTTGGTGTTTGGCAAGTGCGTAGTCGCCGTCAGAGGCGTCGGAGTCGCTCTAACTCGACGCGCCTGCAGACTCTCAGTTGATCGCCGCGACGCGACGCAGACGGACGATCCCACTCGTCTTTATATTCGTGTGAAACACGCGGTACCACCTGATCGCATTATTTTCTATTTTAACATACTACGTTCAAAAACTCCCTTGTCAGGTGAACATATTGTTGATGAACATATTGTTCTTCCACGTGAAAGGGATAAAAAGCGTCTTATTACCGAAATACTGAATATCGTGTGGGTCGAACTGTTGCCTAAATGGGAGAAAGCGCTTGTAACTCTCCAGCTCGCAGCCTTGGAGACCCGAATTCGCTAACGGACTCCGAAATCACAGACATTGAGGACAACTCCTGCCTGGAGACTTACACTTCAGATGACTGTGATCTGAATGTGGTGGACGGTTGGTTGCGGTTCCGGCACAATAAGAGGGTTTGTATAACTCGCTTTATTGTTTCAATTGAAAAAAAAAGCTACTTCATTAAAATAATGAATTTGCCCTCCGCATTGTTTTATCTTACTGCCATTGTTCCCAATTTGCTCCTTCTAGAGTTTCGACGGAACTTCAATATTCAGTACTCAGACGTCACGTGATTAAAGGGTTGGAATGCGTAACCAAAACTTAAGTCATCAAAATTGTTAATTTCAAGTAAAAGTCGCGTCAATTCTATAAAAACAAAATAGTGGCTTCAGACGTCTTCCGGTCATAATAATCTGTTATCCCATTGAAAAACTTAAATAAGACAAAACAAGGAACACGTGTAACATCATTATAAGATTAAAATGATGTTACAAATTGTAGTTTGATTATTTTATTTTGAGTTATTGTATGAGACAACAGATGATTATAGTCAGAAGACGGCTGTTTTTATGGAATTGACGAGAGTTTAGCTTGCAAATAAATAGTTTTTGGAGACTGAAAATTATATTACATACTATAATCCTTTAACATGATTAGTCTATCACGTTCTCCTGCAAATTCTGTGCAGGGCTAATGTACATTTTATTGTGTATTTCGCCTTCGGTGATACGGAGATTAACAAGGAAATATCGTGATTAAGACTGATATCGGAATGAAAATAATGGTGGACAATTCTCTTCGAAAGATCCAGAATTAAGTATTCCTTAACTTTTTCGTAATTATTTGTAGAGTGACAGGATACGTAAAGTTAATCCACGCGGGGGCGACTCCCCTTCAATAGCATAGGAAGGATATTGAAAGGATAAATGAAAAATACAGCCAATTAAACATCAAGAAATTTTATATTTATTTGATATATCTACGACGTTTCGGCCATATTTGTGGACTTCCTCAGGTAACAAGCGGCTATGTTTGCATCCTACGACGGTCACGGATACGTGATAGATGTATTAAATAAATATAATTGATGATAAAATGGCTCTGTTGTTTATTTATTAATACTTAATTGTCATATTATTGATTTATTGGATTTGACAGGATAACAAGAAAATAATAGTGTCCAAAAATATCCAAGGAATCAAACAGAAACATTTCTCATGGATGATAAGGGGTTGCCAACTCGAATGTATCAAATGAATTTACATGTTTGACATTCGTTTCAGCCGCAATTGTTTCCCAAAGAGCCATCATAAAGAATTGATGACTTTTAGTGAATATAAAATTACTTTTAGGCGGTAAAATACGTCTGTTCCTCTAACAGTGTTTCTAACATTCAGCTACTATTTATTAATTAAATTCTGTTCCTTATATTATCATAAATCCTTTTCCTTGTGTGCGCTTTCATTCATATAGTTTTATCCTTCTTCTTATGTTCTTACGTATAAAGAAAATTGAAGCATTAATTGTCCATAGAAGATATTTTCAGACAAATCGATCGGTCTGCACTATCAAGATAATACCCTCAAAAATACGCCGAAACATTGTTGAATTAAATGCAAGCAGTTTCTTATTGTTCGTTTATGTAACTAACTAAAATATAACAGCGCGTAGAAAGGTGTTCATACATGAAAATAATACTCTTTTCATTATATCAATTTATGCCTTAATATAATTAAGAACAAAGAAAAGCGTTGCATATAAAATATAATAGATGATTTACTTATACTTCGTCTAAGACCAGTCTGTAATCAACGCCAAATTCTTACTTGCAATTATAAAACACATTTAATTTGCTTGAGATTATTATTTTTAGTTACTCCTAACCTATTTCTTCAAATACTCTTCTAGAAATAAATTAGGTTTATCAAGTCTATCAGCTAACTCTTTCAACGTAATATTCTTATTATCATTCAGTCACATGGACGCTTACTATTCCGTTATCAATCAGCAATATTATTTTAACAACTATGTTACATTATTTCCATAATACTTGTCGGACTTGTGTCGATGATTCCTATCATATTTGAACGTTCGTCTAGGAGTGTCGTTATTGAGTTTCCACATCATTTTACCTTTTGATAAATAGCAGCATATTAGAAATAAATATCACAGGACTTCTTTTTGTTGTGTTCCTTTCCTATTCTTAAGCATCTTAATTTAACATTTCTAAGTTATAAAATAGATTTATATATTATTCTGTTGAACGTGCGTTTGTATTTATTCCAAATTTATAGTCAGTACTATAAACTTTTTCTAGTTCCAATTCAGGATTTTTTGTTCTTTCCCGTTTTCTTAACGTCTTTTTGAACAATTGAGCTCCCTATTTTACAAACGGCTTCGTTGGGCCGTGGATTCCTTGTTGTACTCAGAATTTCCAAGAATTTGCTTTACAACCTTTACAAAGATCCACTTTTGTTAGCAATGCTGGAATTGTTCCGGCTTCAGCGTGCACAGGAACCTGCTACGATTTCGCTCTTCAATGGAATCAAACCGCCAGCTTTTCAACTGGAATTTCGTTTTAGGAGAAAAGTGTAAATAGTAGTGGTGTAGAGCACAGGCAGACCGAACTCAGAGAACGTATGTTGGTAACAACATTGATTTTTGGCCGAAAATTCCTTAAATTGAGAACTATTTTGTACAACGGCAATTTTAAAATCAAATGTGCAACTGTAATTGAAAAGATGGGTTACTGACAAAGATATGACGCTATTTTTTGGGGTAACAGGCAACCCGAGGGTGATTCAGTACTTGGAAACTCCCCTTTAATAGCATAGGAAGGGAATTTAAGAGGGTATACGGAAGGGAGAGGATCACAGTCGAGAGTTAACAAATGCCCTCGGGTAATTGTTTAAGGATCTTACCCTGTATTAAGTTGAAAGAGATTCAGGGCAAACCCTAGAAAATCTGCATCACGTAGGTCGTGTTATTGGGTACTTGTATTACGGCCTTCCGAATGAAGGGAGAGGAATTTACTGAGGGGTATTCCTCTACCCGTGCTTCACCACTTTAGAAGACAGCTGGTCGACTGATCCAATAGGATCGTCGATCAGCTCTTACCACATGCTTAAAGTCTGCGACCACACCTCTCAAAAAATACTGAAATTCCTCGTCCTGTGAAAACCGTTAAAACAAGAAAGAGAACGAGGCTTTCCCGAAGATAAGTCCCATCATCACATTTGCGGGAACTAAGATACACTGTCGCACAATCCATCTCATTCAATGCAGACTACGCGCTGAAACGTGGCTTCTAAATAAAATGATTTCACGATCGTAGCAAGTAGCGCAGAGGAGGACGGAAAGAAAAGTGTCAGGAAAATACAGAGCATATCAGCTGAAGAATAATCACGTGAAAAGTAGGACCAAAGTTATTTACAAAGAAAGGTGGCCTCGACACATAGCATGGTGCGCCAATTATTGACGGACAATAATAGTAACCTTTATATTTTGGCGGCCATATTTGAATATCCTAAACGAAACAAAAATATTATGGCTGGGTGTAAGAGATGTCACTAAAATATTTCTCTACACATGGATGGGTTTCAACAGCTCTTTCCTTGAGTTTAAGTATAAATGAATTCAAATTCTTCGTTCCTTAACATCAGTCAACTACATAAAAACTGGTTGTAAGAAAATGACTATAATTTAATAATGCGAGCACTTATCATATCAGTTGTCAGAACGACTGATAAGGCCTACTCTTGTTTGTGCTCATGCTGGAGTGGTGAATTCAAATACTGACTAATTATCGTGTGGCTTTCTTTAATATACAAACTTTTTCTCTGTTCGACACTTTGCACTATTCGTTTGTAAAATACAGTGATGTATACAAAACACTATGGTGTTCTTGATAAAATGAGTAGATAATTTATTTTATAGTGTGTCACCATGGGTGAGAAAGTACATAACTGTGGTCCAGTAAATATAAACTCTCCTTTAATAGCATAGGAAGGTAATCTTAAAGGGAAATGCGATCAATTTACGTATGTATTTTGGGTTAACAGCTACTTGTCCTTTGTTGCTAGAATAAGTGACGCGCGCCAGAGAGATTAAGAGAAAGTGGTGCCTACGGTCATGGCATTTGTGGATTCAGAAAAACCGTTTGATAATGTGAACTGGAACATAGTATTAAGGATTTTGAAGAGCACAGAAATAAAATATCGAGAAAGAAGGATTATACATAACCTCTACAGAAGGCAATCAGCAGTAATTATAATTGAAGACCAAGAAAAGGAAGCATAAATCAAGAAAGGAATAAAACAAGGATAAATTAGCATATAGAAAAGAAAGAGTTCAATCTGAGGGTTAACAGAGGGAAAACAGGTAATGGAGTGTAGTATGGGAAACAGTGGAATAAGAAAGGGTGGCAGATTGCGAAGGGATATTTTGACGAAAGTTAAGGAATTCTGCTACTTAGGAAGCGTAATAACTAGGAATGGTAGAAATAAAGTAGACATAAAGAGTAGGATAGTACAGGCAAGGACGGATTTCGTGAAAAAGAGGAATTTACTTATGGGAATTAAGTTTTAAATTTGAATATTAGGAAACAATTTCTAAAAATGTTGGTATGGAATGTGACATTATATGGGTGTGAAACTTGGACGATTGGAGTTGTAGAAAGGAAACGAATCGAAGCCCTTGAAATGAGGTGCAATAGGAGAATGCTGAAAATCAGATGGCTGGATATAACCACTAACGAGGAAGTTCTAAAGAGAATAGGGGAAGAGGGAACAATATGGAGGGCGTTGACCAAGAGAAGGGATAGATTAATATGTCAAGTTTTCAGACAAAAGGGTCTTGTAAAATTAGCATTAGAGGGAAGTGTGTGGGGTACGAAAATAAGAGGGATGCTAAGGATGGAATACGCTACGCAGGTTAAGGAAAAATGTGCTGGTTATGCGGAAATATAAAGCTTGTGAAAGACAGTTTAGCATGGTGGGTTGAATCAGACCAATCTTAGGACTGAATACCACAGTTGTATTTGTTATGTAATATAATTATTTATTCTTTATAATAATAAAAATTATTGCTTTTTTCAGGAATATTGAGAAAAAAAGCAATTTCCGGATATAACAGATCCCGGTTATTACTAACAAATTCAGACGAACTGGTCGAGTTTAACTGCAATTATATAGAAACTAAATAAATAATTATTTAGGAAATAAATAGAAAAGATTTCATGCTTTGGGGAACGTAGGTAACAATTGTGAGGCCTGTAGGATCACTTACGGAAGGGGGAGATGCAATAACGGCCTCAGACAACACAAACCGCGGGCAGCAATGCGTGCATACGGTAAACACTGGCCTGTTTGTACAGCTGAAGTCGCTACCTCAATAAATCGCCCGGGTCACTTCACATGCCGGCTGCCGTATCACAACAGGGGACTCAGTTCTCGTATTTGCCCAGGGAAGCTCTCAGCTCTCACTTAGTCACACAGTTAAGAGTTCACTAAATACTCGCAGATCCACACAAGCCGTCACGTTGACAGTTGCTGGAATTGAACACCGCGGCTGCCTTCCTAATCTTAGATACATCGTAAAGGAGGCGATGCTGATATTTCCTGTATACTTATCAATTTTAAAATTATACCTATATCAACTAATGGATTTTATCAGAAAAACGTTATCAATTTTTTGTAGGTTGAGAGTAAGTTTGTGAGTAATGAAGCAATTAACAAACAACGCTATAGACCTCCATCTGAAATATAATAATGAATACCCGGGCCCCGCCGGGCATCCAGATAGTCTTTTTTGGGGGGGTTAACAGGCTATATGAGGGTGATCCTGAAACAGGCAACTCCCCTTTAATAGCATAGGAAGGGACTTGAAAAGGGGGGATGTGGAAGGTAGAGCAAGGTAGCCCAGGGTTGACTAGGGCCCCCAGGCTATAGTGTAAGGATCCTACCCGGTGTTTCACCTAAAGGTGATGCAGGGAAAAACCCTAGAAAACCTGCATCAGGTAGGTCGGGCTAGTGGGTACTACTCCTGCACCCTTCTGATGACGGGAGACTGGATTGCTGTGGGAACGCAACAAACCCGCCTCCGTGCCTTGTTCAGTATTGAGAGGCAGTTAGCCGACTGGTCCAATAGGATCAGCGAACAACTCTTACCGTATGCCGAAGGTCTTCGACCCCCGTACATACACCTCTCAAACTGCCCAAGGTCGTCTCAGCCTGCAGGAGTCTTAAATTAGCTACCTTGGCCATGGACCAAGGGGGGAGGGAAAGAGGAAAACCAGGAAGGAGGAAGTCAACCTCCACCTGGCTCTCACTCATTTCCGAACAGGATATCCTCCTGTTATCTATCCATCATATATATTCAGATAGTCTTTAGCCAGATTCTGAGTTTTATACCCAAAATTTCACAAACACACAGCGAGCTTTAAGCTGTTCTACCGATTGACGCGAATTTTGTTTAGCTCTCTTAATCCCAAAAAGGGATTCTGTCTTCCTTAGGACCCTTCCACCACCCCACTCAGACCAAAAATCTTCTCTTATGATTTCCTAAGCTATTGATCTGATTGCCTTAAAATATTTCATTTGAAAATTTAGCCTTCTTTCCCACATTGAGAACAAGACATTTTAAATGGATAAACTATGTCCTCACGTAACCTGTCAAACGAGAGATAGTTAAATTTCCGTTTAACGTGAAATAACTTTTGACAGGCTACGGCAGTGTAAACACATTATTTCAAAATACCGAAGAGATTATATCTGTCGATAGTGATATAATACTTAAATTTAACTAACATTTTATTTGTGTGCTGATAATTTAGTGTACACATGTTTAATAAATCATCAAAAGTGTTATTTTATTTCATTTTTAATTAAATTATTTTGCTAAACTAGATTTTCCGATCTGCGGAACACGTGGGTGTGTTGCTCTTCAAGTAGTGGAGGCCTGGGATCACAGAATCTAATGAAGTGCCCTTTTGAAGGATTAAGAAGCGCCGCGTCTAACCCAGCCAGGGTCTTAAATCTGTCAGGCGGATGAGCTTCGATGTCTGCATTTTGACGCGTTTGGAACTTTTTCACCTAGTACGTGAGTTTTCACGACTTTGAATGAAAACATATATTAGGAACTCAAAAATTCCTATTGGCTAAAGTCATGGGAAATTTTCATGGACAGGGGGAGACCGAAGGTTTCGAGGTTGGTGGAAAAACGTTGAGAAGTTAGTTGTTGTTAGGTTGTTAAGTAGCTGTGCTGGTTAAGTTGGGATTAAGAATTCAGAAAGAGAAGTTGTTGAAGAAAAGAGAGCATTTGTTGAAAAATATTTCAGACAGAGATGACAGTAGTTGAAGCGGTTGATAATATTTCAACTTGTAGCAACGAGAAACGGTAAGTGATAGAGATAAAGTTTGGGTTCGAAATTTAAGAAAGTTAGTTAAGGCGTTGAGTAGACGGAAACATCCGGTGATAGTAGAGACGATGTGTTCAGCCAGTTTTCAAAGGCGTGATATCGGCCATCGAGTTCCGCTTCAATGGGTGCAAAAGTTCCGGTGATAATCTACCTACGAGTTCCAGTGTCGTCGATGGTAACGTACAAATGAACTATAAATCAACTGAATGCCACAGTGGTCGTCGCCACCAACAATTTGTGTTCTAAATAATAAATGCCAGGTATTTGAGACCACCACAATGTAACCCGTGCATGATGAACATAACCAAGTATTACACGCAGAGGAGAGATATTGATTGTACGGACCTAAACATATCGCATCTTTGGAATTTTTAAAAGATATCAATATTTATGAAAAAATATAACTTTTCACCTTATGTAACCTATTTATCACAATTTTATGTTCTGTTCATATGTGCTAATGTAATTTAAGTTGGTTGCTAATGACTTTATAGTTGAAGCAACCTAAAATAAACTAAATAAAATAATATATAAATACTGATATACTATAAAAATATTAATTTAGCTAACGATTTAATTGGTAATTGTTTTGAAAGCGGTTTTACAACTGTCGGTATTACTCGAATTGTACACGGAATCGTGACATGGAACTGGGCTAATACGCTGGGTTCATCCGATGTAAACAGGCGTCGGGACGCTGTAGACGTAGTTCTGCCATTATAGTGCTCATGTTGGCACGCGTTAGCCAGATAACGACTCCCCTTGGAAGGAGCAAGCGTGTCTCTTGGAGAAACGGTCTTTGATCTTCAACATCGTCAAAGTGAATACATCCTCCTTGACTTTCTTGGATAAATAGAAGTTGAGGTCCTTTTTAATCCCTGACATTTTATTTTCATTATTTTCCGAACTATTGTTACAAACAGAAAAATTTATGGAATTATATGCGATTGACCTGAAACACGAAAGGAGTTTGCTGTGACCAACTTCTACGGTCATTACAGTTGACACGCAACTAAATAGTTAAATTAGCTATACGTCACGCTTTCAAGAGCATACATTTGTTGACAACTTTAGTTACTAATGAGGAACTTTGAAAGTCAGGTATTTTATTAAAGTTTGGAGCAACTGTGCTAAGATAAATCCAAAACTTATATCTCGAATATTGAAACAAAGACAACAAAAATAATCATAAGAATAATCTAGCTTTCAACATATATTTGATACCCTTGATGCCTTAACATTTTCATTCCAATTTTAAATATATAGATTTCACGTTTCTGTGTACGTTCATTCTCCTCACATACACGTAAAATCGTGTACGTAATATTGCAAGCGCAGTTTATAGCTACACTCTGGTTATTTAAGACTAATTTGTATCTACTTTCCGCCCGCAAAATTTTTCTCGAAGTGTGGCGCAAAGAGAAAAAGTAATTTCTGAAAATTTTATAATAATTTGTTCCGAAAATACTGCTATATAAGTTATTAGAGAATCGTATTATTATTCAAAAATTGTCACAAATCCAGTTATGGCTAATTATTTAGTTATGAATTTGTGGGATGAGATGAAATGAGCCATCTGGCAGATAGAACCAGTGGCATCAAATCTTCAGGAATTAGAAAGACTAGTTCGTTATATATGATTCAAATACCTCCAACCACCTACTAACATCTCATACAATCAAGGCTCAGAATAATGCTAGCACTATTAAGAGCAAACGGTGCCCCAGCATTGTATTGAGAGAGTGGTTATAAATGATTTGGCCACTGGACTATTAATTTAACACTACGTGTAATCGCTATTGACATACTCACTCAATGTTTAGAGGAGATGTTTCAGATGATGTTAGCGAAACCTCGTTTGCTCTCACTCAGTTCGGAAGAAAAATTATTTTCCCACACTCCGAGAAGACTTCGAAGAGAAAAATATAGTGCTGAAATATATTTATTAAACAATATTATGTGTAAAAATCGGTATCCTGAAGCACTAAATCTTGGAAGAAATAGAATGTAGAAAATACGACCAGGTTCAGGATGATTGCTACAAAAATTATTTTACTTTTTTCCACAACTCCTATAGTCCGAATATACATTAAACAGAGTGTCACCTCGTCTCTTACGTTTCAGTTATAACTATTTCCACTCTAATTCAAAAATATTGTATATTTTTGTTTCTGAAGTGACGTTTACAACCTTTATGCACCTAGGCCAATGTTTCTCAACCGGTGGTCCACAGAAAAAATTTTAGTAGTCAGCGAAATATATAATTACAATTTTGGTAACAAACAAGAAATACACCAAAAAATTAATGTATGACGACTGTTGAATCAGAAATAATGTTGAAGAAAGTAAATCGTATAAGGTCACATAAAATCGGTATTTATTTACGTATTTTGGAAGAGATATTTAGGGTACCTTTAGAACAGAATAGTAAATTATAAGTATTAAAGAATAAATCTTTTCCAAAAATGCAACGACACTGCGCGTAATGTAACACAGCAGAAGCCCACAGAAAAAAAAATCAAATCACTCCATGCTCAACTGTATAAACACAGTACCCCATAAAATGTATTCCCGACCTAAAGCTGCGTAACAAATTATAATCATCAGTATTGTAAATTTATAAGACACTAATGACCACAGGGTTCATGGGTCTCAAAATAAATACATTTAAAAATTGTCATTTTAATAATAGAATATTAATGATGCCAAATATTTATATAAATGGTATATTAATTAAATTGCAAAAGTGTTTTACATAAGGTATGTACATTTTATACAAATGATTATGGCAATATTGTTGGGGCCTTCGGTTTCCAAAATTATATATTTATATATAATTTATTATTTTCCTTGTCTTATTTTTATGTAAATAATTTATATCTTGCTTATTTTCTGAGTTATTATAGAAATTCAATTAATGTTCAGAGTTGTTGTGTATTATGTTTGGTTGTTTTACAGTATTTAATTGTAATGTTTTTGCGTCTTTTTATTTTCTCTCATTTTTATGCCAGTAATTTAAATTTGTTATGTTCACTTTTGTGTCGTTCCACAAATAAAATAAATGTATTTGGTAGTCCATTGAATATATTTGTTTTATTTCAAAATATAAAACAACAAGTATTACTAACGGTCTGCAATATTAAATGATGTATTTTAGTGGTCCGCGGCGCGATTTATGATGAGAAACACTGTCCCAGACCAATTCACTTTTAACACGAGTATATTAGCTTGAGCCGCCAGTCAGAACCAGAAATGAGGTTACCGCAAAAACTATATAGGACTAATTTTTAGAGGCTCGTTTGCATTCACTCATAACGAACGTTTGTAAAATCATCAGACCATACAGCAACGAATTCAAATATTGAATTATTTGTGGCAGTCTAGTGTTTTCGGCAGATCAACGCAAACCAGACTTCGTAATTGTACGCCGAAGATAATCGAATGATATTTACATTCCGAGCGTGGCTCCATGGCTTCTCTTACATAGGTAAATGCTATGGTAGTTGTGACGCGCCCTCCGTAATCGTGTTAGTGATCCTCTGACACCGAGTAATAGTAACACAATTTCCCGCAAATGGAGTTCATTTGCCTAAAAATGCAAAGTATCTTTGCAGAAACGCGCTGCGTCCTTTCTCTTCGGTGCCGAAGCTCCGCCGTTGCTGTGCAATACCAATGAACCTATTCGCATGTCTAATTAAGGTCAAGTAATTAAGACGGAAATATTTACAATTTTATTATTCTCGGTAATGGTTGTAGTTACTTAAACACAACTTGGCCTCTTACGGTAGTATGGAAAAATCCTTTTCTGTAACTAATGTTCTGGTGAATTTAAATAGCACATTCCAATAGAAATAATTTTTAGGTTTTAATTCAAAAAGATATGTATCAATTATATATTGCAGAATATTGTTCTCTCCGAATTTTTACTTTTATAGAACTGTATATTTTGGGCGATCATTCGCAAGGTTCAATTGTCGTTTTGTAGGCGTTTTGACGATTCAAAATCGCCGAATGGTGTGTACCATGTTCATCACTGGTTCATCAAGAACTCAAGCAATCCACAAAGACGCTTAACTGGTATGATTTACACACTATTGATGTCAACTAATCACTGCTTGGCAAATCCTGCTCCATTGTGCGACTTATTAATTTCTGTAAAATCTATAAAAAAAAACTGACCTATACCTTAATAATATAAACAAAATCAGAAATAATATTTGGATTTCTAATAGTAACAACCGTCATATCACCGAATGTGGATCCCTGCCCACAGTAAGATTTTAGTAAATGAGGTAGCTGACCGTCTAGCTAAACTCATTGCAAACTCAAGCCACAAATTTATATCCGACCATACATGCACCGTAGGTGACATATGGAAAATTAATAACATTAGCAGAAGATCTTGTAACAACGGACCTATCCACCGACACCTCAACGATTATCAAGATTTTTCTACCCCAAGCATCTAACAAGAAAGGACCAAATAGTACTTTCCAGGTTAAGGGCCAACCACACACCAATTTTTTCTCATTGCTTTCTGTTGTTCTAGAGAATCTCCGCCCCAATGTAGCTCGTGCATGATGAACATAACCATCGACCACATCATCTTCCGTTGCTCCAAGTATTACAGGCAGAAGAGAGATATTATCGGATCCTATTAACCTAAAGATATCACATCTTCGGAAGAAACAATTAAAAGAACATTAAACTTTTAAAAAGTTGTCAACATTTATGAAAAAATTTAAGTTAACCAAACTATTAAACTTATGTAAGATATTTATCATCCAAATTATTCACCGGGAAAGTCTACGTTCATTTATCACAATACTATGCTCTGTTCTCATGTGTTAATGTAATTTCTGTTAGTCGGCAATGACTTTTTAGTTGACGCGACCTAAAATAAATTAAACAAAAAAGATCTGCTTTCTTGGGTAGGGTACCCGGATCTTTACTTCAGATCAGTGCCAGACCTGGAAGCTCAGAGTTTTAGAGAAAGGACGATCTGATCTTGTATGCATGAGCCACTCATAATTTGAGTTTAATGTGTTACTAGATAGAAGCTATAAAAAATAATAACTCGAGGTGGAGGTAACTCTAAAGCAGATGAATATATAAAGGGAAGATCTGGGTATTCTTAATACTCCACGTCACTGAAGAAATATATTGTTCTTAAAATAAGATTTAATACCTCAAATATCTTTTTTTCGAAAATGGCCTGATTAAGTCCCAAATTAGGAACTAAATGCTATTGTAAAACATTTTTGCTTTATTAATTTCTTTGTCAAATAATTGTTTTCCTGCCATACTGCCAGTTTATTTATTTAACGTAATATTTCATTTTTACTTTTATGCTTATGATCGTAAAACGAATGATTTACTATGTTACTTTAATTTTAAACGACTTATGTGCTTTATTTTAAGGTACGTGTTATATATGATTGATGTATAATTATTTATATGAATCCCTTTATCTTTTTCAGAGTGTCTACCGATAAGTGAGTCAAGTTTACAACGTTGCTACTGTGATGAGGGGGGATTATTTTATTATTTAAGATTTTAACTTCATTAATGAAGGGTTCCATTTTTAAATTTTAATTCATTATTTGTAAAGAACCAAAGTAAATACTATTTACAAATATTAACTGATATTAAGAAATTTACAGTTTCTATAATCTAGGTAAAGAATTTTCTTAGCTCTATACTAGCAAAGTCAAGTGGTTACCCTAGACGTGAAATTTCAGGTTGCCCGTGAGTTTATCTAATTTCTAAAATGTCTGACGATTTTTACAATTGGCCTGGGTAGGAAGGAGTGCTAATTACCGTCTTCTGTGTGAGTCTGATTGTATCGGCGGTGCGAATAACTGACGAATACTGGACCCATTGGCAATTTTTGCTGCGAGTAGGAGTTCCTCGGTCGTGATATGACTTTTGTTGACGCCGATCTCGTAAGGACGTCGTCAATAGGACGTACGAGTCATGTATCTTACTTGTAGATGTTGATAAACTATGCTTCTCAGCTCATATCTGGACTCGTAATGACTCCTTGGCTTGCTGTCGCTAGCCTCCAGCCTCTAACAGCACCGTAATTCGGCATTGTCCTAGGGTCATAAATCTACCCTCGTCAGCAATGCTCAGGCAGTCAGTGCGGAAATCGCAATCCTTCGTGTCCATTACTCTACACAAAATAACGCGATCACCTTGATTTTGCTAATGTTAAATTGATTTTTAATGTAATTTAGCATATTACATAAGCGATTATTACACTACAAATATTGTAACAGAGCTGCAAATTAGTTTTGTTCTTATGAGTTTGCTAACTAATTAAAATTTTAAAAGTATGTTTATGAATACTTAACCTCAAAAACTAACTGCCTGAACAGTAACGGAAAAATCGTTTTATGCTAGATGTAATTTGTGTTACCAATTCAGAAACGTGGGGTTTTTCTTTGTTTTAATGACAATGTGCGTGGATGTAATTTTCCTGAGTACTGTATAATAATACGATTACAGTAAGCATTATCTTCTACGTTACCTCTAAACGAAGAAGCAGCTGTGAAAACCAATGCTATAAATAAAATTCTATGCTCAACACGGTCATATTATCACGTCCATAAGCAACGAATAATGTTTGGTTCGGATAAAATATTATTAATATTGAGACTAACTTGACAACTAAAACTATAAATGTCTATGTTTCCTATTTGGGGAGGAATAAGATAAACGTAAACTGGAATTGGTAGCAACCAATGCAAATCACCTTTTATCGTTTAAATCCGTCAGACACGGAGAACTGCACGATTCCTTCAGCGGTATCGATCACGTCTCAATGTTTAGTCCATTATAAAAACAATTCTTTTCTTTATAATACCCATGGACGTCTATTTTCGTAATAGAAAGGTTTATTGTATAATTATTTTTGTTTGTCAATGGTATTGTCCAACGGATTTTGAAACAGCAAACGTCTTTCTAAATTTCTTGACTATGTCACTTCAAGAAGAACTTAAAATGATTGATTGAATTAACACTGAGTTCTGCAATTTTCCCTTCTTTTACTATACTTTGCCACAACGATTACTGCCTAGCAATATTCTTACCTTTAATGGAATAAATATTAATTATTGAATCATACAATTAATAATCATTAACTGGCCATGCTTCAAGTTAAGTAATATTCTCAGTTATAATACACTAACCAAGATTTTCGTGGGACTTAAATGGAGCGGTGGAAACGACTAACTACAAATTTCCGCTCCTTTCAGCTCTCAACACTGACTTAATTATTAACTTTCCACATTATAAAATAAACAAATGCGTTATTTACTTTTAGCTTTTACACTTGCAAATATTCAACAATATTTATACATTTTAAATTGAAATGCAGTGTTTCAGGGGTTTAAAGTTTTATGATATTAATAATAATCTACCTACAATTATAAGTAGCACATAAATGAGCAACTAAAACAGTTTTGTTAGGAAACTTTTGCACATACATATGTTTCCTGTATTTTACGTTAGAAGGAGCTAGTAGCAAATATGGCGTCTAGTGAACATAAAGCTTTTTGAATTTACAGTTTTTAAAGACTGAATCCATTATTATAGAGCAACGTGGGTTGTATACTGTTCCTTTATAATCCTTCAAGGTACAGTAACTTCCGTAGAGAGTATCAACAGTTTGAAGACACCTTGGTTATCTTTGCAAAGAGAAGTGCGCGAGACGAACAAGAAGGGCTGAAGAATAGATTTAGATTTATTGTTGTTTCCATTAGTACTCGATTGAGGAAATGTGATACGTCATACATTACAAATAACGAACAAAATAAGGTACATAATTAATTACAAATAATCTTAAAATAAATTAATAAAATAAAATGTATATAGTCTAAAGTCAGTATAAACATTACTCGCACACTAGAGATCACAAGCACGCACTGAGAAGAACAAACACACACAAAGGAGTTTTGACTACTTGGAGCTGCGCGATCAGGAAACTGTCCTTCCGTAGTAGCTCCAGGCAATACATGAAACAAACAAACAAAAGAGCAGAAAAAGCTGTTCAGAATGTTTAAAGACATGTGGTGTGTTATTTTACAAGGCAACTCATTCAACACTTTTTATGAACCTTGATTTTAAATACTAGAGGGACGATTACGAAAATCCTGTACCGAGTGAAACTCGTCATTTAATAGAATAGTTTTACTCTGTTTCACAAAATTTTTGTTGTTATTATCTTTAACCTCTGGAGGAAGGCTGTTGTATTTGTTCAACAAGTGAGAGACGCACGCGTAGCAACATAAAAAACCGTTCGGAAGGCTCTTCATCAATTATCAATTCCAGTGATATATGAATGGAGACTTAAGCCGACAAATGCAGCCTTATCGTTTGAAGTTGTTTCAAGCTCTAATACCTACAGACTGCTGTTTATGTGTCGGATTTGGAAACTAAATTTTGCTGCATTTCGATGAAGATTTTCTGGGCCGTGTTGTCTTCAGAGAAGTATTGACAATTCATCAGAGTAGAAATGTGAATATATATAGTGTCCGAAGGTCAGAAAAATGCGTTGAAATGATAGAGTTACCACGATAATCCCCTCGATTTAATATTTATTGTGCTGTTTCCCAGAGGAAATTTTTTCGGCTTATGATGCACTAAAACTAGGCTCTTTACCTAATTGGAATAAGCTGAACAAAAGAAATTTATGTATTGGTAACAAGAAGCAGTAAGACAAAGCTTGTTTCGAATGGCCTCCACGTTCACCTGATCTGACGTCAAGCGATTTTTGCCTTTGGGGAGTTATAAAGGATCATTACATGTGCCAACTTTACCAGCTGATCTATCGACATAAGAAGCATGATTGAAGCCGTTGTTGCAACAATTATTTCTGACACACTCATCAAGGTTTGACAATAATTCACCTATCAAATCGACGAAAGGTACTCACACCTCCAAAACTGACTGAGGCATGGAGAAGGTAATGCTGCTCCTCGAAGTAAACCCTTCACAGTCATCGGAAGGACGTGAGATAAGTACCGAAAGTTTCTGGTTTTCTAGGGATGTCCTGCATCATTTTTCAATTAAATTATTTGGGGAGGGTGGCAACTTCTTACATTAAAATTGCATACTTTTGAGTTGGGTGTTATAGATTATAACTATTTTATAACTGATTTCATACAGTTTCAAGTGAGAATGAACCACTGTTTTTCAATAAACTAAACTCTGCACAGATTACAGAAGCAACTTGACACATTCCACAAGCTAACATTTATTGATGAATCTCCGAAAAATTATGAAGAGAGTATAATAAGATAGTATAAACCATGTAATTTATGTCATGATCTTAAACTAGATCCATAAAGTTGATAATACATAAAAAATGTTACCGCATTATTGATTAAATGTATCGAATGTTACAGATCTTTCTTTATTTATTGGGTCGTTTTTTCTGTTTGTAGTGGCGCCATCGTTGGGGTCAAATCATCAAACACTCGCCGGCAGCAGGTAAGTAGAAAATAGTTTCAAAATATTCTGTCTAAACGTTTTTATCATTTTATGTTGACCAGAGAACTAAGGTTCTGATGATAACGAGTAAAATATAAATAAAATGGAATTCAATTTTTATTGAAATTAGATCCCAAACACCGATGAGAAATTAAATTTCATTAATATTATGTCACTAATGTCTACAACTTATAATCTCTTATTATTGACGATTTAGAGTTGACAAAACATTACTTGAAAAAAAATTATATGTTAATTGTTTGAAGTATCAATCATGTTTTAAAAATAGTTATTGCTAAAAGAACGTTTCATATTTAAAGAAAAAATTTAATTTTTGCCATTTCTCCTGAAAATTTAGCTTCTACCAAGCAAGAATTTTTTTCTGTCATAATTGATAACTTACATGTCTCAACAAAGCTCGAATATTTTATTCTTTCTCCATTGAGAGTCGTTCTCTATTTTAAACTTATGATAGCTTCATATTAACTATTTTATAGAAATAGGAATGTTTAAGTAACGTCTATTCAAATATAATTATGTTGAAACTGGTCTCTCTATTTTAAATATTTTTTGTTTAGTTCCTCTTTTGTTGTGACGCGAAAAACATGTAATTAAAATGAAATAATTGAAATTTAAAGTAAAATTAGTAAAGTAATAGTTTACGAATATTCAAAGAATTAAGTTTTTAACTGTTTGTGAATGAGTTGCTGAATACTTTTCCGTTCTACTTTAAGTAAAATTTATTTAAAATTATTAATAATCACTTTTAATATGTTTTATTTGTGACCGTAAGTGATAAAAGTAATTCTTAAAACGAATTAGCCAATATTAATTTAATCGTAAAGTTAACCCTAATAACTAAAAATTAAAAATTTTTATCAGTTAACAAAATTTTACTTCTCTTTTCCAAATTAAATCCAGATTATTGTTTCTTTCACAATACGAAAACAAACTTTAACGTAATTTCCAGTGCTATTCATTATTATTCATAATAGTATAAAACTGAATTACAATAATTGCGGAGGTTGTTAAATTCATTTATTTCGAACGAACTGTACGTAGTTTATTTAACTCTCCCTTTTATCAGTCCATAGCCCTTCATAGTTGCAAGTTGTGGCGTGAGATCTCAAGCGTGCTCCTAATCTCTTAATCGGGTCTCTAATCTGCTTAAATACAGAACATTTGCTGCATACTTTCTACGGTATTTGGAGTGGAATACAATCCAGGGACGAGCGAGTTTACTCTGTGAAAGAAAATAGATTTAGACGTACATCTGGAATAAGGAAAGAACAATTGTTGTGTTAAGTATAATCGCGATAATCTTTACACAAAACAGACTTGTGACCTATGAGTGATTTCATATTATAGTCGTAATCAGTTAATAACAATCTTTTTGGCGTACCATTGGTTGTATACTTCATAAATAAATTTTTAATTATACTAAATATCAAATTTCATCCTAAATAAACTGAACTCTCTGATAATGACGCTCTAAATTTAAATTAAAAGTATTCAAATATTAAAACTCCTTGCCGAAGATGAAGAGTCTCCACTACAGTCCAGAAGAAACCTCTAATAATTCAGGCATGCAATCAAAAAATTAACTCCATCGATCAGATGATCAGAGAAAACGATTTCACTAAAACAACAAACCTCAATCCTTACTGCTGATCAAATAGCAAGCAAAAACAAACACTGTTGGGTTAAGATATGACTACCACCCTCATGGGCAGGGGTGGAAGGGACTCGATTTTAAAATACTCAGTAAGAAATTATATTTACGTCGAATAAATATTATTCAGGCTAAATTGATTAATACGATTTTCCCGTTGTTGTTTGTGTATAATTTTCAACCTCATTCAGCATTGAAGGGTTGGAGGAGAATTTCAAAAACCTGACTAGAAAACAACCGAAACTGATGACCAAACCTGAGTTATGGGGGTCGCCGAGTTTAATTCTGTCATTCTACATGCTGGTTAAGTTACAGTTCAGCCCCTAAGAGGGCGGAGAAAGCGAGTAAGAAAAAGTGTCGTGTACAATTTAGACCAAATTTTGTACGCATGTTCCTTGTGAAGCGTAAACAGGGGTGGAGATTAAGGGGGTTGAAACTTTAAAACATGACCGATATTTGCGACGAATAAATATTTTTCGGGAACAGTTAGTTTGATAGTGTTTCTTCCGAAGTTGTTCGCGTATAACTTCAACACAATTCAGCATGAAAGTGGAGCTCTCATAGTAGTGGGAGTGGGTGGGGGCTTGTTTAAAAACGTGAAAAGAATCGAGTTTGGTGGCTATTCCCAGGTTATGGAAGTCGCTCAGTTCAGTTATGACACTCAAATTGCAACTTCAGTTGTACTTAAGTCACAGGGTGAGAGGAAAAGCACGAAAAGGCAGTCACACAAAATAGTTTTGCCTCTTTTAACGCACAGAGGAATTATATGTACTGGTTTTTATACTTCATTTTAGTAATGTGCTCATTTCAGCACACTAGTTATCAAAATTTCGTCAGGGTAGAGGGAGCCAAATGTGAGAGTTCAAAAATGTGATGTTCACGATGCCGTTTAATCATGCGTTGACCTAGATATTATTGTTGAATTAAATACTGCATTGCATTAATATTTTAATACCCGGGCAACGCCAGGCACCTAAATATTTTTTTTTTAAAAAAAACAGATATTTCAGTCACCGAATAACTTTTTCTGAACTGTGACTACCGTGATCTTCGGAGGTTGTTATGTTAATCACTTTAAAGCTTAATTATCGATTTCACGCAGGGTCAGTTAAATCTGATTATTTTGATCTTAACTGCATGGACTTTCGCAAATATTGTTAAAGGATTAATATTTGAAATCATTGATACAGTCTTAAAGATTAAGTAATGAAATAGATTAATTTGAGATAATTTTTATAAAAACAACTTCAAAGCTTAAGTCGAGTCACATTGTGAAAACTGGTTTTAAGGCTACTTAGTTCTGGCTGAAGGGAAGTATTCAGAGGAGCAATTACCAGAATTAATATTCTGGTCGGGAACAACTTGTGGACACTGGTGGCGCTAACGACCTGTTTCGCCCCTTACAACCCCATAACATATGTACCCCTACAGTTCCCATAACTGTACGGAGTAACGTAATACTGCTTCACAGTGAACCAGTTATCAACTGATTCGCAAACTACATCACAGAACACAATACGTTATTTACTCCCTTATAATTTCGTTTGTTATACTAACCTAATTACTCATTATTAATGGAAATTGTATATAGAACAAAGCCAGAGCATATGTCTTTGTCTAGGTTATCTGAACAATCAATATTGTTTATATTTATTGATGACAATGGACAAGTGTTTTTAAGTAATCTATAAAAATAACGTGAAATTATAGATAAATTTCTGTAACAGGAAATGCTAATAAAAATCCTGGCCATAGCGGTAGATTAAAGTAGAAAACAAGGAGTTTAGGAAGCATGAAAGAAAAAGACACAAACTAAGCAAACCGCGATGTATTAAAAACTAAAGGTATTATTAGTTGTGTTGAAATATTAGATTCTTTGCGGATTCATCAGCTGTGAGGGGCTATTCTGAGTTAAATTTTTAGGTGAAGTTACTACGCCTTACAGTGAGAAATATGCTTTTCTTTCGACGGAAAAATTTATTGACATCAATATGAGGCAGTATATAATTTTACAAGTCTATAATTTATACTCTCACGGGCAATTTGAATAGTGTGGTCATCCTATACACATCTCAAAACTATTTAAGCTCGTAACAATCTTGTCATAAATTTTAAGTCTTATCCTCAGGCAACTTAGAAACACGATCAGCATACATAGTACAATAGTATTACTCGTTAAATAATGTGAAAGGTCGTGTCTTTCTGTTTTGGAAAATATTACTTTTCATGTACTTCAACGGAAAACAGAATTGTATTTTGTAAGTAGCTCTCTTTCTTTTTGTGAAGAGGTCTCTACTTTTTTTTTAAGTTTAAAGTCTCTCTGACACCTAGATCATTAGCGACTACACATAACATTTACATAATTTCAATTAATCACATTTATAATTTAAAAAATTTGAACACATTTTCTTCAACGAGGAATTACAAAAGAGCATGGACATCTGCGGGGTTTGTGTAGAGGTCACTACTTATGACTAGAAAATTTTGCTTCATGCTCTAAATCGTGATAGTCAATTATGCGCAGGACTAAGTCATTATATGCAATGTAAATAATTTAAATCTCAATTGGGGAAATGATAAACATTTGAATAGATAAAATAAAAAGTATTAAAATAAGCTAATTTAATTAAACTTGACATTTATCTAACAAAATATAATTAGTAAAGTTTAGATTACAAACAAAATTAATTATCAAAAATAACTTGATAACGATGACAGTGAACGTCATCGAAACGTCGTGGCCAATGCCTGCTCTCTCGGAAGCCCAAGAGTTCCTAATGCAAAATTAATTATATAGAAATAAGACAAGAATGGAAAAACGTCAACCGGACCAGGGACTCGAACCCCGAACCTCCCGATTTCCGGGGGGATCCCTAACCATTGAGCTAATCCGAGTTGACGTCCATAAACTACCTGTACGTTCCTACTTGAGCTTCTGGTGAAAGCATTTCTACTTCCTTAGACTAGAATTCAATGCACCTGTGATGAATTTACGCAATGTCCATTCTTCACGTATTTCCTAGAATTAGTGCTTGAAGAATGTTATTAGTGAAGTGGTAGGTGAGCCCAGATTAGGTCTACGGGAATGGAAGGATGTTGAATCGGCCCTTGGACGTCGACTCGGATTAGCACGATGGTTGGAGAACTCATACGGAAATCGGGGGGTCCGGGTTCGAGTCCGGTCGACATTATCCATTTCTGTCTTTCTTATAAACAATATATACGTCCCTGATTGGGTTTCGGATGACAGCATTTCTACTTCCTTAAAATTAATAATTTATTTAATTGATCAAAATAAAATATGTACTGAATAAGATAAGCATAATGAAATTTGTAGATTTAGTTAATCACCAATAATACTCAGTGTCCTATTGGGGGGAAAATTCAGAAAAATGTATACAATTAGAATTAATTTGACATATTGATCGACCTTGTCAATGCAATGCCGCTTACAGCCTCTCTCTACTGAAACTACATAATACCCTCTTTCTCTTGCTGCTTATCGTGTATACAGGGATCCATGCTGCAATTCAAAGACATTGTTCCTCCTGCCAACCTTCTTGGATCCAATGCTAGCAAGTTGTGAATGACCGCTGTTAACTCCCCATGGCCATAAAAATGTTGACGTACCTCTCGAAATATGTCGAGACCTTGCAGCAAGTAGCCTCCTCAGTTCACCTGCGAAAATTTGGAACGCTGTGAGAGCTGTATTTCAATGCATTGCATACATGCATTTTACTAGTCAGTGTAATAAATATAATGTGGTGTTTGGTCTTTGTTTACACCGCAAAAATATTATTATAACAAGGAAATGTTAAATAATAAAAAGAGTATATTTAATTTGAATTTATTCCATTTAATTATGATGATATTGCATTATAAAATTTCCAAAAGAAATATAACTCAAATTAAGTTTTAATAAAAATATAAATTTAAGAGTAAAATGTATAATCAATTGGTAAAGTAAATGTTTCTATGCAGCTTCTAAAAGGATCGCCTCTCCGGAAAACGCAGGGACGAACGATATAATGCTCGAATTTAACTTTTACGCATGATTGCCGCACACTGCCTATCTCATTTCACGAACTTTCTCAGGACAGCTCCCGGGACTAAGTATCGATACATGCACCCCAGGGCAATAAATAATGTTGTAAAACGGCGACGTTTCCCGCCTACTCGGCCTCACCAAACTACCCTCGTTTTTCGTCCTGCTGTACGAGAATACCAAAAACTCAATTATTTTTGCTTTACCGCTTAAATGTAAGGGTCATGAATCACCACAATAATATTTCTTTTTAAATTTTGGAGCATTTACAGTACTAGCCTCGACATTAATAATTATTTTAATTCCTCAATATATATTATTCGGAACATTATCCTAAACATGACGCTATGTAACAACCAGTATGTGATGTGTAATTTGATTATTATATTATTATTTTCTATTTAGTTAATTTGAATACAACTTAACCACTACGTGGTTACTATTTCATACAGGTAGATAGATCATCTACCATTTTTGGAGCTCCGTATTTTATTTGTAATGGACAAAATAAATTAAGTATATAATTTAGAGAAGTTGTCCTTTGTTGTCAGCGTTAATGACTCACACCATACAGTTCCTGTGTTAGAATTCCGGCTAGGGCTTGAATGTTTGTGTGTGTCTCTTTCATTTTCAACATAATCACCAAACCCATCTCAGAGTTCCCGATGTCACGTTCACACGAAACAACACTGCAATACATTAGATCCATTGATTATATCATCGGGCAACCTGAAACTACCGCTGGCAATAATAATTTTCCTAGTACAGGAAAAAGGTTCTCCATAGAGAACTTGTAGTGAGGCGGGAGGTTATTGATATAATAATTACAGGTGATTAAAGGGCTAAGTTGGGTGGGATTATTGATATAATAATTACATGTGATTAAAGGCTAATTGTGATATTTATTTACAGAAACATTAATTAAGGGAAAATTAATTTCAAAGCTATATATCATTTTGGCTAGTCGCTGAAACAATCAGATCTCTAAATATATCTGTAGTAGAATCGTGGTAGAATACCTTCCCTAGGAGTCAGAGATTGTGAAACTTGACAGAGAGTCGCCTCTCCGCCAACTTCTCCGTAGGACGCTCTCCTCAGCGTCACACCAGACTGCTTTCGTCCAACCAGAACGCGATCTTTTCTCTCTTCTCCTCCAATTCTAGAGACCATAATAATCACCATCACTGTTCCTCTCAGCATCTCCGCTGTGAGAAAATATCGAAAGCAATCGAACATTTTGGTCGTTCTTTCTAAACCACAAAACGTCATTGGTGCAGGCAATCACGTGGTTTTTAAAAATTTAGACGCTTTCTAGATTAGTTGTGCCCACGCCACAAAACCAGTGTCAAAACAGCTTTCTTGGTGACCAGTAGTCCCGTCAAATTGGTGCCTTGCCCAATTACTCGATCCTCACCAACTTCATAAAAAAATTTAAAAGCTATCGAATATCGCGCTACAAATTTTCGTCAAATCGGTGTCAGGGATGGTGACTGAAACAGTCCATTAAAAGTTTATTATATATGTAGGGATCGTGGGAGTATCATGCCAAAGATCGATAATAAATATTTAAATAAAAACTAAATATTCACTACAATATTAAATCTGAAGATGAATAATATAATGACTTATTAATTAGTATCTCGTTGAAATAATGCAACAAAAGATATGGATTTTACGAGGAATTCTTACTCAGCTATTTTAAATAACTCAAATTGCATTGTGGTATAAAAATAACAAATACGTAAAATATTTCATACAAATCATCCAATCTATCTTGAGGAGCTGTTTCTATATAGGACAGACGACGAAGAAAGTTAAAACGGAATGTTGAAAAGGAATCATCCTGTAAGAAGAAGAAATAAAATCCCTACGCTTTGCCGATGATGTAGAATTAGAGGAGTTAAAAGAAGAATTGGAAACCATAATAAACGGCATGAACGAGGTCCTGGAGAAAGAGTTGAATCTGCGGATTAATAGAGGGAAAACCAAGATAATGGAGTGTAGTATGGGAAACAGAGGATTAACAAAGTGTGTTAGATTTTGAAAGGATATTTTGACGGAAGTTAAGGAATTCTGCTACTTGGAAAGCGAAACTAGGAATGGTAGAAGTATAGTAGACATAAAGGCTAAGATAGCACAGGCAAGGACGGCTTTCGCGAAAAAGAAGAATTAACTTACCTGTAATATAAGTGTGAACATTAGTAAATCATTGCTAAAGATGTTGGTATGGAGTGTGGCGTCGTTATATGGGTGTTAAACGTGGACGATAGAAGTTGCAGAAAGGAAAATAATAGAAGCCATTGAAATGTAGTGCTATAGGAGAATGCTGAAATTCAGAAGGGTGGATAAAATCACTAACGAGGAAGTTCTAAGCAGAATAGGAGAAGAGTGAACAATATATAATCCACCTCAGGAGCATATTCGAGTTTGAACAATATGGAGGACGTTGACCAAGAGAAAGGATAGAATAATAGGCCACGCTTTGAGACATGAGGGTCATGTAAAATTAGTATTAGAAGGAAGTGTGTGGGGTAAGAACAGAAGAGGGATGCGAAGGATGGAATACGCCAAGCAGATTAGGGAGGATGTGGGATGTGGTAGTTATGCGGAAATGAAAAGGCTTTGACAAGGTAGGCTAGCATGGAGGGCTGCATCAGACCGATCTCAGGACTCAATACCACAACAAAATCAGGAAATAACGTTTCAAATTCTGATTCAGTACAACGATACATAATTTTACAATTTTTTTCTATTTGTTATTTTTAAGTGTCTTACTCCAAGTATATGTCAATAGTGGTGTTTAAATTTTTAATCTCAAGTTTAAATTACAGTTTTCATGTTTTAGTCGTTAGTATAAGACGTTAGGCTTTCGTCGAAACATCCAGCATTTCTAAATTTCACTGTAACTTTTTCTGTTTTGTCCTCATTAAGGTCGTACTTTTCATTATTATGTTACAGATGTTAATTTGTATATTTTACACTAATCACAAAATCCCAAAACATTTTAAAAATGTCGGATGTCTTAGCGGTCACCTAACTAGTGATTTGTAATTATAGAAACTATTTAGGCAATTCCGGTATAGATCAGAGCAGTAAATAAAGAGGCAGAAAATGTAATGTGTGTATCCTTCCTTGAGATGAGAGAGATAGTGGATTCATAGAGAGTACTTAAGGGTCGTTAAAACGTGCTGCACGCTTGCGGCCCATGCTTAATATGCAGGGGCTGGACAACGCCTCTAGGCGTTATCGCACGTCGCTCCTAAGTAGAAATTACCCCCGTATCACGCCCATTTTTATTAATGCCACTTTTCGAAAACATGATGCTTTTCAGCTGAAGGAGTTAAGTTCTTATATACCTTTGCACCCTTTAACATCTGTTTAACGTCACGACAGAGAAAATTCAATCTGTTTAAAAAATAAAATTCCAAACTCATTTCTTCATACGTTTTTATTTAAAAACAAATTTTACTATTACATTCAATCAGGATTTGAATACAGTAACAGTATTACAATTCTCCCAACGTTTTTTTCACAATTTTTGGTACGCAATGCACTTGGACTACAGCTGCCAGTATACTACAATAGTCTTCCTGACAAAATTTCGATTACTAGAAATAAGAAGCTTCACAACCTCAGGAAAAATTAAAAGGTGAACGACTAGTGAATTATTTTATTTTAAGGTTAGAGGTTAATAAATAACTGAGTATGAGCTTTTATTTATTTTTAGTACTAGTAAATGCCATCTAAATATCACCAGCATTGCCTCATTTATTTATTTTCACGTTGCTACGAGAGCGTTGTATTCATTTGTATTGGCTTTATAATCTATACGGAATTCATTTTTATTTCCTGCTTAAATTAATACCAGACGAATACCCCTAACTCAACATGACAGGGATGCCTTCCCACTTTGCCGAAGTCTTGCCTTCCCGTAACAATAGCACACTCAAAACTTTTATATAGAATTATCTGATAAATTATGTCATTTCAAGTTTTGTTCTATAATGAACTGATTATTCAATTGCAGCATATTATAATGAAGGGGTTAAACTCATTATTGTTTCTTGTGTAGGCTGGCACTTTAACTACAGGAATTAATTTAGGTGAGTACTAGCTGAAGTAGCCGGCGTTGCTCGGGTTCACGTAAAGAATTAAGCAGGAATGTAATTAAAGATAAGTTTATTACAGTACTTGAACCCCTCCAGAGGGGTCACTTTTACCAACAGGGGAGTGTTAACAATCGTTTTATGTTTTCCAACAGCCTAAATATATTTCTGTTGTCAAATTCTACCTATTTTCTATCCTAAGTTGTGTAAATAGCGAACAGATTTTTTGGGATAGGTGTCATTTTGACCCATTTCTATTGGTATGAGACGAAACGGTCATGTGACCAAAACTGTAGAGTATTGAATTTCCAATCGACCAAGTGTCCACAAAATTTTTCTAAAATCCTTAGTTTTAGAACTATAGGATCAAAAAGTTTGAGGGGTTCCAAAATTAAGTTTCATATTGTTCTATAGCTCGAGGGGGTGTGGGGGAGGGGTCACATTGGAAATAATTATATTATATGTTTCGGTGAGACAATGAGAATAAGTTCTTACACGTTTACTCAAGTTGAGTACGGACTTCTCTAGAGACGGAAACCACCGAAAAACACATTCAAAAAGTGGAAACTACGGAGGTTTGTTCATATTTTTACATATATACAGTATTATTGTTATTAAAGTTTTATAATTTAATACTTTTACCTGTGATAAATGTCACTATCAAATGCACACTATATTATTTGCTTTTTACAAATGCGAAATTGCTAAATATTGAAATTTACCTGATGCGAAAAATAAAATACGTATACATCGTATCGACGATTCAAATAAGTTTATTATTCTCAAGGAGTAAGCTCTCTGTTAACGAGAGGTTACGACGCGAAATGTTTATAATTTAAAATATATACAGTATTATGGATCGAGAATATAGGCAACCCGCATTGCTTTTGGAAGTTCTTGATGCATGTATGGAACACGAAAACTTTGACGTAAAAGGTTTGCACTTTTTTACATATATATATATATATAATTTAACTATATTTAATAAATTTAAATATCGTGTGCAGCTTTGGAACACATGAGGAATACATATGCCACATTTGGTCAAATTCGGACCAGTAGTTAGGACGCTTATAGCTGTGATGCACAGACCAAGGTTTGTAGATACTTATAGACGTAAATAAGAGAAAATATATAAGGACATTTTACTCCTGTATCAAATATAAATGAAATGAGAATTAACGATCTGCATAACAGGCATTTACACTAAATATTTTAACGATTATTTAGAAATTAATAATGTTTCCACGAAAACTTTTGTCACTTATAAATACACGAGAAAACTGAAATAATATTAACAAAGATAGTACAAAAACTAAGAATAACCAAAAGATGTGAAAAATAACAATATTTAACAAATCATCATACAGTGAATTTAATTGAAAGGTATCTTGTTTTATACTAACAAAAAATTATTGGACTTAATATGTAGCATTTCAGGAATCATCCACTTCTTAAAATTTATTTACTTATCCAAAATAACAGTATGATCAAAATTAAACGAACGATTTTGTTCTAGACAATTTTTTATAATAGGTGAATGTTTATAATATGTAAAATTTAAATTACTTTTATATTCCTTAACTTTAGCTGACAGAGATGGTTTAGTCTGACCAATTTAATAAGAACCATTATTACATGAAATTTTACATACAATGTTATGTCAATCAAAAGTATTAAGAACGTCATTATGTTTTTAATAAAATAAGATAATGAATTAAAAGATTTGAAGAAAAAAAATTAAATTTATTGAATAGCATTTTAGTTTTAGTAGATAGATGATGAAAATAATGCAAAACAATGTAATGATTTTAAAAGAATTTTCAACAGGATCTTTTGTATTATTAAAAACTAGCTGGGGACCCGACGTTGTCCGAGTATTTATTTATAATATCCCGGGACATTATTTTATTCTTGGTCAGCACATGATTAAACGGGCATGAAAGTCGTCACAAAATGAATAGCAAATACACTCCCAGTACCTCAAGTGAGTCAAAAATACAATAGCGATGGGGAAAATATTTAAAGTACTCTAACTAAAAAAAAATTCTCTTAAACCTTTACAAGAGCACAAAAATACTCCCGGTATATTAAAAATAAATAAAAATTGCCGCCAGTAACCTGAAAAAGTATTCCAGTAGTAATAAACACGGTTTCTCCGGAAAGACAAAATTACGTCCGCTATTTTAAGATGTAATTAATTATGAGATAATTGAATTTTACAAAGAAATCGACGAGATAATAATTGTCATACAATATTATGAAAGCATAAATTAGATTATTATAATGATGAGAACTAACAGACAGTAATAAACTTTGTCAAAAAATTTAAAAAATCATAGCTATTTTCTGATTGATTTGATGATTAGATAACTAATTTAAGAATGCCATAATAGGTAGATTTATGACACAAATTAAAAGATAATTTATGTTTACGAAGGTTAACAGACACTTCAAGAAAATTCAGACAACAATCTTTTTCTAATTCAGAAGTAAAATTAATATTGAAACAGTAATTATTGAAAACATTAATTAAATCTTCCATTTTATCAGAAGGGATAATACAAAAACTGGCCTCGCTATAGGTTTAAAATCAAGGTTTTCAATACGATAATTTGTCCCTCATGACAATTTCAAAAAAAGAAAACGGGGACGAGGAGGAACCCATAGGAAATTTGGTGAGAAATAGTTTTATTGAAAGTAATAAAAGTAGAATTATGGATTAATTTGACAGGAATTTAATCTCACATAAATCAACAGAAGTGAAACTTTAATATATAGTGAATATCTTGGGATTACAGAGAAGTATCACTACAGAAGGAAGGAAGCTTAAATGTAAAGTAAAAATAAAAATTATTATTTTTAATACAAACTTCACAATTAGCAATAATGTTCGCAAATAACACCGCAGTGTACAAATAACGACAGGCAATGATCGGTACAAGAAGTAATTTGAAATGAACATTTCAAAAAAATTATCAACTCTGCGCCAACGAAAACACTCCCTTCAGTCTTCTTACCTTAATGGGATAGTAATTCTGTATTTTATTACCCCCGTAGGTTTGTCCTATTACCTGTCTAATGGAATGAATGATTAAATGAAATAATTTCTTTTATGAACTGCTGGCCCATGTCTGTGCACGATTGTTCGTCACACTATTTGTCCAGTACGAATTTTCACGTCTGCAGGTATTTGTTACATGAAGAAATCCACAAATTTGGATGAAACATTGTATTTATATTAATTAAATACTAATTAATTTTATTTGTTGAATTATTTGGCCATAATATTATTTATTTATTACTAAACTTAATGTCATAAAAATTGTGCTAGAGACAGATTATACGTTGTTTAATTATTATTATCATGAAAACTGAAACTAAAGTAATTTTTATAAAATAATGCATATCACCTACAGGGTAGTTCAAACTATCTGGAATTTTTTTACGTTTTGTTTGGAGGCAGTTGAAGCGAATGCGCTTTTCATAAGATGTTCCGAGCGGTGCTCAAACAGAACGTGCCTCCCCACGTCTGCTCAAACACCAGGGTTAAAGTACAGTCCCCGCAGCAAACGCCACGTGCGGATTACGGAAATGTGCTCTTTAACCAGGGGATTATCAACTCTGCGCCACAAACAAAAAAAAGTCCTACTCTCTGCACTCTCCTTACCTTAATGGGATATAAAAGTTCTAAATCGAATCGTACAACTTTCGCAACGTTTTAGAAAACAGTTGTGCGGATATTCGTAGAAGTTGCTCAAAACCATTAACTCTGAAATAACAGTGAAAGTAGTTGTTAAAGAGCTTTGTATCAAATTTATATATAAATAGCTGGGTTCCCGACTTCGCCCGGGTATAAGCTATATTAAAATTTGCTAGGAAAAGGAACCCCTGCAAAAATTATTTAGCACGTCAATAAATAAATATTGTTTTTATAATTATAATTAAAGCCTAGTGTTACATGTTTCCGTATTTATTTTCGTTTAAAAAATTATGAAAAACTTAACAACTTATGCACCAGTAAGCATTAGGAGCCCTATAGAGCTAAGGAATCTGCAAGTGATCACAAGTACATACGATGAACCATATATGCAAGTATTTAGGTTCAAATCATTCTTATAAGGGTTTTAACAATAAAAATATATGTAGTGACAGTTATATTACTAAATTATTATTACTCATACTCAAATCGAATTACAAAATCATATTTTACACATCAGAATTTCCTACCATGTCATCTGTTAATTCTTCTACTAGATCATCTACTTTACCGGAATGTGTCGAAAAATTTCCTATCCTTATGGGAAAGTAAAATGTATTGTAAAATATTTCGATCACAATAATATTTTTAAAAATTCTCAAATAGAAAACACGCTCACTTTGACGTGATTGCTGAATTTAGCGACAAATACAACTTTGGCTAAAAATACAATTACTCAAAGAAAATATTTACAATAACCTTACCTGATGAAGAAAGATCTCACTATTCTAAAACAATAAAATTAACTCGGTGTCCAAAAAATTAAATGACGTTCTCAGTAGAGAGAAATTTAAATAAGATCATATACTTTAATAAACGTATAATACAGTTAAATGATATAAAATTATTAAATGCTGACAAAAGAAACTTCCTGGGCATAAAACTATCAAAAGTCGAAGTGTAGATGGCTCAAACGCTAGACGATCACTGATACAAACGTTTGTAACACCTCTCTTGTGCAACTAATATAATAATGGGTATTAATAATACTGAAAATAAAGGTTATTCATTGTCTATGTTTAATATAATATAAAATGGAACAATGATTGGTTAATTAAAAGGAAATGAAATTAACGAATTAAAAAATTTATAAAATTATAAATTAATAAATCTCTTTCAGGTTAAAAATGATGTCAATTGTCAATATTTAATTAAATTATTACTTGACTCTTTCTTTCGGGGGTCACAGGCAGCTCGCAAGAATTACTTGAGCAACTGACGGAGTGGCTTATTAATCCACCGCCAAAACACATATACAACGGTCGCTTACCCTGCCGTGGATGCTCGAGGTGATGGCGTCGCGACGGTTGGCTGTCGCTAGGAACTCTGGATCCCTTAGCTGGATGTCGATCTGGATAAGGGAATGGCAGACGTTGGTGACACGCTATAGTCCTGGCAAATTGTGTCTTTCCGGCTAGGTATCAACCTCTAAGCCAGCAAATGATGCGGAGATATCTATCTCCTTACGTCTGTCATCCAAGACTGACATTCGGCTGCCCCTCCAGTCAAATGTCCAGCAACTTGCACCGCAGACCTCCTGCTGGGCTATAGACCTGCCAAAGAACTCACAGGTTTCGCGGTGACTTCCTGATCCCCAGAGTCCAAGGAAGGCACGTGTGTTAGACGTGTCTGACATTTCTCCAGTTCCTCCTAAAATTAGAAACCACGCCATGGTCAACTTAATCATTTAATTCGTACGAAAAATATTATACCGTTCCTATAAATAACAACGTACAGTGATTTAGGAAGGTATGCAGGAAAACGAATTTTTTATAATTACTGAGAACTACGGAATACCAATTGAAATTGTTGAATCTCTTAAAAAAGGAATTCAACAGTGGTACACTATGTGTACGACTGACCTATAAAGAGTTAACTGGCATCGAGACCGAGACTTTTTTGACCATTAACCCATACACAACCAACCCTTGCCAATTGGGGGGGGGGGGGTTACCCCATCCACCTAAATAACATAAACCTTCCATTAGGACAGAATTGAATGATTTTGTATTCCTTGCACAAAATTTCAGGGTTCTACTATTCTGTTTAGTGGTTTCAGTGGATACTCCACACTCTTTAAATACTTGTACTGCTTGTTCCTGACAGCACATTTTAAAGCAAGGCACTGTCTTGTTAGTCTGTAATATGGGTTGATAGTCCCAGATCTCTGCAAATACTGGATCTGACTGTCCAAGATCTGCTGAAATCTATTTTCCATTGCAAGTAGTTAATCTTTAAGTTTCTTAACCTAAAAATAAAAGCAAAATTAATAATCTCTTAACCGTAGGGTGTTTACAATACACAGGCTTTGTGAATCTAATAGTTAATCTTCATTAATTACCGCAGCTTTAAATTCTATGACTGGAGTTCCTACTTCTGAGGAACATTCTCTGTGACAAATTCTTATGCATGTGTTCTCAACTGTACAATCCTGAAATATACTAATTCTATTACATCTTTATACACTGTAAAACTGATCACTACATATTAATATAACTATCCAGTGGGGAACAAGAAGTTGCTATACCTGTTTACAGGAAATTGTCTTTCCTGTGAAAGTTTCATGCCAGAAGTAACTCAGGAGGGTTAGGCACATTGAAAATAGGAGATATAGCATCCCAAATAAAATAATTTCCTGCGGTCTGCTGGAAATGCGATTCTTTGAAATGTAACTGAAATAAATTATAGCATAATTATGAAAAGTGGAACTTTGTATCATGCAAAATCAAAAGAAAAGTGCAATAAATAAATATCGTGGTATATCCAAAAATGAGGAAACGAACTTCATACAACTTGGAATGCTCTGTGAGCTGCTATTTATCACGTCAGCTTTTCTGAACCCACTTTGCTGTATTGGGAACCTAAATAACTTAATTTCTGTAGAGAAATGCTTCTTACAATTCGGTGCAACACAATAACCAAGATCTCAAACAGTAAAAACATCACAAAACACTTAGCCTACAACACATAGAACAGCTGACATAGCATATGGATGCTGCCGATAGGAATTCTGGGAGCGTGACTCGATCTGCATATACAGACCTAGGCTTAAATGAATCAAGGTCACTGTATAAAACAAATCGAAAAGAATAACAAAATCAGTTAACTCTTCAGTAGAAAAAATAATTATTATATACTTAATTATATGAAAATTTCACTTTCAAAATATTTTGTCGGGTTTCACAATTTAAAAATGGACAAAATTCAAACTACTCATGTGAACTAATATTTTAGAAAATTCACACTGATCCAATTCACATCAAAGCTATTAAATTACAACGATTAAAAAATCTTACCTATGTTTTTAAAGAGTTTGAAAGCTAATATAGGCTATTATTCCGTGAAATAAATCGTGCCAAGCATTGAAAAAATTATACAAACACATAGATTAAAAAATATCTTTTATACTGTTTCTTTTTTCATCGTGAGCTCCTGGCATTAAGTACACCAGGATATAATTGAACAAAACTGACCGTAGCAAAAAGTTAACATTACGGCCACATTGTGCCGTAAAGCGGTTAAACCGAGCGCGGATAACCGAGAGTCTACTATATTGGTGTACTGATCTTTCAATATTTTTCGGTGAAACAAGTACCACTCCCGACCGAATGTGGCGTAGGGGTCAAAGTTACTGCTTCGCATCTCAGACGTCCTGGGTTCGAATCCAGGCAAGGGCATGGGTGCTGTGTGTATGCGTGCGTGTCCATACAGTGAAACTTTTACACTTAACAAAAAAAAGGTTCCCAGACGTAAGAAGAAAGTCGGTAATGACCTTAGTAGTTGACGCTACTATTTATAAATATTTAAGAATAAAGCGTTCTCGGGTTTCCAACCTGTTATTTATTAGAACACAACGTTTCGATGACGTGCTCTGCCATCGTTGTGGTTACTTACGTTAAAAATTAATTGTGGTTACAAAATTTAATTAACATATTTAATCGCCAGGGAGCTGTGTATATGAACGATGATGAATACGTATGTGGCTATTGTCATTGATATTGAAAAGTTTCGTACACGTAGTAACGGTGTTCCAAATTCCGATCACGAAGTCTACTTCCCTTGATTAATGCTATAACAACGTATTACGTCAACCAATCAGGGACAAGACTTGTTTAACGGCAATTTGAACTGAGCAATCACCGATCACTATCGCCACAGATTGGTATAAACAGAGCGAAATATTCTCTACATAATGATAATCGCGGGAACGCAATAAAAAATTGACCCTGTTGATAAACCGACGGTCATTTATTGGAAGTATGTGTAGCATAATATCAAAACTTATTGATTAGGTTCTTAACACTTTTCCCTTCAAACTGCTTTTTTTAGAGCAGAGCATTATAAAATTTTACCTTACAGACGTTTATATTTCAAAATAAATTAAGTGTTCTACGCACCATAACCTGGAAAAAATTACCGAGAGGAAACGTGTTACAAAATGACAAATTAAACGAAATATTCATCATCTATTTTAATTTGCATAACCATATAAGCACATGATTGTGTTATAAATTTTTGTAACACAATCATGTGCTTGCATGTGACTCCATCACAATCTTTGTAAAGAAACTTGGTTTTGATGTTGAACCACGAATTCGCGTTTGAAAGTGAGGAAGTTGTCTTAGAAGTAGCCAGTGGGTAGCGAAACGTCCCACGGGAGGCTCAGCTGGGAGGATCTAGAGTGCCCGTTCATCTCTAGAGAGTACCCAAACTTCATGTACATATACGCTCAAGCCAAAATCAATGGAAGGAATTTTATCGTGTTGAATTATTTAGCAATGTGACCAAACCGCAAACTAAAAAATATATATTGTCCCCTTCCGATGTGTTAAACTAAATCATATAGTAATTAAACGTGTTTAAAAATAATTGAAAATAATGAGATTTGAACGTAAAAAATCTCTGATGAGAACTGATTCAATACATCCACGAAATGAATTCAGAACTACTTAACTTGGAAATTTTTAACTCGAAATGTAAACTTTTAGATTATCCTGAGAGTATACTATGGAAATAGAAAATGCAAGTCTGCATTGATAAGGTTCTTTGAAAAATTGCGAATGAAATATTAAGTAAAACATCAAGGAGATGCTAAAAAACTAATAAACAACAAACATAACAACTGGCCTTTAATTGGTTAACACATCTATTATTGAATAAAAAAATGCATATTACGTTGATGTTTTTAGTTTAGAGTAATTATTTCGCGTCTGTATTATCAATCGATACTAATAAAAAAATTTATAAAAGTATTTATTCGTAATTATAATAATTAATAACGTTAAAATAATTTAATTGGTTGCTGTTTAATTTTTACAATTAATTCGGACTAGGCTATAGAAAAAATCTCATTTTCAGAATTTAGATACAAGGAAGAACAATGTATATTCTCGTCCAACATTTGCGATTAAAAAAATATATCTCTTTGAGATATTTGTGGATATAAACTTCGTAACTAACTGGCAATATTGATTTTAAAACATAGCCACGTTTGGTTAACGTCCGTATAAATTTACATTTGTACATTAAATATTTGAAAATACTCTATTATTGTGTAAATAAATAATCCACTTTAATTCTTCTTCTTCCGATGGCTCAATAGCCCACTTGAGGGCCTAGGCCTACCGAGGCGGCTGCGGACTGTCATCTGGAGTGACACATTCCGAATTTGGGGTGATACGTGGTCAGTGTATCAATTCCCCACTTTAATTTCTCTCTTGTTGCTTTAAGGTGGGTTTTGCGGGATTCAAATAGCATACACGCTCCTACCCCTGCCACTCAATCTATATTATAATGCTGTTTGGGATAATCTATAATTTCGTTAAAAAAAGTTTCCTGTGTGAAAATTGTAGAAAATAATACGTAAGTGCGTCAAATTGTGTGTTAAGAAAACTCTTCATTTATAACATAAGAGAATATCTTAAAAGACACTGAACACTAATATATAAAAATCTCATAAATGTAAATTACGTTAAAATTATCATTACATTTTTCCTCATCAATTTTTTCGGGCGTGGGGGGGAGATATGTTTCTAATTTGGGGGTAAACGCTAAGGTTGGCAGCCCAGAGCAAATATAAATCAAGCGAACATGTTATACACTTTCATCTATTAATGTGTCCTTAAACATAAATTTTTAATGAAAATTTTTTCTTTAACTTGCTTAAAACTGTCAATATTAATTTAAGGAATAGCTATTTACGTCACTAGCTGACTACAATTATGGAATCCTCCCTGTACAAATTTTCGCATTAATTATTATTATATGTACGTGACACAATGACTTTTAAATACATAAAAAGATAATAAAATAATCTTTCATTTATTTTCTTCTTTCTCAGAGATTATATAGTATCTAGCAAAAGCAAGGGACGTGCGACAAATATTCATATTAACAGTACCATTTTCATATTTCTGAATAGGTATAGTTCAATCCCCCACGACCAAATATAAAAGTTAAAACATGAGCTCACCGAGGATCTAAGAACTTCAGCCAGCTCATTTCTAGGAGTTTCAACTTGCTGTGATTAGATATCTATTTCTCATGCCCTAATGCCGTGTAGAACAGATATTTTGTTATTCGAATCGTTGGTATCAATATTTCCTCATCTACCATACTCTAAAAAAAGGACACCCTATTTTAATTTGTTTCATTGACAATATAAAGGTCTTTATCTACTGACTTCATAATATTGCAGCTGTTCCTTGTACCAAGCAATCATATTATTGTCCTCGCAGCTAAAGTAATAATTTGTTGAGGGGCCAACGTTTGTCTCTGTTCTCATTCGCATAGCGCCAGATCGGTTGACATTAATCTGCAGAAACAAAGTTATGTTGTTGCGTCGAGAAATCATATTGTATCGCTAATCGACCATTGGTGTGAAAATTGTCTTCGTTTGGTGTTCTGGTTTTAGACCTTTGTTTCAATTGTTGTTCCGCCTGATTTCAGCCCCTTCCGCCATCTTACGGCTGTGGTCACTCGACACGAACTCCCACTCGCTGCTGCTCCTGCTAAAATAGACCAGATTAAAGCCTCCGTGGGCGAAATTAAAGCTCTGACGGTAATCACGTAATTCCACACTAAGCCCCTTTAATTTAATTAACTGCCCAGTCCCATCGCGCATGTGTTTCTCCTAAACAGATTAGTTAACGACTTGATGTACTGAAAGTAACAGGATCAAGCAACTTCTTTTAATTCATTGCGTTCTACTCTGTGTCAGTTGGCGATCCCATGAACCAGGCTCTATATGGAATATATTAGCAGAAAGTAACAGGTTCTTCAGCCAATTGCAATGTTAAACTTATTTCTTATTACTCACTCTCAATATCTCTTCATTTCAATAATTCAACCTTTTAAAATGTGAATCATAATTTTACAAGTAATCCTTAAAATTTATAACAAACTTTCATATAATAATATATACAGAAATATCCCTCCCACCAATTGTTTGCTGAACCATATAAAAGCCAACCAAGTGCTCAAGAAAATAAGAACACTCAAGTTATCTACAAATTTTATGAATACAATAATATTAAAAAAAACACTGCTCTAATACCAAACAAAAATTGATATGTTTGAAATTTTGTGCAGATCTGTCCCTAATTTTCACAAATTACTGATGGCTGTTTTAAGAAAAAGTGTAGATACGTTAGTTTAGGCAAAGTAACTCAAGTGATCTATTCACTTAATAAAGTAATAGATATTGTGTTCACTTAGTACAAACTTGTCTACTGAGAAGGTTGGATTGATCTGAGGGTAGTGCTAAACATGAATAATAAATTTCAGTGATTTAAATTTAACTATTCCCTATTAATGATTATAGAGTCAAGTATAGAGATTAAAATAGTAATAAAACTTCAATATTATCAAATGAAGGCTTTCCTGGTTACGTGATTGGCAAGATGTTCTGGGGTTTCCAACTGAATGAAAACATATAGACACATGTTCAATGGCAGTCATCTTCAACTTAAACTTGACCACAGTTGAAAATTCACGTATCCACAATGTTTTCACCTAGTTGGAATCCTGAGAACTTGTTAAAATTTTAATAGATGGCTTATATCAATTAAATGAATTATAATTCCACATGTTTGCTTACACCGTGAATAGTAACTTAGCAAAAATTCAAAACAGATGAATTGCTAAATCACTTCACAGTGCTCTTTTTTTAATTCACTAAAAGGAGTTAATGACTATAAGTCTGTTATTTCAAATATGTTGGTAAAGTACCATTCCAAAATACTTTTGGGTTATTCTCAAAGGGGAAGAGAAATTGATATAAATAAGCTGTCTCATAATCATGTGTGAGAAGTCTAGTTATTAATTTCATTCCAGAACAGAAAAAGACTTTCAATCAAAGCTCAGCACAAAAAGCTAGATGAAACTGAACAATACATTCAGCAAGCTCTCATCTGAATGTGAGCTGACACACATCGCTCAGTGGCTAACAAACGTGTACCTGGTTTCAGTGACATAGTGTGGCAGGAGTGGAGGGGTGACCCACCCACAGGCAGCACTTGTAAGCTGAAATAATAATCTGAATCCTGTACAATACACAATATGACATTTGTTCTGCCTATTCTTTAGAATCTATGTATATTCTGGAGCCTTTTCAATTTAAATACAAAATTTAGGGTGGGCGGGGCTGAATGCCATGCTACACCATTGGCCAAGTTCTATTACCAGTCCAATCAAAATTTATCTTAATCTGTTAATTATTAATTAAATTAGTATATTTTTAATAGCTGGCCTCCTGTGGTCTAGTGGCTAGCATTGCTGCCTCACAACCCAGCGGTCTTGGATGTTTGTGTCGTCATGGGCGCGAAGACCGAGATTAAGACTGTTGGAGATTCAATATGCTGACCACGTGTCACTCCAAATTCCGAATGTGTCATGCAAGATGACAGTTGGCCCAGGCCCTCAATAGGCTGTATAGCCAAAGAAGAAGAACACTTTTAATAAAGACATGCTCTGTTGCATTATTTGTATCCATCAATTGCAAATCTATAAATTATTTTTGGCATCAATCAGAAACAATAAATGTAGGAACCATTCTTGATATGTTTCAATGTAATGAAAGCATGTAAACCATATATCACTCAATATTATCATGTGAGCTGGAAATCCTAAATGAACAGGAGGTGATTTCAAGATCATTTGATGAATCAGCATTTACATGTATATTTTGCCATCAAGTAATATTTTGGGTAAAGAATGGCCAAGTTTAAATTAATGAAGTCAGTAATGTAAACAAGAGTCCTAGTCTTGTATTATTCCTCTGTTTCTCCACATACAATAAAAACTGATCTGATTATGGGACAGTTTCCTATTGGTAATAATTAATAAAATTATAAGGCAAGAGAGAGTTTTCTGGCTACTGTGATCAATGAAATAGGAATTATATCCCCAAAATATTACTGAAATCTCATTAAATAAAAAGATATAATCTACACAGGGAACCATGACATACTAGCAATATTTATATCAACATAAGTACTAAAATTTCCAGACTAAATACACATGAAAAATTATGGTCAGTTATAAAATAGATAATTCTGGTTTTCTAATAAATACTTAGCTAAATTAAAATTTAATTTTTATAAATAATCTGTTTACAAGAATTCATTTTTACTTTCTTAAAATTATAACATTTCTTTGTGGTAATATGTTACAATTCAATTAAACATTCTTTGGTTTCCAACTGGGTTAAATATTTACTTATTTACATTTCCATAGTGTCATCTGCTATTGTTGTCAGGTGAATAGTGGTTACTTGTGTTTTAAGTAAATGGTTAGATTTCAAATGGAAACATGAGAATCATTTATTCAGAAATTACACCAGAAAAGTCCTCACTCTCTTAAAAGGTATTACATTACTGTTCATTATAATGATTTTGTTAATTTCCATTAAATGGTTAAGATAATACAAATAAATTCAAACAGCCTTATGCTCAACTGATGAAATAAAAAAAGTACCCAAATTCTTCATCTTTATTATGAAAATGTTAATGAAAATACACACCAAGAACTAATTTTAATATAACACAGTTTTAACATTAATTTTCATTTATAAGATTGCAATTTATGTACAATCTGATATTCCTCATCCTTGTTCTTGCTTTTCTATGGAATATGATTATAAATTAATAGTATTACACACTTTTTCAACAAAATGCTTTTTAGGTGTTAAGTCTTCCCACTATTTTCAATAACTTTAACATTAAAATTATGGTGTAGGCACTTCAAGTTATTGTTTTGCCCTTGAATTATTTATCTTTGAACATCCTTGTAACACTAGGAAACAGTTAACTATGAGATATATTTTATATTTTCATTTAGAAACTTATTTTGCACTGAAATAACGTCAACAATTTTATCTGTAAATATTTAGGGAAATAAATTTACACCAGTTATCGGAAGTGTATATAGGTAATTAATGTTAAAAATTCAAACCATATGAAATACAGTAGTACTACAATCAGGAATTTGTCCTAAAATTACTTTTTAACACTTCTGACTTTACTCTCTGTCATTTTCATCTCTACTGTAAACTCACAAAATTATTTTTCTTGGAATACTATTCCAGTGTTTTTCAATCCAGGCATGAGCACTTTATCATCTCCTCCCCATCGGCGTTGTTCTGTCTCCTCAGTTCTGAAATTAAAAAAACCATAGAATTAATAAATGATATATAAATTAGATTTAGTAATAATTGTAAAAGTACTATACTTGTTCACATAATTTAAGGAAATATCAGTAACTACTTACTATGAATAATGTAGGACATTTGCTATGGCTTCCCCAATGCATATCCCTATGGCCATCTCACCTTTACACATACCGAAGCTGACTAAATTATAGCCCAATACATAACCTAGCTAAATGTAGTACAGTAATGCAGAATTGACCTCACATGTTGAATGTTAAAAGTATTAAACAATAAAATAATACATTAATTACTAAAATTATAATCAATTGAAAAACTTTCATATAAATTATATGTACCAGAATTAAATGTCTATTATATGTTTAGAAATTTAAATTACTACATGTTTCTTATAGTTCATAAAAACCTAAGTTTTTGTCCTGAAAAAATTGTATTCCTCATTTCTTAGAATAGGGTGTGATGTGTATATATTTATAAAATTTAATTTATAATATGAAGCATTCCATAGAGAACAGATCCTGAGGTGGTCACAAGGCACCCTTCCAGAGTAAACCCAGCAAACAAACAGTCATAAACTAGAAGCCTGATAGGTGTCTGAGGAGCATCAGTACTTTGCCTGGAATGATTTTTGCAGCTCGCTTGGGGAAGATAGAAAAAGTGGGACACCGATGAGGTTTTTAGCAGAGGTGAGTTCAAGGTGGAAAGGACCTCGGAAAGGAAATCAGAAAGGAGAAAGGAGCTGAGAGGTCAGTGAGGAGAGATAAGGAAATGGAAGGTCAGACTGGTTGGCTTCAAGGAGTCAGAGGGAAGAGGCGATCTGACTCAATTGTCACCAGGAAACTAAACTGGAGGCATGTTTTCTGAACCACATCAGAGGCCGGCGTACTTAACAATGCTAACCTGGAAGCTGCCTGATCAACCAGTAAACCAGGGGAGGAATGCAAAGCAAAAAACAAAAGCCTATAATCTCTCACTCTGCTATGCAAATAAACATGTCATACAGTCCTGAGTAAAATAAATTAAATTTACTTAAGTCTCTTGCTATGTTATTTCCATGGTTAGGACTCAGCAGGGCAAAATAAAGTTCATTAAAATTAATTAATTTCTAAATATTGTAATTTGTTGAATCTTTTAAATTTACTAACAAAACTGTTTCAAATACGTCAAAGTTGAGATTTATTGGTGCCCACCTACTTATATATATATATATATATTCTTAATTCTTTAATATATCTATAAATTTAAAAAAATTATAACAAAAAACACATCACAAGGGCGGATTGATGTTGAAATGGAATATATCAAGATATGAGTGAGGTATTAACAAAATTCTTTATTTATTTGAAAGACCCATGTAGCCCTTTCAAATAATTTTGTTAATACTTTACACAAAGCTTGTTTTATTCCATTTCAGCATTTTAACATTGACCCGCCTTTACTGAACACCCAATATAAAAAACGTATGTTGTATAGAGCACATCCGAAAATGGGGCATGGTAAAAAAAAGGTTGGGAAACACTGATTTAGACAATGGAAAATGTAAAGAAGTCACTATAACAATTTGGAAAATAATCTGCAGAATTAACATCTTACAATTACCATTTTAAACATGCATAAGACAAAATGTAGTGAATATGGTTCTAAGTATCAGCTGTTACATAAAATTATAACAAGTATGTTGAAGAACTTAAGCAATGGTATAATGAATTTTTTTTAGGATTTTGACCAAGAGAATGGATAGATTAATAGGCCATGTTTTGAGAAATGAGGGTCTTGTAAAATTAGCATTAGAGGGTAATGTGTGAGGTAAGAAAAGAAGAGGGAGGCTAAGGATGGAATACCCTAAACAGATTAAGGAGGATGTGGAATGTAGTAGTTATGAGGAAATGAAAAGGTTTGCACAGGATAGGTTAGCATGGAGGGTTGCATTAGACCAGTTTTAGGACTGAATACCACAACAATGCCTCACAAATAAGAAAAGAATCACCGGACTGAAAAACAAAATATATCTATTTTTATTTCACTGCTCATGTACCTTATGCAAGACCAAGATTCAAATAATATTTGTAATTAACTGCTGACTTAAGATTGTTTATTTCTTTATTGGAAGATCTAATGGAAAAATGTATTAATGAAACTCATTGATAATAGATGATGAACTAAATAAAGCTCAATGATTGATATAAGTAATGTAACACTATATAAAAAATAGGAATTATGAAAAGAAAAAGAAGCAATTTTTTATTATTATTATTATTTAGAATTGAAAAAACTGTTCACCTTTAAGATATCAAACATAATACTGTATGTTGCATATGAAAACAACTTACTCAATTTTCTTCAATTCTTCTTGTCTCCTATAAGCATGCAACATCATTTGTTTTCTTTCTTCTTCATTATATACCGGTTCTCTAGCTGGAGCCCCTTCAGATCGTTTTGCCAATTTTACAATTACTTTGCTTTTTTCATTCTTCCCTACATACTCGGAAAGCTTATGCTCTGGTTGCATAGCTCGGCCACAGCACCATAGCTGTGCTAGGGCTGGATCAATAACCTGGTAAAATTGATAGTTTTTTATTAATTCAAATCTATAAATGCAATATACTAAAATAACTTATAAAATAAAATGGTTTTACTCGATTTTAAGGAATGTACTCAAACGTTCACAAAATAATGCTTATATGTATTATCTAGTAAGGATATAGCACTGTATGGTTGGCAAGCATGCATCTCTCCTACAGGAGGAGGCTGATGCTCTGAAAATGTGAACATTTTATCCTGTCCAACATGGTGACATTTGCCCCCAATGTCAGGTAAGCCATCTACTTATTTTTCTTTCACTTTCCTGCCCATATAAATGATGTATATTTATATGCATATAATGATTTACTTCTAATGATGCTTGTGTCCCAGATAAGTCTTCAGTGTTTTCTAATTCATGTCGAATCACATCATGGGGAGGCAGATTCATAGGATATACTATCATTGTTGCACCACGTAAAATATCCAATGCTTGAAGAACAGTTTTAATGGTTAAGCAAACATTCTGCATGGCAAGTTTCTGAAAAATGAAAAAAGTAGTGTTTTACTTGTTTATGAGTCCATAACAATAAATTTTCTTTGAAGGTTCTTTATGTACAAATAATATGGACACATTTTACTGTCAATATAAAATATTCTCATGATATATATATCATTGAAAGAAGATGAATGAAACCAACAGCTGTCATAAATCAAATGTGAGGCTAAAAGGGCATGTGATGTCCTAACAAATACAATATATATGAATGCACATGTACTGTACATAAGTTTATGTGACAATGACAGAATAATGACTTAAATTGAAGCACAATGAAACTGAATTCAGAAGACCTGGCCAAGACTTGAACCTAGTTTTAAGTCTCAGTACAATTGAGATTTTTCATTCTGATCTTCTAAATTTATGTGACATTTCAATAATACAAAACAAAATTTAATATACTTACATAAAAGTCTAAAAGAACAATTCTTGGTATACATTTATACAACAGTGAGTAAGGATGTGACATTGTCAAAAAAAATAAAATTAAAAACAGAATAAATGTCTACAATTTTCAAACCAACATTGGTGTTATGGCTCCAAGAATGAGTAGCTATTGGTAATAGTTGCAATTTATTTGGTAGATCAGGGTTTCCCAAACTTTTTCTTCAATGGAACACTTGGTAAAATCGGACATTCGTATGGAACATTTGGCTTATATTTTAGGATGGGTGATTCCTAGGCGTAGAAAGTAAAACAAGATTTAATTTAGTAATTATTTTTAAATATAGGCCTGTAATATAATGTAAGTATATAAATATAGTACTTAGTGACTTTGATGATTTTGGGTCCTTGAATTGCATATCTTGTTGATATCAGGCACAATATTTGTAAATTGAATTCTAATATCTGGTGTGGCATCAAGCCTGTTTCTGCACTTTGCCTTCATTGCAGAAAATACAGCCTCACTTAAATGGGTTGTAGAAAATAACAATAATAGCTTGTTCTGAAAGATTGAGGTAAGTTACTCTTTCACTGATTAAAACAATTAGATTTTCATAACCACTTGCACCAAAACCTGCAGGTTTAGCTGTCACAGAAAATTGATTCTGATCCCAGAAATCGTCCTTTCTAGTTTTCGTAAAATATTGCAAAAGAGTTGATTTCAAGTTATGCAGATGTTCTAGTAACATTTTAGAAACTTCATCTACTTTAAAATTTAATTAATGCATGGCAGGAAACCAATTAAGAACGTAAAAACTCATGAAAACCAAAATTGTACATTTTTTAGCAAAAGATCCTATTTCATATCTTGTTTTAAAAATTATAATATTCCTGCAGAATTCCAGTTGACAACCGCTGCACTGAATAGTCCTGATGACTGCAATTATGTGCTGTTGAATTAAATTCCACAAATGAAGATGTATAAGGATGGTTGGTCATAGCTGCTCACTGTCCAGTTAAATAAAATAATAACTGTATAATTCTTGGCTATGGCATTCTATCTCTCGTACACTATTCTGGTTGACTGAACACGTCCACACTTCTTCATTGTTGTCCCTATTCCTAATGTGGCAGGAAACAAGGAATAGGGATTCGATTTACTACCATTCAATGCAAGCGGAGTATGCAAGCATACATAGAACCACCCCAAATTTTTGCGGAACACCTATTCAGGCCCCAAAGAACACAATGGTTCACAAAGAACACAGTTTGGGAAACTCAGTGGTAGATGATATAAGAGGAGAGGCAGATGAGGATTTTCTTAATTTTCCATTTGACTTTTTTTGTGGGATTTTAGTGGATTGATGGATATAGTAGACAAGACACCTTTTATGACCACTAAGCTTACAGTCCAGCATAAGTAGAGGTGTAGGAGTTAATACAGGTGGACAAGTATGTTGCAGCGGTTAGGAGGGCTTCTGGAAGCAGCAATTAGGTAGGTTGTACTGTAGTCCAATGTATTTATTATATAATTATTAATTATAACAGTGATCACAAAACATTATATGTCGATTATTGAAAATTATTTGCATCACCATTCCTTTGTTTTCAAAGTTATATTTTTGTTCTAATTATAGATAAGGTTAATCTGTGGCTTAATTGATTCAAAACCTAAAAACAAACATAACACATAATACTGTATTTAAAATGCTTTGTTACGAAAAAAAAAAGGGTTTATAATGAAAGAGTTTATATGAATTTTTCCTCTGAAAGCTAAACCAAATTTAGAACTCAATATCGCCTTTATCATAAAATAACCATGGTATATTAGCTTCATCGGAACTAGAAGAAAAATAATCCAAAATGATCAAAAAGCATACTTTTTGTTTGGCATTTATATCTATAAAAATCTAAATTATGCATTAAATCAAAATGTTTGGTACAGAAATCCTCAATTTATGTTCCCTCTACACTTTTTAAAAAATCAACCTTAGAAATATTAGCCCCCAATGACCAGTGTTGTGCCATTACTTCTGTTACACCATCTATGTGTGTATGTGTGTGAGTAGTTTTCCAACTGTCATCTCCTTTTTTAGAAGGCAAAACATTGGTTTTATTTGTGGAGATTATAGTATGTCCATTCCTGCTTCAATTTTCTGATTACATTGTCACAGCTGTTTTTGAGAAACTACTGAGTGTTCATTAGAACATTTCAGAAGATAGAATCATAACAAGTATAATTTTAACTTATAAAATTACTTAATGGAATGTTACATAGGCATACATTATAAGACTTTGCTTGGAAATATTTGTATATTAATTATTTACATGAAAGGCTGACTAAATGTGAATAATTGTTAACAAAATAAAATAGCTCTTTCTACAAGTTAATGATATGTGGGAAGGATACAAACAAAATAATGTTTTAATGCATTAGAGAATAGATGTACAATATCGCCTGTAAAACTTACACACTTTATTTTACCTTAGAAACCATTGCTTTTGCTTCTTCAACAGTTTTAGAAATGACTTCTTGCATCTTTTCAGAAGGCTGCCTACCATTTCTTCTTCCGATTGGATCTTTGTTTAATGTCCAACCTCCACTAGGAATACATGTTTCTCCCCACTCATCAACAAGTTTTAATTCTTCAACTTGCTCATCTGTTAAGCCAATAATATTTGGGGGAAACATAGTTCCGTGTTTTGCAAGCTCTTCCATTTCTGAAAGAAAGAAATTAAAAATAAAATGCATCCATTCAAAATTTAACTTTTAGAATAAAATTTTTCTATGTACATCTATATCAAAGTAGTCCATAACATATTTTTATTGATTTATTTTGTTGACTGATTATGTCAATTTTTAATTATTTCTAATTATTTTGGTGAACATGCATTCAAAATATTTTTGAAAACAGAAATTTTATGTGGTAGGCAATAATAGTAATAACTTTAGTAGTTACAATCTTTCGTGTGCATATTTGACACATTCTCATAATTTATCTACCTTCATTTTCCAAATATATCATTAGTGACTTGGGGCACTAAAATTTATTAAAATTATCCACAATCAGTCTTTTTGAGAAGAATTTATGAAGTAATAGCAGAAATATAACTATCAGTATTGAATTTATAATATTTGCTGGTTTAATTTATGAGCTAATCCAGCTTTCACAGTGCCTTACTTTTCAATATTTTAAGAACAATACATAACAGCTATCAAAAACCTACATGACACATCAACAAAATAGTAAAGGCACTAAATTTACTTAATTAGGAGTTCATAAGTTGCATTGATACTCTAATATTATATCAAACTTATAGGTAAACAGTAATTTCATTATCAATTCTACAAATGCCCTAATAACTGAATATTAATATAATTGAAGGCATTGATATGAAAAAAAATTATAATTTTATCTATATGATTCAGTAAGTATATATTTCTCAAATTTAAAATCAACAGTAATAGTTGTTGTTGTGGTATTCAGTCCACAGACTGGTACGATGCATACCTATTATATCCCACATCCTCCCTAATCTGATTATCGTATTCCATCATTAGCCCTCCCTTTCTATTCTTACCCCCCACACACTTCCCTCTAATGCTAATTTTACAAGACCCTCATGTCTACAAAAGAAATAATCCAATGCACAAGATGTCAGCAGTATGGACTGCAACAGGCAATATTTTTTAATAAAATGTAGTGAGTTACATAACACTACTACCTGTACAAAAACTTGCACCTGTACACCTTGTGTAGATGTGCATTATGTAACAGAAAACACACATCATTATAATGACTGTGAATTTTATCAGTCTCAACAAACCTAACAATGCAAAAAGGCTAAACTTGAATTGACAAATAAGAAACCCAAAAACACATACAGGAAGTATGACAAAGCCAGTGCTCATACAACCTCCCCAGCAACATTATCAATTGAATATCAGCTATGCAGATACGATAAAAAGATATTGTAGTAATATAATTATTGCAATAAACCAGGCCAGTTAGGAAAGAGAAATGTCACCAGACACTGACTGAGACCAGTGCTACACAGAGTATGTAATAGTGGCCCAACTTTAGAATCAACAGTCCTACTGAGACAACACACATATACACACTGAAAATGTCTTCCTAACTTTCTGATGAAGGGGGCGGAGCCTACGAAAATTCAAGAACCCTAAACCTCACAAGGTGTCTCTTTCCTTATTAATTGTTATATATAACAGGAAATGAGATTGTCATGTTAATTAAAACAATTAATAGGGAAAGAACAGAGATAGAAAGTAGGTGATTTACCTGAGGTTCATATATGGTAGGCACCTGGTGTAGATTGGAGTTCTTGGAATTTTTGGAGGCACCACCCCATTCATCAGAAAGTTAAGAAGACATTTCTAGTGATCGGCAAGCTGACGACTGAGCAGCCAAAATTTGCTGTGCTACTAGCTTAATTCTTAAACAAGGCCACCAACTTTCTCTATTAATTAGGGCCTGGGAAGAGGCAAGGACTTGATGGGGGTTAGGGAGATGCATACTAACACCCCCATATTGACACACACTCATTTAAACACATCCATCCTCAAAGGTGTCAATATTTAAATATTAACATACCCACACAAACATATCACATCAGGTTTCATCACACATACAAATTCCAATGTTGGCAACATTTTTTTATTCAAACGATTACAGTATAGATATATTTATTGATACTACATCCACGAGTTGAAAATAAAATAAGAGATTTATTCGATTATTGGAATGATGAGGAAAAGGTGGAGGAAAGAAGAGCAAAATATTTTAGTTTCGAATTATTCAAAAGAAAGACAAAATGGAAGAAAATAATTGAAATTGAAAAAATTTTCATAGTTCATTTGAAATTCTAACATATAACTATTTTTTCAGAATAACAATCATGGTCAATTGATAACAAATCTCTTTTAAATGAAGGGAAATCTTTCAGTAAATTACATATTTTCCAGTGAATGAGTCCTAAAATTAATTTCAAATCTATATATAATTAACGAAAAAATTTAACTTTAAATAATTCAATAATATGATCAAACATTTGTCACAAATGACGCAAATTAAGATTTTTGAAATCACCATTAGTAATGGCCATGGTATATTCAGGTCATTTTGGATAAATTGTGACATTTTGCGTTTGCGGGATTACACTCCTCTTTAGCCAAAATGATTTAATGCAAGTTGACACAAAAAGGTTCAATATTAGAAGAAAGAAATTCCTAACAAACCAAATACTGACAAAGTGCAGATCTGTAGAATAAACTTTCTAAATGATAATGGGTGTCTTAAGTTATCTAATTTTGTGTGCAATATAAATACATAAATAATTATACCATCACATAATCTGCTAATTTTGAGCCTTCCATTATAAATTGAGGTAATATCTGCAAGTACTTCAGCTACATTAGCTGTTACAGTTGTATCATACAAGAACTGAACGTCATCACGCCGCTTCACATTTAGCTTTACCATTGTTTACCTGAAATAATTAAAATAGATACAATAATCAGAAGCATATTGAATGTAAGGTAGTACAAAGATTACATGAATATTATTAAACCTTAATCTTTTTATAACAACATTCCTGACTCAATATAGAGTAAAAACTAGTTGTACAGCTTCAAAAGTATATTATGGTAGTTTTATTGGGTTCAGAAATGCATAAATGTGTACATATCTTCCAAATGAAGTGTACATGTGGAGAGCAAGATAATCGTGTTACAATTAGTTCTATCTTTTCATCAAATACAACTGTGAGCCATATACACATTACAAATGTAATGCAATGGCACTAAATATTTACTAAAACTGATAATGTGTCACAAGTTAAAGCACTATTTTAAATGGTGACGTAATTTTATAAATTAAAAAAGCTGATAAATGCAGGCATGAAATTATAAATCTCCCCAATATTTTATTGTGTAGGAATTGATACAATCATTTGAACTTAATTTGATATTTTCGTAAATATAAAATGATTTTATCAATTCATGTTTCAGAATGAGCTGATTTATAATTGTGGCACAAACCAAACTTAAAGGAAAGTATCCAATAATTTGACAGACTGCACTATACATATGCAACGCAACTGCATTGTTTATTTCTATCACTATGGTAACACATACTCGATACATACTTCCGACAGTCGATTGCAGACATTTCATGAGATATTTACATGTCAAAATATACATGTAATTATTTGCAGCGGTTTTGCGTTTCTAATAAACTGGAAACATTGAGAAAACATAAAATACATTCATCCATTTCTTATGAAGACTATTACAAGCCCGACAATATTGATCGTAAGAATGAGACTGAGCCCGCGCAAGAATATGAAGTGCTGCCAACATCATGTTGACAAAAGTACTAGGGCTTTGAGTTATTCCGTTGGTTCTGTGATTTATTGAAAATATCCAACAATAGATCAATGGATGTTCTTATAAATTTGATGATATTACGCGTTAGATAATAGTATTATTTTTATCTGCTAAAATAATTTTATTCTGCCATTAGTTGTTTTTTTAATTCTGTTTAATGGTTACATCATTATCGATATCATTAGTGACTTTATAGTTGAGAAACTTATTTCCTTTTCTTTGTTGGGTATACTCAGAGATTTTGAATGCTCTCACACAAACATCCAGACCCTTGCCATGAATCGAACCCTGTATCTAAGGGGCCTCTGTGGTGCGAGGCTGTAACACCACTAGACCAAAGAGACGGAAACTATATTTTATTTTAGCCTACATCATGGTTACAATTCCGTTTCGTATCTATGTAAGCTTTCTTGTCCGAGTCAATAATTTATTTTGACTGTTCACCTTTTCCTATTGCTGTGTAAAGTGTGCTGTCAATGGTTATTCTTCATTAAATCTACTATGAAGTGTAAAATTGTGTTTTCATGCTACAGGGCCTACATTTAAAAAATCATAAAACGTCATGTATTTATGAATCACCTGCTAAACTAGCTGGTATAAAATTTTTGCTTGCTCTACGTAGGTGCCATTCATTAATTGATAATGGGCATTGTTTACTGATGTCATAACATTTTATACGTTTCCAAGTATAAAGAAATATTACATTCTTGTCAGTTTCCTTAAGGCTGTCACTGCACCTAAATAAACCTTCGTACGCATGTAATTATCGTGTCACGTATTGATGAGTTAGCTATTTTAACATGGGTTTGTTATTAAATTAACGTATTATTAGCAGTTGCATGTCATTTATTTCCATCAATATTCGCAGTAAGTTTTTGCACATAATTTTCGAACACAGGTATTTTTTACGATGGGCTGTAACTACCCTTAAAGATTTTATGTGCAATATATTTAGTGGTCCGAGCATGTATTCAACAATAACTTTCGAACTGTAGGTCCACAAGTTCTTCCAGGTATAACAAACGAAATAATTGCGATGTATATGTGATCGTTTCTTGAGTCTATTTTTTAAATTAAATTTGACGAAAGGGTGAAATATGGACAGAAGAAAGTATCTCATTCTTCTATAACGCCCCTTAAACCAGAATAGTCTACCTACATTATAGCGCACTCCATATTAGTCTCAAATTTACTCCACCAATACAAAATTATTTGTAAATGAAAGTTAAAGATTCTGTGGATCCTGATGAAACTCATTTTGTGATTTGTGATATAGAATATATTTGACCAACGAAACGCTCATGAGAAACTAGAATTAGAAGTTACCGACTAAAAAGCATTCAATAAATCAATAATGTGACATTATTATAAATTACAACTAAAAAAGTCCTGCCCAATATCTGCAACGTTTCGTCCAGATTCCCCTTGTAAATTTTAAGTAAATTATGCTAAAATTCTACGTAATTGGACTGCTTTCAGAGACGGTTACAACCGAAGAGTAGAAGAAACGTTATAGAGATATTAAATAAATATAATAGTTTGCTGACAAATTTGGCTGGATGTTTTCTTTGTAATTGAAATGAACTCGATTATATTTAAAATCTTCATTTATTGAGGACCACGGTGTTTAATTATATTAATAAAAAAGAACGTAAACCAAATTAAGTTTATAATCACAACTTTAATTGGACTAGTATCTTTGATGTCATCTCAAATATTACTCTAGACACAGAACTGATTAATATTAAAACCGACATCCGTAATATAATGTTCAAAGTGGAACTGACTCGCTTAGTAAAATCTCTGATCACCTCGCTGCTGGGGACTTGATATCTTTGACTGATATATCTGTGACCTTTGTTTACAGTAAATTGTTCCCGCTCAACTTGATTTATTATGCATTGTTTTTGAGAAGGTAAATCGATCAGTAGATGAAACGTCGTACATTTAACTTTACACGTTTACATTTTCTGTAATAATGGCCAACTATATAATTTGTAAGCCCTACCATAAAATAAAATTTTACTTATCTACTCTTTACTGAATTCACCGAACCAAAGAAGAACAATAAAACAAGTTATAGTGTAATACCCTATAATGTTATAATAGACAACTATAAGTATAAAATTATAAATATAGTAACAATGATACAAAAATAAGTGACAGTTCTATTTGAATGAATTGTGAGTTGTAGAATTTCATACCGATTGAAGTGAGACTTCTTAGGGTGTCTAACTATATAGATAAAATTCTATTTTTGTCTTTATATTTCTTACAATCGACAGATTTTAGTGTATTTTTATGATTTATGTAATAGGGGATTAAAAACCGATGTCGACTAAATTATGGCCTCTCACGTTGAACTTGTTCTCTCTTCAAAACAAAAAGATTTACCGATTGCGAGGCACCTTAATCTGTTTTAGACGATGCATGTACGGGGGTCGAAGACCATGGATAAGACGGTAAGAGTTGTCTACTGATCCCATTAGATCAGTTGGCCAGCTGCCTCCTAAAACTGACGCAGGCGCCAGAAGGGAAAGCTAGGACCTCACTGCAAACTCATCTCCCGTTATTCGGAAGGGCGTGACAACAGTACCCAATAGCCCGACCAACCTGATGCAGGTTTACTAGGGGTTTCCTAGCAATCTTTTAGGTGAACCACGTGGTAGGATCCTTAAATTATAGCTCTTCCTTCCACATACGTCCTTTTAATTGCATTCTTATGTTATGAAAGGAGAGTTGCCGGATTAGGATCACCCTTATGTAGCATGTTACCTCCAAAACAATTTATGAAACTTTGTTGCATTACAATAGATATCCGTACAATAATCCTATGGGTAGGGGCAAGAAAGGTGGGAAAAAAGGTACCAAATGTGTAAAAATCGAAACTTAATCATCTCCAAGGTCAGATTGAACCGAAATGTGAAATGTTTAATATAAATAAAATCTGTGTCTGTAACACTGTTCGTTAATTCATTTCATTTATTTATTTTAATAGTAGACGTTAATGTATTTACGATGTGTAATGTTGTTAGCTCTTTGACATTCTGTCTTGAAAATATTTTCAGACTTCGCAATTGAAGAATCCACAAAATTCAAATTAGACACATAACAAATGTTATCGAAAATTCTCACTTATGTAATTTGTTAATATTTTCATTTAGTCGTTGTTACATAAATAATGCCTCATTCATTTACTTAATCTGCGATCAACCATTTTATTTTAATTGGCGCGTCGATACAAATGTGTTTTTACAGCCTGCTTTCGACAAAGACTATACAAAAACCAAAGAGCAAGCATATACATTTACATATCTAGTTTACAGTGATACCATCTCAAAATAAAAAACAAAACTAAATTTAACGCTCCACATAATTGATAATAAATCTATTAAATTTTAAGGATACAAAAAAATTTACCAGTGGTTTTCTTCACCATTTGGTATTTGTTATAGATTGTATTGGTCAAATGTAATTTGAAATCTGGTGTCGTGAAACGACTGAATAAAACTTAGGTATTTAAGAAAATCTTTAGTATTGTTCATCAGCATCCTACCATTTATTCGTATTTTGCAGAATATATATTAATTTAGAAAATGTGAGATTAACAGAATCTAAAAAAGGCGCCATGTTACTTTTTTTAAATATGGCGGATATTCCTATAATCGGTACGTGGCGTCATAAACTTTTACATGCTGACACATACGAAAATTATTTGAAAATATAATTCCTGCCACGTCTATGCTAGGAATTTCTAACCACGCCAGTGTTTTCCACTGGTTTTTAAAAATTTGTATAAAGCATTACAAAAAAGTATACAAACAAGTATAATTCATTTTATTACGTATATACATATAAATAAAATAGTGTAAATAAAAGTTGTGAAAGTTATATTTAATTTAAGTTCAATTAAATCTTGTAAAATGAGTGAAATTCGTAATTCATTTCATTTTATTTCTAATAAATCAATTGTACGCTTGTATAACTTGCTATTCCTTGTGAATTTGCGCTTTCTAAGAATTTACGGAGAAAACCAATCTAATTTATCTGTGAATTCAAGGAATGTCGGCAAGTGCCAACAAATTCTATCGTAGATAATTAAAGTAAAGACAAGTAACGATCAAAGTATTTTCTAATACGTGCCCATTTTAACGCAGTTTTTATCTCTGAAAATCTTCCGGATGACAGATTTTGTAGTAGGTCTTTGCAAAGGAAAATCCACGTGAAACGAGAAACGCCATCTACCGGGGCTAATGCGCAAATCTTACCTGTCCTGATCCTGGATAATCTTGTCACAAAACTCACACTAAATTCTTTCACGGACGTTAAGTTAACTTTCAAAGGCTTGCCATCAAAATATTTGGAGCTTAAATTTGAGATTAAATACAGCTTTAACAGATTGAAAACAAAATTCCAAGAAGTTAGATTAATACCCAAATATTCACACGTCAGATATTTAATTTCAAACAAACATTTTAAAAATTGAATAACAATGTTGAAAGAGTTAATTTAATATTGATCTATTTACACTTCAACTAAATATTTGAAATCAAATGAAGTTGGTATTTTGGAAGACAAATTAAACAGAGAATTTTGATAATTAATGATTGAGAGGTAAGTGCTATTTCAGCAATTTTGTAAATAAGACATTTGTCATCAGTGAATGTAAGAAGTAAGACAAGAATGGAAAAATGTTAACCGGACCAGGGATTCGAACCCAGGATCTCCCTATATCCCGCTGGGTACTCTACCAACTGAGCTAATCAGAGTTCGACGTCCAAGGCCCGATTCAACATCTCTCAATTTCAGTAAACCTAAGCTAGGCTCACCTATCAATTCACTACTAACATTTTTCACACCCTAATTCTGGGAAATACGTGAAGAATGAACATTGTGATCAGAGAAATGTTTCCACTTCCTTAGATCAATGAATATGATCAGCAACGGAGTTGCATCCATGACATATTAGAATAATTTCACATGTTATTTATGAATATATGATCAGACAGAATGAGGTTCATCAACAACCGGCGGAAGGCAACAGAAAACCACCGCTGTGTATAATTTCCCATGAAAGAGGAAAAGGTATAGAGGACTTTCATCACTTGGACCTGCCGTTACGCAGAATAATAATTACTTTTATGCAATCACTGTCAGATAAAAATGATAATCCACGTTGGGAATTTTTAAATTTCCTTTGTAATTGTTTTTCATTATAGGTAGGAGGTTGAGATTTTCATTTTAACAGACGTTAATTTCTAAATTTATTTTCATGGCCGTTTGGCTGAGGTTCAATTGAAGCAGTCTTCACTCATTTACTAGTTAAGGTGTGAAGAACATGATTAATAGATTGCAGGTGAGCCTTACGTAGGTTTAAGAGAGTGAAGGAATGTTAGACTAGCCCAGTTGGTTAGAGCTCCACCCGAAAAGCGGGAGATCCTAGGTTCGATTCCCGGGTCCAGACGACATTTTCCCATTCTTATCTTCTGAAGTTAATTTCTATGCTATACCACATTGGTAAATAGTATATAAATTTAGCGTTATGGGAATTATAAAGATAAATACGCCACTTAACAAAAAATCAGACGTGCCGAGCATTTTGATGACTCTCAGCAGTTGAGATATCAGCTGCTAGCAGGTTATGCTAGCCTCGAACCAAGAAATTCTGATTTTTCTTTGTCAGGTGTAAGGGTTCTATCCAATTCGTTTAAATTCATTCTGTGACAAAAGTTCTGCTGTACAGCTATCTGGAGGTTCAGCAGCTGCTATTAAGAAATTAGAAGAGCATACGTTCATTTTCAACAGATCATCAAGAGAACAAAAAGTTTCAGGGATGAATATAGAGTCAAATAATTTACATTATTTAGGACAGGTAATTTATAACTTAAGTATTTCATATTTAAAAAAATAATTTTTACGGTATAAAGTCAATATAGTTATTATTAATTACACTCTAAAATATTTAATAATTAGAGGCTACCTAATAGTTCATGTTAACTATTTTCCAAAATATGTTAAGAACTAGATATGGGAGCTCAATATACTATTGAAATGATTGACAATTGGAAATAAGTGTTCCTTATAACTTTCAGCCCATTCCTCGTATAATCACGAGATGTAATCAACATACCGTAGAAAGCCGTGAGCCACGGCAGTGGGTAATTACAAGAGTCAAAACTCCCCTAGTATGTTTCTAATACGAGAAGAGACTCAGACCCTTTCACCGCGGGGGCTCGGCAATTATATTTATTTATGACAGTGTGAGGATCCCGGAAGCCTTGATTGGATCGAACTTCCTGCTGGCACCTTATCCTGCGCCGCATCAACGTGTTGTCACCGCAATTGATTGATGACTCCAACCAAAAGAGGAAACACCTTTCATTTGACGCTCATCTGCTCCTTAGTTTCCAGCTTGCATATAACATTTCTGTAACACTGCCTAGCCGCTGATGGAATTTCGTTCCGGTCATTAATATGTCGTAGGAGCTGTTCCTGCGTTACATTCCGTTAATTTATTTCTTTACTACTAGACATCACATAATGAAGTAATAAATACTAAAATAATCTTGTTAGAACGTATAACTATATTTAAAAGTATATGTTTTTTTCAATATTTGGGAATATTAATCTTACAAAGAACAATTATTCATATTGATTTTTTTTATAAACTACTTCGCCGCTTGTACTTGCTTATGTCGCTTTATTTGGGTTTTCAGATTCAGGGGGTTGGTTTGTATTGTAAATGAAAAATACGGAGGTAGTTATTTGAAATTTTACTAGCGCTTAGTAATTTTATTTATATTTCAAAACAATTTCTTATTGGTTCCTGCGCACTATTACAATTGTACATATTAACTCTGAATGACGAGAGAGGAGTTTGCTGTGGGGTTGCAGCATTACCTTCCCCGTGTCGCCACCAGTATTAGGAGGCAGTTGATCGACTAATATAATATCAGCGGACAAGTTTTACCGTATGCCCAAGGTCTTCGACCCCAGTATGTACACCTCCTAAAATAGATTAAGGTGCCTCGGTAGCTGAGATCCTTGCAAAAAACAACAACAGAGAGTAGGAGGCATTCCCAAAGGTGAGCCCCGCAGTCAATCTAATACAGGTTTGCCGGGTTCTGTGGTCTAGTGGCTAGCTTCACTGCCTCGTACCTCATAGTCCCGTGTTCGACTCCTGGGAAGGGCTTGGGTGTTTGTGAGTGTCTTTTTGTTCCCTAGTCGAGTAACCGTTACTAGGAATACAAGATCGCCTACATGAAAGTAGTAGCTAATTATCTTAGCTGTTGGAGCGACTTAAAATAATAATAATAATAATAACAGATTAAATTAATAAACGAGAAAATATTGCCGTGAAAATTGAATAACTAAATTTATTACGAATAGGTGATAAATAATAAAATATAATACCATATATAATAAAGTGTATCATATATATTTTTACCGCGATTTCGGCTGGAAACCAAACAGTGGGGCAGTGCCAACATAAAAATACGTAGATAAGCATGGGTGGAGAATATGCGAACTATAGCGTAAGCCGCTTTTCACGATTTTTTATGCTGGCACTGCTATTCGGTTTCCAGACGACCTTTCTATAGACAATATTAATTGAAATTACATAATATTACAGCGAATAAATTATAGTAGTTTTTATTTATGTTGAACCACTAATTCTATTACAAATTTGTTAATATCAAGTTTTTCCTTTTAATTTATATTCATACTTGTATAAATTATATATATAAAATTTATTACGTTATATTTGTACACCTGAAGAGGCTCCGAAAGAACGAAACGATGGGCTAATATATTTTATTGAATTATTTCGGACATTTTGGCTTGTTTTAGATATAGATGATTTCAGTACCGTCTACCAAACTAATTAGACCAAGAAATAAGTAACTGAATTTATTCTCTGAACGCTTCAATTTCAACAGGTGCAACTAATAATGAGAATAAATTTATAATGCGATTGTTTAGCAGCTAATTTACTGCGTTTGTTGATTTGTTAACCTACCTTTCATCCGTGATAACAGGGTATTAATTCGAATAATACACCTGCTAATTCCCACTGATTACTCAGACAATCCATTGGGCAATAAACCCAACATCCATTTCATTTCTTCATCTAAACCCTCCAACATTATGAAACAACAAATTACAAATTCCGTTTATAACAGCCGGCATGGTAATATTAGAAGTGTAAAACTATTTTTAGTGCTAATTAAATTTATTCATGAACCATTACGTCAAAAACATTGCAAGTGTTTAAATTATTGATACTTTTCAATGGTTTGTAACCGGAAAATTAGTCTGAGACGTATGTATTATCGTACAAATGAATATGAACTCGAAGAACATGTACTAACTGATTATGATAGTTTGAAAACGTTAGATGTAAAAGTAAGATATTTCAGTTTGTGTTTGAGAGAATTGAAAGAGTGCTGTTAGAAATTGCTGGCATTTTTGCAATATCTTTTAAACGGACCGTCATGTCACGTCGTTTGAATAGTGTTCATAATTTTTTTTTCTAACTAGTTCCGTTTGAGGGGCTGACAATAAAATTATATCTCTCCCTGCTCCTGATTAATCTATAAAACAACCAGTTGGAAGCCCGGCGTTGCCCGGGAATAAATTTGTATTAACCGACACAGAATTTTATTCGACAGTAATCTTTTGTCAGCACGTGATTAAACCATCACCGAGAGCGTCACATTTTTGTAAATTTGCCTTTCCACGCCTCCTACTTTATGCCATCATAACCACAGTAATGACTCCGTATCTTAATCGTTTCAGGAAATGTACTGATACCTTAAATAAACACGTATATACGGAAAACTACTCAGACACATTCAATTGGACAAATAGCTGTTTCTTTTATTCCTTAAAAAACGAAAAAACAGGTAAAGAACTTTATAGTTGAATTCAGAGAATATATAAAAAGTACGTTATCATTTATGAATTTATTGTATTTTTAGTATCGAAGCGTCAGGGTAAACCTTATAACTTGCAGTTGGCTTTGAACAGGCCCCCCTTTCAACGTTAAGATAATTACTGCGCGAAATGTTAATTATTTAAAAAATATGGAGTGTTATGGATCAAGAGTATAGGCAGCCCGAATTCACCTTTGGAGATATTGACGTGCGTATGGACCATGAACCCCGTCAAATAGAAAGTTTTTTTTACTGTTTTATGTTTATATGAATATATATATAACAATCGTAAGTTAGACGTACATTCCAGAAACCTTTGCGGGAGTGTACTCAACAATTCACAATTTTTCATGGCAATCAGATGAATGGTTTAGTAATGCATAAAAAACAAACAGACACAGTCATACATACACAAATTTATTATTATATATACAAATGATAAAATACATGTGACGTTCATAATAATGATTTTCGAACCCGTTTAGGGAAATAAATGAACGTATAGTAAAAAATATAAATATATATGGACCACAGATATGAAAATAAGTTCAGATTAAGCGAAGTTAAAAATCCTGAAACAATCTAGCATCAAATTAAATATAAATAAATTTCTGAAGCTACTTCAATTATACTTTCCTTATACGCTATATATTTTTATTTAAAAATCAAAAGTTTGTTATATTTATTTGCAATTTTTGTTATATTCTTTTTTCTTTTATTTACGACTAAATAACAATGTTAAACTATTGTAATTTAAAATATTAGTGCCATAAAATATAAACCTTAAGTTAGCCTTCATCTAGCTTGCTATTTTAAGCTTTGGCTAAATTCGATTCTATATGGACGTTATAATGAGGCAGTCTGCAAATAATAAACTCCTTTGTATAAAAAAGAATAGTTCTATGGAGAACGTTAAAATCTCCAAATTTATCAGTTCATACTCTTGAGTTTTCTCTGAGAATGTTGTGGACATCACGCCGCGTCTTACACTGATCTGTCTTAGGGATTTTCAACAACTGGAGATTATCGCGTCTGTAACTCTTCTTTTACCACTAGGAAGCCCTCCGACTGAATTTTCAAGGGCCTACGGACCTCTAGTTGCATATTCGATTACCTATCTTTGAAAGTGGCGAACATCTTTTGTCTAAGATTGTCTGAAGTCAACCCTCCACAATTCAGACCATAACTTATCATCCTGATATCAAGGCTGATAAAAGTTCGTCACACTACTTCTGGAAATATGACAAAATTGAAATCTGAGTAGCTAAACTAATTTACGTTTCATGTAGATAATATTTTCACAAAACTGTTACGAAATAAAGTCCAATAATTTATACAGTTGGACGAAATAAGTTTAAAGTTTCTTGTCTTTAATATTTTCTCTTATTTTATTTGCAGTTATCAAATAAAATAATTCGTCGCGAATTTTACTGTGAAGGTTAATCGAGTAGACGGAAGCGGCATAATGTTTATATATGTACGTATATTTTATGAAAAGCAAAATGTAGGGTTAGAAACGTTTTTCCCTTCATTAGAACATCTAGCCCGAATGCAGAACCATCTAGTGCGAGTGATGAAGAGCCAGGGGCGGATGGAATGTCTGTTCGCAGAGTCGTGTGTTTTGATAAGGGTTATGGACCAACTTGCGCATACAATTGGCTCAGCGTTGCCGTACTTCAATTTTGCTACGTAATGAGTAACTAATTGATATGACAGCCGTGCGTAATCTCAGCAAAATGGTGCATTAATCACGTTCCCTGCAGACATCCGTCTGATTTTGTGATATCAATGCGAGGCACTAACACTAAAACGTCATTAGGCTGCGATAAGTGAGTATAACTAAGCGTATTTCTCACTCGTATTACTTGTTGAATAGATTTCCCTATTCCAATGTATAAACAAAATTAACGAAAATGTATTAAAACATGAATGTAACAATGACGTTACTAAAGTAGAACTTAATATAATATTATAATATTTAATGTATAATCATTACTGTAATGTGTTAAGGAGATAATTTTCAAATAAATATAATTTAATTTTGTGTTGATAAACAAATTTATAAAAAATGTTGGGCAGAAGTATCAAAAAGGAAGCAGAATGATATTTAACCAATTTTTACATTAAGTCCTATCTGTCGAAAGAAAGAACGTTATTAATAAGAATATAATAAATTAAATATTACAACTGATTCTTGCAACATTTAACAATAAGTTATGATGAATTAATTGGTAATAAATCTGAAGATAGTTCTTGACGGCTCCAAATAAAACCACCTTGTTAACCAATTAAAGGCATAGAAATTATCAACATTTATTTACGCTATATGCAAAACTGTATGGTTTGCTGAATGTCTCACAAGCACCATGAAATCCATAGAAATATTTAGATGGGACAAATTCTGGAAATATAAAAATAATTTATGGTACCAACTTACAACTCATTTCGGTTCCCATTTTTATTCTTTCTTAGCCTATTGTTACTAATTTGTTGCCTTTTTAAAAATCTTTAACAGTTTAAGCCCTGATAAATCACAGAAATATATATTATATGTCGATAATGGCGTCTTTCAATAAATAATTTCAATGCAGGATAAGGAAATGATATATTTGAACATTCTCCATCGGGACAGTTATGTACCTGGGCTGACTCGCTCCAGGATTTCGAGTCTAGTTGCAACCCTGAGTTCCATCCCTCGGGCTATTACGTAGTTGTACTTCTCTTTTAAGTCCGTTAAGCTGTCTTATCTTCTTTCCTTCTCTCTGTCTGTATTTAGCCAATGAGAGTCGATTTGTCTTAAGAGATTAAAAGACATACTTATCTTATTGGTGATTCAATGGTGAACAACTATTCTCACCTCCTTCTCTCTGAAGCTTCGATCCAGATTGACGTCTCACCTCTTGTGGTCTAACTCCCACACTACCACCTTACATTTTATCTCCACAAAGATTCGAGTCAGACTCTATCATATCTGCTGTGGTCTGACTGCCACACTCTCTCCTGACACCCTCCTTCTTCAATGATATATCTACATCCTCTTAGGTTAGCTTTTCCCATACCCCTACCATGAGGGTAGACTCCTCTGATCCAATAAAATTTGAAAGTGGGTTCGCGGTGGTCATCTGACTTCGCTGTGGGAGAAATGTCCTTCAAAATTTCTGCCGCGTAGATACAGGTATTTAAAGGGACGTCGCTAATCTCTTATTGTTAGGAACGTTGTCTCGCCGTTTCACTTGCGCCGATAGGAGTTCAACAACTAGACCGATTTTAATAAACTCATAATCAATTATTTGGCAATGCAATTATTACATGCCTCAAAATTTGCGTAGAAAAAGATTCATATATGTAATAAACTTCTACAAAATTTTAGATCGTAATGTGGAATACATTCTAAACTATAGTCTTCCGTTGGGGGAAACGTTCCAACAGCGGCGCGACGAAACCGCATGAAACATAATTTTTGAGTCCTCATTGTTATAAAACTGAAGCAAGAGACCTGTTTTTTATTCCCGGAAAACGTTTTTGCACTAAATAATAAACGTAAAACATTGCCGGAGATAACTTCTACTTATGTTCCAAAAAAATTCACGAATGTGACTGATAAAATCTGAAGTTAAAAATTCATCCGGTATCAAATACATTACTTTTCAACCAGTAACGAGAAGTATTCGTTATTGATATCTATTTTTGAAAGAGCATAAAATATTTTGGCAAAATATTGCTTTGTTTAGAAGTGTAGCTTTTTGAGCTTTGCAATTAAGTACTCCATACCGAAACCCTATCATTTATTTCAAATAATTGAAATAGTGTTGCATTTACATTGTGCCATATATAGAGTTTGTTTGAAAATATTTAATAAATTGTTTCTATTTCCCTAAGTTGTTTAATAAAACTTCTTCCGTTGCCTTTCAATGTAATAGAAACCTTTTGTATTTTTTAAATGTTTAGTATCTGAAATGGTTGTCATAATTCTAACTTTTTAAAGAAAAGAATGATTTTGTTGCAATATATTTCTATCAGGCAAGAATCAACGTACTTTAGCTGTGGAAATTAAACCTTCGATCCTGTACTTGCCTACTAATTACCAAAAGACTCGCAGGAATGATTATATTAATAATATATATCCAAAATAAGAAACGGTGCGAAACATGCGTGTTCATTATAGACACTGCAATGAGAGGTACTACTATTGTCCATAGGGAGCATTGGTCGAATTTGTTTTTTACCAGTGCTTTATTTTGTGCTTCTTTCAAGAATGGAAGGTCATGTTTTTCTGTCTGGGAGTGTACATGTGCCACAAGTTTCATTGATTAGATTGCAGTATTGTGTCAGCGACAGAAGTGCAAGTTGATGCATATATAGTTTCGGCTAGTGAAAGCAGTTGATGTTTATTACACAACTGGAAATAATCTGTGCCGTTGAAACCAGACAGCATTACATCTCAGACAAAACGACGAAATTAAGTATTTCTAAATAAAACGGATTTAGAAGTCATCTTGCATGAGGAAGAGTCCATGCATTGGAAACAAAATTTGGTTTTAATAAATCATGAATAATTTTTGACATTCTATGACAATCCAAATTTGGATCGAAACGTTGAACTCCTTTTGTGGTACTTTCATGAGGTACAATTCAGTAATTGAGTTGGTCTACCGCACTTCACGGCAGCGTCTTTACAACTGAAAAGCTGAGTATACTACCACATTCAACATCGATGCCCTCGCTGGGATTCTAGCCCCGGCCCTCTTTGATGTGAGCCATCAAAAATGACCACTAAGCCGGAGGTCGGCCTGATTTATTTTATCTAAACTTAATTTCAGATAAATATTAATTCATGCCAGTAATATTTGACAGAGTATTCAAATTAATACATGTAATCAAAAAGTTTATGATTGCGTGTGTTAATGTTAAGAGCTGCGATGATGAAAGTGAAAATTTGATCTCGAATCATTAAGACGACGTAAATATTATAGATCATTAGAGCTTTAAATACGAAGGAATGGAGAGAATGTTGCCGTTGGTAATTGACGAAAACTGTTCCTATATATGCATAAATTTGATAAGTAACACTTTAAAACGTCGTTGAAATAATTCTTCCCATATTATGACTGTATTACTATTGTTACATGTTTCTTACCATTGGAAAATCCTATAACATGAATCTTTAACTTTCTCTTTTATTTATATATAATCTTTACATTGAGTCGTTTCTATGGCGTTTATCTACTTAATGACACATTTGATTTTACTTATTACAAATTAGCTGAAAGCTTACACTAATTATTTGTATTTTCTGAAACAATTTCATGTCTTTGAAGAATTTTAATAATTTTTGTTGCTCTTTTTGCGAAGTATTTACTTTTTACAGGTCCATGTTTTCTAGTATGGCGCGCCTTTGGGAGTTCCTTTGCGCGCATTCAGTTAATAAATGGAGGATAGATAGTGGTTGGATCTGAATCTGGTTATAGCTATTTGTTCTCATCTAGAGATGGCTGTTTGTTTGCACTCGGCTCATTCACCTCTCAATATTTTTTTGGCATCCTCACCATTACTTTTCATCAAATTACAGACGACGAAACACCAATGTAAAACCGATATTCTTATTACTTCACAGTCAAACGGAGAACATGTTTATTAGAAGTATTTAGCTTTAACCACATAGCACCACACAGTCGTAAATATGCGCCACTATCTACTGATGCCCCGAAGGGAAGGCTTTCTTTGAATGATTACAAGACGCGAAGTTTCTATGAATTAACCGACTGAAATGGTTAGTATTCACGCGAGACTTTTAGAACAAAATGTCCACGCCGCTGGGAACGGTTGAACAGCATTTTCTCAACAATTCCCCCTAGCAAGCTGCCCTTTCCCTTGGGACTCGGGAACACAGGGTAATTCCCTACGAGAAACCAGATTAGCATCTTAAGTCCCCAATATCCGCTCTAGGCTATTGTGAAAAGCGGAAGCATACGTACCAGTGCGCTACCATCTTGGTTTGTGATGTCAGAACATTTGTTTATAAGTGGGCTTCCCGCTCAACTATTTTTGTCCATATCGGTATTTTTTAATTTCATAGTAGATGTCAGTCATTAGTTAATTTAGCCTTATAAAAATAATGGATTGCGTATAATCACTCTAAAATAAACAAATCAATATTGACGAAATATTTGAACAGAAATTTTTAATGTACAATTCACTGTCACTTAAAAAAAAGGTTAATGTAGAGGTACGTGTTAAAAGTGAACTAATAATACGTAGAAATAGAAAAATTAAAGAAGAAAGAAATAAATATCGCACTTTTACGTCTCATTTAGTTTTTCTTATATTTTAATATGTAATTTGGCTACTTCTTTGTCCAGCTGATTACTATATCATCTACAACATTTCATTGTAGTAATGAATATGAGAAATAGAGTTATTTTAATAAGTACCAATTTAGTGTGCAAATAAGTACTCAAAAATATTAACACTGGCTAAATATTTCCGGGTCGTGAACGATACCGTAAATCTCCACGTCTCTCCAACCTGAATTATTTTTACATTTACATCATAGTTCTTTGACTTAAATATTTACAATAAATAACGGCCATAAATGTCAGCATTAAATATATAACTATTTATTAGCGGAAGCGACGTTTCATATCCATTTTGAGACTTCTTCATGCTTAAAATTTAGCAATACATCCTATTTACTTCTTGACTCCCTCAATCGTAAAGATTATTAAATTTATGTGAAGTATTTGGTGCCCTGCTGAGCCTTCTCCATTTGTTAATTAAATTTTAGATACATTTATTTCACAGATTATTATTACTGTAATGTCTTTAGGATTAATAATATTTAGAATCAAAACAAAATTTACAATAATAACCTAGTTATATCAGCCTTTTTGTTAGTTTTTAAAATTTAAATATTAAATGTTACATAACATTTTACCCATTGCAATCTATTTTAAATTTCATTTTAGTACCTGAAGAAGTCTCAAATCAGAGACGAAACGTTGTAACATTTAATATTTAAATTAAAAAACTGAGAAATCGGTGGATGTAACTCATTATTATATACTTAATTTTCAGATCAACTATTTAAAAATTACAATTTTATTTCCTTAATAACTAACAGGTAGATCAGAGAAACATTAACCATAGAGTCTTATTGATTAAGGGGCTTCTCATAGAAACAGATTTAAAAAATGAAATTGCTGACTCAGAATCAGTAGCATAGGGAAATTGGAAATAAATTTACTAAGAGAGAAATTTTATAGTCAAACAATACCGGTTTCTGTGCTGTTTGAAGATCATCTCTGGTCTCAAGTGAAATACGACAGAGTACGCCATTGAAACGTTATTGAATCTTAAAACTTCATCCAGACTTAAAACAAGGGTGTGGTGTAAATAAGGGATACAAAGAAACACATCATCATTATCAGGATTATTGGGTCACTAGAACATATAAGAACAATTAAAGTCAGTAAAAACATAAACTAGATATGAATTAATGTCCTGGTGTCAGTAATACGAGTCGTTAATTATTATCCAATTTTATTTATATTTATTGACGCAACCTTTTTCATTTTTTATTGTCTATTGCATAAAAGATATAAATCTGAATATTATATGATCTATATTCTCCTATCGTTGTCTTCCTCTATATCTTTCATCGCTATGGCAACAAAATTTGTTTGTTTGAGTATGCCCCTCCAACTTGACTCGTCTTGCACTGTTTAGTTTGCTATAAATTTTAATTCACTTGTCAATAATTTGTAAAAGATACTCCTTCCATTGTATATTAATACATTAGCATAATTAGGAGTCTTTTCGGAGTTTATTTTCGTAATATATTATGATAAAAATGTTTGCACCTTTCCCCAGATTTTATTTGTAACGACTTCTTTTATATCTGTAACTTTTATATCATTTCAGTAAAACAAGAAAACGACGATTAGTAATTTAAAAAAATTCTACTGATGACAAACTGTGTATGAGTCTGTTTGCAAAATAACATATATATAGAAAATTTGTACCTCTTTCGGGTGACAATAATAAAAAACGTACACGGAACTGACGCGAAGGATTGCTATGACAGCTTAATTAATGCTCAGCTGATGAATCGTTGCGTAATATTCGGGAAGCGAAAGTGCTTTGCAGTGGTACAGAGGCACGTTTCAAAGGTTCCCTTCTCCGTAGAAACTCCTTTGACACATTCGGTGTGTACAGAGTTCAACCACAGGTCGGAAGGCCAGGGATTTTAGTTCCCTGTCCACAACACAAAATTTATTTTATAATTTCCGGGTGCCGTAGTTGCAGTGGAAAAAACTTTTCTCCCGTGGCATTGTGGCACCCATTAATTTTCATTTCTAGGACGTCCATCACTTCCGATTAAAAAAAGTGTATCCCTGCAGTTCCCAGGGCGCGAAAGCTAAATGGAATACGACTAACAGTGAAATATGCGACCGCGGAACTCCTCTGGCAGAAAAAATAACAATAAAACACGGAGAAATGGCAAATGACAGGTAGTCGACTTTTTACTTCTGTTTTGTAGTGCACTTGAAGAGTAAGTGCCACGTGATTTGTAGACACAGAGCAGCGCTTCTATCTCGCGCTTCTGATCAGAAGTAACTTCTAGAATTATCGTGCCACGCAAAACTTGAGGGACGCGCAACCCAAGCTTCATCATTACATCACACTAAATTAAAACCATTGCTGGAAAATTATTTATGGATTATAAGGTAATAGAATGTTTACATATAATAAAGAAATAAACGTAATAGAGACAGCTACAATACTCTAAGTCAATTTAACCTTTGCATTACTGATGTATTAAGAAATTGAATATGCATGTAACATAGAGCAAAATGAGACATCTACTACATAATAATTATATCGCATGTTTTCTTCTATGATCTCACAAACTGTCAACTAGCCAAAAATTATTAAGTGCTGCATCATACTTTTACTATTGATCTGTGATTTATACTTCCCATCATTATCCACTATAAGCTTCGAAAACAGTGATCGCCGCTTACGGAACGCAATAAGCTATTGGCTCGACTGGGTTTGTCCGACAATAACTGGCCATGAATCAATGGATTCCTTCCATTAAAATTTATATTTTCTCCAATATTACAAATATAATATACACATTCGTTACTTGTTATTATGCATAAGTAATGTTAATGATATTTTTTGGGTAGTTCCAAAATCCAAATTGAATAAATTTGGTAATACTTTTCTTAACTTTCACACAAATTTATATTTCACTGAATAATTAGAACATAATTTTGCTATAAACTTTCTTTATGTTTCTATCTTTCGTAAAAATAATAAATTTTTCCCTATTTAGTTTAAAAAACTACCTACTCCGGTAAAATATTAAATTTTTATTCAAATCACCCCTCTAAGGTTTCTAATTTGGTTGGCAATTATCTCAGCACAAATTCCACGAGGAGAATTGGGATTTTTTTAAATATTATATTTTTAAATTCTTTTTCTCCCAGTTTCATTACTAAATATATTATAAATAGATTGAATTATTTGATTTATAAAGACAATTCACTGACAAAAAATAATATTAAAAGGTTTATGCCCTTCATTGATTTAGCAGATTTGCAGAAAATCCAATATAAATTAATGACCTTGGCAATTACAACGCTAGCGTTATATTTAAATAATTAAAATATTGTTAAAAATTCTAGACTTAATAAATTATTTTGATAAACACATTTTTGTTTATAAAATCGAATATTTGGACTGTAAAGGTTGTTAGCAAGCTTCAAACCATAATTAAGGAACATTTGCAAAATTTAAAACAACACAATCTGTGTTAACTAAAAATGTATATTTGAATATCACAATATTGATTGGCATAATGTAAAATTTTTAGATGAAGAATTAAATTATTATTCTCGACTGATAAGTGAAAGCCATCACATACGATCGATTGTAAATTATATAAATGTAAAAGCTGATACGCCAAATTTAAATTCAGTAAATGTCTCTGTATTATTATGATTTATCTGAATTATTGAAACTATAAAATGTAATTCATGTGCAGTGTTAAAAAAAATCCTCTCTAGCAACAATAAAAGTTTTGCGATTGTTTCCCTCATTTCGGTTCTGGCTTTCGCACTAGTATGTAATGAAAGCTCACAAAGTTTATTTTTTTATTAAAACTCAACTACGTATATATAATTATATTAACTTATTTTGTGGAATGGAATGAAGATTCCAGACAGTTGCGGACGAAAGGTCTTAATATAAATTAAAATTATTTTATTTATGACTTGGCACTGCATTGTATTTTATTTATAATATTAAGTCACATTAATTTAATTATTTAAAAATAAAGTTCATGACTTAGCATATACCCACAAAATGACGAAACAACATTTTTTATGACTTTGAATATTAGTTTTTTCGATGAAGAAGAAAATAAAGTTTCAAAAAATTCTAAAATGTAGTTTTAGGGTAATTATAAAATATTATTTTCAGAACTTTTATATCTTTAATTTAAAGCCTTTAGATTTATGAAGAATCACATAGAAAGATATCGCAATATTACAAATACCTTTAATATATCTCACGAAGGAGTTTATTTGAATAATAGTGATAATTTTTATACAGAGATTACAAATTACTAGTTCATTTAGGTTTCATTCAAAAGCTATTGAAATAGGTTTTCATATGAATGGTTATTTATGCTTAGTGACAATAATGCAAAATCAACAACTAAAAAATTATTCCGAAACATGTATATGAAACACGCATTCTAAACTGTATTGTTTCCTTCTTCATCTTCCGTAGTGTTTTATTAATCTTCCTCCAGTCACAGATACTCAGCCGTCACCCAGATTCTCTTCACCCGTTTCTCCATTTTCCCTAATTTTCCTTTAGCGCAGTGATAGCTTGCCAAGATTCCCCACTTAATTTCACCCCTAATTGTTTTACGAGTACATCAATTCCAGAGATGTCACACAAGGAATTTGCGCTTGAGCAGGAGAAGACGTAGCTTCAATTTCGCGCTGAATCAATGCGTGAAGAATTATCAGATCAAAGGCGAAGTTTTCGAACTAACCACACGCTTTCATCCTGCAGAACGGCGATGATAGCACTGTTGTTTTCATTCCAGTGCTCTTTAATTTCTAAACTAATTATGCCTAATTATCTTTTATATATATTTAAACGCGAATTTAATTAAACAAAATGTTTCTCTTAATAAGTGCCAGTTATTCAGCATTTGTTGATCATTTACTGAAACCGTATAACAGGTGCAATATTGCATAAAATCAATAAAAATTAACATCGCAAACTTATGATTGTGACAGACGGCAACAGTATGATAAGATAAACATGTATAAATAAAAACACACAGTGGATTATACTATGTTGGAAGCAAACTAACGTTTAGTACGAACTGAGAATTTTCAAGAGAGTAATTGTACGTTTCATTGAACGACAAAGTATGTCAAAATATGAAACAGTAATAATCTACTAAATACTGCTTAAATTATTTTCTTATACAACTATCTATAATGGGGAGTTACCTGTTTCATGATCACCCTCATGTAGCCAATTACCCTAAAAAATTCACAATAAAAGAAAATACCTGTGGGAGTTTTCTCTCGCCTCCTATTCTCCGTTTTTTTTCAAGGTTCTCACATGCTGAGGCACCTTCATCTATTTTAGGAGGTGTGTGTACATACAATAAGAGTTGTCCGCTGATCCCATTCGATCAGTCGGCCAGCTACCTCCTAAAACTGGTGGAGACACAGAGAAAGGAATACTGCGACCCCGCAGCAAACTCATTTCCCGTCATTCGGAAGAGATTTAAATTAAATATTCGTAAATATTTATAAATCCATTGAACTGTCACGCGAAAGACGTGAAAATCATCTGCGAGTTATAAGTCCTATTAGGTTTGCCCTGAAGCGAACATAAATAAATGATACCGTACTTTTATAGATTCAATGAATTCAACCTTATCAAAATTCTGTACTTGTTGTATCGTTTTTAGGGCAAAATAAAAATAACTATTTCCACGTAAACGAAGTATTTAAAAATAAAGTTCATGACTTTGCATATACCCACAAAATGACGAAACAACATTTTTTATGACTTTGAATATTAGTTTTTTCGATGAAGAAGAAAATAAAGTTTCAAAAAATTCTAAAATGTAGTTTTAGGGTAATTATAAAATATTATTTTCAGAACTTTTATATCTTTAATTTAAAGCCTTTAGATTTGTGAAGAATCACATAGAAAGATATCGCAATATTACAAATACCTTTAATATATCTCACGAAGGAGTTTATTTGAATAATAGTGATAATTTTTATAAAGAGATTACAAAGAGATTACAAGCATACTAACTCTACTAAACATGTAACTCTATAATTTCCCTTGGTAGCAATTGTTCAAAATAGATTTGAGACCATCCAACCATTCACTGGTATTACGGAGAGTTAAACAAAGTACGACGTGTTCACAGGCATCGTTTAGCTCATTATTGTCCCATTATAAATATTGAAGCGTTTAAAAGCAGTTTGAATAATCTATGGAATTTGACTTATGCGCAAGTTCGTTGGGTCGTAACTTGGCATTGTTTGACTTTTCGATTTCGTAATCCTGAGTTATTATATGTTCTGTGTATTGTAATTGCGTGTATTCTGAGTGTATTATTTTTCGATTAATTCGACATTGAACAAATGAACTATGCAAATGTGAAACATGCAATCTAGATATTCTGAAATGAAATCTTTGGAGCGGAGTTTCACATCCCAAAATAGATGAACAAATGAACTATGCAAATGTGAAACATGCATTGTTTGAATTATGATTTATACACATGTTCATTCGGCGGCCTTACTTATAACATAAATAAAACATTTTATTTTAATCCTTCATTAGTGCGAGTTCGTTTCTAGGGAGCGTGAAAATCTGATGGTTTAATCGCGTATTAACAATGAGATTAGTCTCGAATTAAATACTGCAGAGGACTAATATAAATGAATTGCCAGACAACGCCGGGCACCCGGATAGTACTTACATGTGATTGGGCGACGTTTCTGTTTGCTGAAAAACAAATTATTCAGGCGAAAAAAGACTATAACTACGTGACAGACGACCAGCCTATAATTACAAGCCTTTACAACAATAGCGATACACGAAAATGTGTTTTTACTTTCACTGTGCTCAAAAGAGATAATAGAATGGTTGTTAGTTTTCTGGTTCATTGCCTTTCTTGGGTTTGGAAATTAATTAAGTGGTCCATTTTTCGTATTACCCTGAAAGTACGGGTTTGAATTAAGTGGTCCGTTGTTCGTAGCGCTGAGCTTGTCTTTGTGTACAGTGGACGTTGCATAACTGATTGCGTCCACGAAATAAAGCGATTACTACCCACTATATACGGATGTTCTGCACTGGTGAATCGAACGGACATTTCATGGCACATTTAGCGTCTGTTGTCAGATTGTGTCTCTGGGAGTCTACTGTGATCACCCAGTTGAGCTCGCACCTGCTGCTTGCACACCGCAAAGCAGTTATCGTGTTCCAATGTCTGAGGATGGGAAACCGCAACTCACTGTCCCTTGAGGGCGATAAACTTCTTAGTCAGGACCCTCGATGTTCCGGTGATGCAGGTCCCCTATCGCGGAGATTTACTGTGGTCTCCTGGTCTGCCAGACATCGGGGTCCTCTCCCCACACGCAGAAATTCGTTTTTACACCCACAGGAGCTCGCTTCTCTCAAGCTCAATTATATAAATCAAATTACCTAGCAGTTACTAAGGTTTAGCTTCTCGTTCATTGAGTGAGAGAATTAAACACTTTTGCACAAAAAATAATCCACGCCAATGATTACAATTTAGTTATAGTCGTAGAAAACCAGAACAGGTAACGAAGGTCTAAGAAATATTCTATGCAATACGTGTGGTTGTTTTATTATTTATTTTCTACCTAGGAAGCCACAAGGTTCAAGTGCCTCATGTCAACAATTGTTGCACATAAGAAATTGATTCTGTACTTATTGGTCACCCAACTAAAATACTACTATTGCTGCCAAATCGTGTCCTCTCACTTACTAATCATTCTAAGGTCTAAGAAATATTCTATGCAATACGTGTGGTTGTTTTATTATTTATTTTCTACCTAGGAAGCCGCAAGGTTCAAGTGTCTCATGTCAACAATTGTTGCACATAAGAAATTGATTCTGTACTTATTGGTCACCCAACTAAAATACTACTATTGCTGCCAAATCGTGTCCTCTCACTTACTAATCATTCTAAGGTCTAAGAAATATTCTATGCAATACGTGTGGTTGTTTTATTATTTATTTTCTACCTAGGAAGCCGCAAGGTTCAAGTGTCTCATGTCAACAATTGTTGCACATAAGAAATTGATTCTGTACTTATTGGTCACCCAACTAAAATACTACTATTGCTGCCAAATCGTGTCCTCTCACTTACTAATCATTCAATTACATTCCACTGTAACATAACCTTTTAAGTAATGTTTTGTTATAAATGTGTTTTAGTTGCGCAGAAAATAATTTTACTTATACAAGTTGTTAAAATAAAAATTCATGAATTCACTCAACTTATTACCATTTCCTATAGTTTTGGAAAGTGCAAACCACCGGTATGTAATGCAAAATAAAAATCACGGTTCTTGTACTTGCGGTATAGGAACAACTTTCGGTAATATAACGACCAAGAAAAGTCCTCTGAATTACATTTCCTACGAAATGTACCGAAGGAATAACTGCATGGGTTGTTTACAAACCCACGGCATTCTTCCTGCCTTTAGGAAAATAGTTTGCGGTCTCCTCCGTTCCGTTTGGTCCAGTCCCGTAGTTCGTTTTCCTTATGGCAGAAATTGGTCGTAAGCTATGGTCCCTGTTTCTCAAAGTTTTACTATATGTTATTATACTTCCATAAATATGGCAAAACACCAACATGTCCAAGTTGATAAATTTTCATAAGTCTTTTTCTCTCGACTTTAATATATCATTCCCCCACCCGCGAAAACGTCATGTCCTTTACTCACGTGGTCTAGACGGTAGTTGTTTTGACGACCTTTCCAAGAAATCCCCAACTGCGGGTTCTCACAGGCTTTCAAATTTTTCGCTGAAGAAAATCATTATTTTCAAATATCTAGAGTATTTGTTATTGTGAGCAGTTAGCATCTAATTTTAAAAAAGGAAGTACTCAATCGTACAATGGCGTGTCTAAAAAATTTCATTAATAAGATGATTTTCAATATTTTTTATTTTTATTTTTTATTACACATTCAGGTAAGTTATTCCAAACGTTAATTGTCATTTTTCAATACAACTTATCCTTGTTGTGTTTAATTACATTCTCATTGACATTAGATTCTTATTCTCTGCTAACCAAGCTGAGAAGAAAGTTAAAAATTTGGTCGGAAAATTACCAAAATATGTTTATCTAATTATAAAACCTTTGGTGTGAGACAGATATACTCGACTGGCCATTGAATATGAATTATATTCTCCTGTTGCCTGCTTATGAATTCGAAGGCCCATAACCTTACCGACATACGTTCCATAGACAGCATCAGTAAGGGTAGAATTTAAAATTGGAAGCGGATGAATCAAATTAGCACTCGTAGATTTGAATGTCATTGGAGTGTTGATAAAGGAGAACGTATATATCTTACCTTTCATAAATACGGAGTGAAAACCTTCCGCAAATCAGGTAATCAGTTTTCCTTACAAGCATATAATGTGATTCATTATTCAGCAGTAGAACACGAAATACGATGCCTCGAAGTGCTCTTTAGGATTTTTTTCTATCTGGAAATGTTTTGGAATTTTGTTATGGAATTTCGTACAGAGAATTTTCTTGTTTTGGTTAACAGGCTACATGAGGATGATCCTGAAACAGGCAACTCCCCTTTAATAGCAAAGGAAGGGAATTGAAAAGGGGGGATGCGGAAGGTAGAGCAAGGGAATAGCTAGAATTTATGTTCATTTGAAAAAGTATTTGAAGTGAGAGTGACAAATATTAGGTGTTTTAGCGAAAATTAAAGTGAAAATAGAATGGATTTTATTTTAAGTTTGAGAATTCACGCCAGTACTTATACAAATACGCAGTTTTGTACTTGCTGAGTATGTTTGTAAACAAGTCGACACTAGCTGACTACAGGCAAACTACGGACGACGATGAGTAAACATTGAATAAACATGTATTTTATCCTAACTATTCAGTTATTTTATTCCAGAAATTATTGTTGGACTATAGAATTCTTTATAAAGTAATATAATTATTGAATTACATGAAATCAATTAAATGTAAAAAAATTAATTCAGTACCATTTAGTTTATTTATTACTACCACCTCTAAATTTTAATAATGATGTACATAAATTACAACCCTAGTAGACTTTTTTATTTTAAAAACATTATTTGATGTAAAGATGAAATAGAAGTTTATAGATCGTAATTTTATAAATATCCAGGCAGCACCCTGAGGGTACAGCTGCAATTAGTCCAACAAAAGATCCTACGGATTATGAGGTCAAGGAAAATACACACTGATTGTCTCATTTATGAAGCCAGTACATATTCTCTCTAAATATGAATTAACTGAACCTTTTATTAAAGTCTTGTCTTTTCCTCGTGTCACAAAGAATCCATAATGAAGATGGAAAATCGTGGACTTCAAAGTCTCACTTTTAACGGGACTGCCGGAAGAGGTTTTATTATCGCACAGGAGTTTAATGAATATCTCCCTGCCACTCTTTGTCTTTGTTTAACTGTGGTAGCGCAGAATTCAGAGAACGGGGACGTAATTTTTCAATCGCGCAGAGGTAATGGGAAAGGGAGGACCGTAATTGACCGGAGTGGAACGCTGTACAGCTCACGCAATTGTCTGATTAATTGGAGTCCCCTGGAGAAACCATCTCTTTCAATGCTCTATCTGTTCCATCGCCAGATATTTCCACTTGGCAGCCGTACGCTCCTGAATAGCCTGCTCAGATTATAATTGGCCTCTAATTTGAGGTATGTTTTCTTTCCTGTAACTACGGCTCGGGACAAGAGCCATGACCGGATTCATTTTTCTCTAAATTCAGCTAAATATATTTTTTTAAATGTTAGTAATATGTTTGTAAAGAGAGAACGTGTGTTATACGTAACGGGAACTAAGCCTCAAAGACTAATAATGTTCAACCAACAGCATAGATACTTCATTCTGTTACATCATACGGCTCCTTCCTTAGTGTAAATTATCAGAAAATAAATTCTTTTCATATTTTAAAAATGCTGTACATTATTGAGACACGTGGAGATATTCTAATCCTCCTGTCCAAACGTCTACTTCCAAGATTGAACTTAATTTAGAACGAATTAAATTCAGTAAGAATATTCGGAGACAGGCAGACAAGTGGTGAAAAACTCAGAATTAAAAATGTGACAGACTGTCCCCTGTTTGCTAGATTCAAGGGATAAGAACTGTTTTTTCACCGGAGAACGTTATCCCGAGCTTGGAAAAATTAATAACGGTTGGTGAAGACACATCACGTGGAATGATGTTTTTCCATAGACGATAATTTAGCGATTTATAGTTTTTTGGATGAGCCGAACCGTGAAGTGACAATGCCAGTATAGAACGGATGACTAAGCTTAGTTAATAAAATGTTAAATTAATAATTATAATTGAAGATAAAATATTTTTATTAATTATTAGTTAAATTTATGTAGTGGTACATTATTTTCTTTAATTCACAAACTCTTGAACCTAAAACCGGGATGCTTAATATGACATATTGTCTTATACATTATATTGATTAGATTCTGACTAAATAAATATACAAAAATAAATATTCTCGTTCCCTATGTTCACTCATTACGGATAAAAAGGTATCCCAGTTAATTTGTTTTGTAAATGTGACACGTGACATGTCTTCGAAAATGGATTTATATTTATGAAATAAATAAAACTAATACCATTGTAATTTGGTGTCGTGTAATTAGTTTTATCCATTTTAAATGTTAGTCTGTTATTTATGTCAGCTAATTTAACATTGACGTTAAAATTTTTGTGTCTAGTTACCTGAAGAAGACCACAAATATGGATGAAACGTGGTATTAATATTAGAAAAATTTTAATTCAATTTATTTTCTGATATATTTGGCCATCTTTTTATTTATTTATTCTTTGTATTTAAAATATACTCGACTGCATATTTTAACATAATAACGCAATGATTACGTTATTTTACCGTTACTTCGTACAACACCATTTAACTGAATAATTAATTATAACAATAACATCTGAAATTGAGTGTGCGTGGGAAGAAATCCAATATACATCAGTTGTTGTATTTCCTCTGGTAATTTACCTGAAACCAGATTACAGATTATTAAAAATATTAAACTAAAGTCTGTTAAAATCAAGCCAATTTCTATCATAAATCATCGAAACTTGCAAAAGTATTTATTTACTTCTTTAAATCGGACAATCAACGATTATCCAACCAAATTCAAAAAAGAAAAGGTATAACCAAAGTCAAAGTTACGACACGAAATATGGTCTTTCCCACAAAACACTGTCCCATTTTAACATACGTATCCTAATCTCAACATAATAAATGCCACATCACAACTGCTATGGAAATAACTGCGAAATACAGACCAAGAAATTAATGTGTTATGATTAAATATAATAAGCCTGCAGAAGAAAGTAAGACACATAAAAGTGTTTAGGACTGTAAAAAAATCTTTTCATTTGATTGTCGGAGTTTCCAGAACATTATAATTCTATTTAATTGTGCATACATTGTTCACTTGGATGAGTCGAGAAAACAAATAATTATAGTAATGTTGAGAGAAGCTTGTTCGCTGTTATAATTTTTAAACTTTTTTGTTGGAGATTTGTTTATCAGTTATTCACCATGGATGTTTGATTTAATAATTTATAAAGTATGAGCACTCTATTTCTTGTGGAAAAGTAACCTATTATTTCTAATTCCCTTAATTTACACTAACTACATACATTCTCATAAAGAGCCAGAATGTAGTTAGTAAACAATCTGTTCTTGAGTTCGGAATAAAATGATTGCCGGAACCAATTAATTTGGTTTACTGGAATTGGGTGGAGTCGCCCAGTCTTACTTCTCGTCTCCTCCCCCGGCTCTGCTCGGTGACTCACATACATCAGCAGCACCCTCGGTCCGATGACACGCCTACAGCACACATCTACACATCCCTTCCCAATATCACCACCTACGGTTCAGCACTTCCAGTTTTATTACTACAGATGTATTTGTTGGACGGTTCTCTTGGCCACGCGTTTTCTTGCACTGTACTCCTTACGTATTTACAAGAATGTAAAAACGTAAAAAAGATCGGAACCTTTTTAAAAAAACACTGCACCACGAGGAAAAGTAATACAAGGTAAATTACTAGAAGAAAACAACTGAGAGAAATTAGTTGCTGTAGCTTTAGAAAGTATTTGGCTAAGTAAGTAATATATAATCTGTGTGAATATTATTTGAAATACTATATTAGTTCTTAATCTCCAAACCACGCCAACAGCCATAAATTTATATACTTCATTAAATTCATAACATTACATAGCTTTGGGCGGACCGTCATAATGACCTGTACAATAAAATTTAGATTACATCATTAAACACGAGCATCCTACGTAATTTAAGTTACCTTGTTTGACACAAAACGATAGTACTGATAGACCTGAAGTTGTAAACATAAGATTTACTTTATAACAAAGTTCATAGTACGGTATAGCATGATTGTTAGTATTTTATTATTTATGATTGTAAAATTATCAAGGGTTGGAAAGTTAAGTGGCGCGGACAAGTCGGCGCGGAACCACCTGTGATACCATGGAATCGCTTCATGTCACGTACAAATATGACCTTCGTTACTTCAGCAACGGCCGGCGTAGGAAAGAAAGGGACCCACGAAAACAACAAAAAAAGAAATACAACGTGGTTGCCTCAGCCAATGGGATTTCATGGTTTATAGAAAAATTAACCGTAGAAGATTGATTTTGAGGTTTTCGGACACGGCAAGGAGACTATGTAGAGGGACATTCGGCTGTTATAACTTTAAGGAGACGGGCGGGAACCAATGCTTGGTCGACGCTGGAGAAAGCGCCATATAGAGATGAGGTACGCTGTCAGGTTTCCAATCCTTGACGTTTAGGGAGGGTATCACCCAAGGTTTTTTATCCTGAGAGTATAGTAGACCTGATTGCTTCTCCAAACCTCATTAATGTGTCCCCTAATTTTATAAATATTTTCTTCATTAATGTTTTCCCTAGTTTTGGAAATAAATTTTGCAATATCTTTTAATTAAATTAACCTTTTAATTTAATTCCCTAAGCCCTCCTACAACGGGATACCATATACATTTACTCATGTTTTCTGTACTTATGAGTATTATTTTTTTAATATTTAGTTACGTATAAAACAATTAAGTTCGTTAGTAGTAAATCGAGTAACGTCTGTTTTTACAATAATTAAATTTAATAAATTTACGACCACATTACAGACTAATTAAACCGATGATCCGCCTCCATGTTCGGGACTTCCTGGGGTAATTTCTTCAAATGCTACTTCAAAAATTGTGCTAACAATTTAGAAAATGGTATATTTAAAATTACTTTTTTTAAAATCTTCATAATAATAAAAGTAATAAAACTTACATATTTTTGATGAACAAAAGAATTCGAAATGTTTAAAGACAATCTGGACTGCCTACAACGATAGCTTAAAGTATACTATGCAACATTGTAATATAGACTGTTTAATGTAAAAATTTAACGTCAATTAGTTAATCTTAAAACAGAGTGAAAAAATTAAATAAATTTAGATAGGCTGACGTTTGGATGTCAGCTTATCATATTTCTCAAATGGCTGTTTAAAGGGAAACTGACAATATTTGAAACAGGAGAACACCAAAAATATAATCTTCTTTGGCTCTGCAGCCCATTGAGGGCCTTTACCTACCGGGTCGACTGCGGACTATCATCTTACATGACACATTACGAATTTGGAGTGATAAGTAATCAGCATATCGATTCTCCGGGAGTCTTAATACCAGTCTCCGTGACCATGATGACAGAAACATCCAAGTCCATGCCTGCATTCGAACCAGGGACCTCTGTGTTATGAGGCTTTTAGACCACAGGAGGTCGGCACATTAACAGTTTCTGGATGATTTTTAATTTATAATATTCCTGAGGTCAATCTTAGAACCACATTTTCGTATAAGTAAGCTTTACGATGTGTTATTTGAGATCTTTGGCCCTTTACCTGTTTATCTTGGGAATTATATTTTTGGTGTTCTCCTTTTGTCAGTTTTCCTTTAAGAGACATTTGAGAAAGACGCTAAGATCGCATCGAAACATCGGCCTCTCTGAATCATTTTTTTTAACGTTTGTCTCTTTCTATAGACTGTTAAACTCAACAATGCTTAAAAGTAAGAAGTAAAAAATTGAATTATTAAATAATTTAATTTATTAAGTGAAAATCAAAAATAATTAATATAAAAATTCTGTTTAATGTGTATAAATAAACTATTTTAACGCAAATGTTGGCAAATAATCAATCATTAAAATTATTTTATTATATATAAGTATTTAATAATCAGTAGGACGATATATTCAAAATGAAAGAAATTATATATAAAATAGCAGTGACAGTTATAAATTTTTTCTCTGTATTGCTGATTACTAATTAAACCAGTATTTACAACTTAAGTCCTATTGTTCATCAGTTATCCAAATTTCAAAAGTAATGTAAATAATTTATAAAAAACGCGCCAAAATACGATTAAACGTTTTGTGATTAATGGATAACTTTGTGTTTCTATGCTTGAGTTTTTTCAACAATGTTATTTAGTGGTTCATGAAATAGGGACTGGACTGATGTTCTATTGTGTTTAATCTTAAGTACGAAACCAGGCTTATATCTACGATTCTTAATTAACTAGAGAGTTGAATGTGTTCTTTGTGAACGAGCTCGCCCCGAAGTAAATCCATGCAAATAGGCATGCATATTCTTGCTCGCACTGACACTTTGTCTTCAAAGAGACGAACTCCGCTCTCAATCTCTATCACTCTTGGCCACGACATTTGCATCGAAATTGTGCAGCTCTGGGAATTCCATCATATCGGTGTCAGCCCACGAGCTATTGGGCGCCCTCCGCCGAAATAGCGTTTAGTTTGATCACAGTAAATCTGATTTAAAAGTGACCCACGCCGCTGCCTCTGCCTCGCCTCGCCTCGCTTTCCCTTCGACGTCCTGACGCTCAATCTCCGCAGCGGAGGCCGTATTTATGAAACGACCGACGGTAAATAACTGAATATGGGCTCGAATAAAATCTGAATTATTAGCCTGCGGGGAAAATCGCACAGTGTTTAGCAACGGGTGACCTGGCATATGTTCCGCTTTCTGGGTGTTGTCAAAATCATAGGAGATAAATAATTTATTAAGTGTTATTTTCCTTTCCGCATTTTTTCAGATCAATTTTGAGTCAAACATATTTTGTAGTTATACCATTGTCCCATAGTTTATAGCATTTCCAAGTAGAATGAGTAGCCGTATTATTTACATGAAAAGTAGCTTTTATGTTGCACATAACTAGAAAATAATATTCTAATAAATATGAAATATACAAATAAGGAAGTCATGTAATGAAAATAAATTTACTATTTAAAGTGTTCAGTCTATGCGAATGAAACTCGGCAAGGGATGAGCTCAAAAATAGATGAAGAGCTTTTAAAAGAAATTTATATTATTATTATTCTACTTACTCAGATTCAACCCAGGGTGTATAACATACTAAATTTCACGTCAAGGGTGCTGTTTTAAGGGTGAGTCATAAAGATTTGAATTATTGGCTACGTACTAATTCGTTGTCTTCGAAATCATAAAACTTTCGTTAGAAGTACCATTATAGCCTTTTTCAAATGGGAACCGATCTGGCGTTCAGCGGATGAGAATAGAGAAATAAACAAACGTTGCCACATAGAGAGACTTTCCCCTCAACAAACCCTTACTTTAGATGACAATAGCCCTAGAATTGGATTTGTTGGCATAAGGAAAATCTTCAAGGTGTAATTGGTTCCTATTTGAAACTGGCTGTAGTATTTCTTTATAAATCCTGCCTTGTATAAAGGGGTTTTTAATTATTTAAATATGAATGAAATTTAATTATAATTTTGTATTTATTTAATTTAATTATATATATATATTCGTATATATATATAACAAATTCCCACTTATATATATATATATATATTTCCAACAATGTGGGATTTAGGTGAAATTAAATATTGTGTTAGCAACTGCTTAGCTCAGGGTATTCTTATATATGAGATTCATCAGGGTTAGTTTCTGTGGGGAAACAGCTGGTAGAAGAGATCTTGCTTATTAACACGAACCTGTATTTCATTCTTTCCTCGTTTCGGAACCTTCTCGTCCATTTATGAGGGATGATAATTCCAGAAATTTCTAGCGGATGGTAGGTAGGTAAAAATCTGTGGCGATTCCTTCCTCACACAGGGTGTGATTTCGGCAGACGGAAAACAGGAGACTTTAGCACCGTCGTGCGACGAGGAAAACCTTTCTTCCGCCTTGGTGAACATGTTCACGTCTCAGCCAAGGGATATGAATGGAATATCATAATTTTTATGCAGTTTGTACTTGTTTTTGACAAACTATTGGAATCTTCTTTTCTCTTCTTAAATACTTCTTCTTTATAACTTTCGTCCAATATCTGTGCTTCTCTCATTTCTACTTCCTTCCCACTTCAAATGTACACGGACTGCTTTTTTCTCTCCCTAAGGCCTTTTCCTTCCAACTTCAAGCATCCGCTGACTGCATTTCTCCTCTGGCACTTTCCTCCCTTTCAATTTCCGATCAACTCTGCTCCTTCTTCCTCTCCTGACCTTCAGTTCCTATAACTTCAAAACCACATTGTCTTTTTCATCTCCTTGTCAATTCCCAGCTAATATCTTCTTTTCCCTTATCTACGAAAAAGACACTCCACGTGACTATGTCTTGACCAATTGCCATCAATTTTCGCAGTCTGCGGGATCCGCACTTACGGAGAAACTTTCAAGGGTCATCTTCCCCTGAAGGACAAACATCTTTAATTCCTGCACTTAGCTAGCAGGCACGGATCTTCGCGACACCCAGGGACCTTCTCTAATACAGAACTTTCCACATCTTCTCTGCCTGTCTACACATATTCTCATTCAATTTTATTAATTTAATTCGTCCTAAAATACAAATAAATAAATACAAATAAATAAATTGTGCAGTGTTCTTCTGCGTTACAAACCTCTGTAGTGTAGCGGTCAGAGTCTCCGAATAGTATTACAGAGGTCGTGCTATGAATATGGATGTTTGTGACAACTGGGGTTAAGACTGAAGGATAATCGCTACGCTGACCGCATTCCATTCCATTAATTTGGAGCGTGGCATGGAAATGACAGTCTGGAGTCTGGTAGAAGTACCATTAAGATAGGGCTCTAAATGAGAATTGAATAAAAGGGAAAACAGATTTATGAAATGTGTATGGAAGAGTTAAATGTTCTCACGGGGTCTTCATGCTAATATGATTCTTAAGTGAAAAGAAGATATTTACAACCCATATTCCTCTATGCATTCTGTACAGTTCTACTTTGATAGAAGGAGTGAATTAGACCCTCACAGATTGACGATTTGTGATCTGAGTTTCCGAATTTTCAACTTGAAGTCCTGAATACACTCCAAGGTTTACGTATTAAACCTATTATTGACTTGGTATTACATCCTACTTATCGACGTTGACCCCTAATAAGGGAAATTTTTACAACTCTACTAAATTTTTAAAGTCAGATTACATGTTCGTGATACTTAAATAGCACCATTTCGTCCAATTTGTAAATATATATCAATTTGCTCATAAACGTCGATTTACGCGTGTCAAAGAGATTAGTTTTCAATTGGAATTGACAATAAACTTAATTAAGTTGCGCGCTTTCAATTAGTTAATTGTTAGTGCACTACTCTTACGCACAACTAGTACACGGATTACAATGATGATAAAACGTGTTTTGCCGATGTGCAGTGGTGTAATTGTTAGTTTCGCAGCATAACATCACAGAAGTTCAAATTCGAATCGCAGTAAGGACCTGGATGCTGCGTATGTGAGTTTCTATTTTGCAAAAACCTTGCAATTATCAAAAAAGGAGTTCTACATGTTGTAGTGGCTAATAATCATAGCACTTGATGTGACTAAATGAATAAAAAGGGTTGCAACATAATAGCTAATGTATTTACAATACAAGAAGAAAATAATATGGCCAATATACCGGACCACCAATTGGTGAACTTTTTTAAGAATATGCTACTCATATAATGAATAAATTAACCTCGTTTCTTGCGAATATAATCGAACAAATGACATCATAAAGAGAAGGTTAATTGAGCTAAAGATCATACATTTTATTAAAATCTTAAATATCACTAAAGACATTGACGGAATTGTTCTTATTAATTTAATTAACTTTATCTTTATATTGTCTTTGGTAAGATTGTATAAGCTGAAGCTAAATTACCTTATTCAGAATCGGCAGAAGGTCCAACAATTGGTGAAACATTTGTTATTTTTGGTATCGATGAATTAATTTGTATTATAAATTGTAATTGGTATCTATGATTAATTATTACAAATTTTTTACTAATTAATTCCTTTACACAACTAATAAAAGGTGGAAAATCTGTAAAAATAATCTTGAAATTACATTATTTGCTACCCATATATATTGCTATTGTTAATTACTTTAGGAAGACTTTACATAGTTGCGTAAATTGGTTGTATCATTAGGATTGATTTATTCCTGCTGGTTCCCTTTCTTTGGTGGGCGGTACTGCCTAACACAGGGGTTGTTTCTGCTGAGTCCGGCGGGCAAGTTCTCCCTCGTTCCCTTCCATCTTTTATGCTTCCCTCTAAGCTGAATGACTGGCGAATCTACCGTTATATTTCAAATTTAATCGTTTCTTCCTGCTAAACTTTATTTTATTTCATAGTCTTTTGTGCCAAGTGATTAATTCTTACTCTAGCCCTGCTCCTTTCCTCTCTTCCGTTCAATTTTAATTATCCAAATCTCCTGCTCTATGCTGACTCTTTACTTCGTCCTCAAAATGATTATTCATTCCACATTTGATTTTGGGGATTGCAAATGAGTTACTATCTACCATTTTAGTGTGTGTCCTCTATCCATGGCTTTAAGTGGGTAAACTCGGCTCACGTGTTAATTTTCCATAACGCGGAACCGAGTAAAAATCCGGTACTAATATTCTACGCAACGACCACTACCTGCTGTTGATCTGAGATGAGTCCTCCGTAGAATTAGAAAATTTATCGCATAAACAGAAATGTTAGCTACAGTTCAGTGAATTTTAATATTCCTTGATTTCATTCATAATAAAGTCCACTGAGTAAAATAAAAATGAAGACTGAAGAAGATATTCATCAGTATTGAATCATAGATGATTTTATAATAGGGATTATTTGTCATATAAAATCAATTTAAATATAAAAAATTAAGAATAATATTCTAATGAGGAAAAATTGAATTGAAAATGGTAGCCGAGGGTGGGTTTGAGGATTAAATCCGTATTCAAATTTGTATGCTTAAATTTATTTCATCTTCAAGAATTCGAAATTTTATCACATAAACAGATATATTAGTTACAGTTTGGTGTATTTCACAATCTTTTGTGGTTAAATTTATTTTATCTTCAAGTATTTAATTCATAATTAACATTTAATAGCAGTTTCACAGATTCTTACAATACAGATTGTTGCAGAATTTTCGGTTTAACATCCTTGTGCTACAGTTCTTTGGTAGTATTAAAAAGGTTCTGCTGCAGTATTTATCGCTGATGATAAAAGCACGAAAAAATATATTTCCACTGAGAATTTACTTTTTATAGCTGAAATGTGAGGATTATTTCAAAAGTTCATAAAACTATTTGGAATTCAATCCAATTCAATCCATTTATCATACGTAGCCTTTATTGCCTTCTCAGTCTTCTTGTAAAACATTGATGTAATTGTAATAATTATATAAATAAACAAATACAATATCAGTTTTAGTCAAAAATTAATAAAATAGTACTCTATATCGCTACTTTCTTTGGTACATGTTCAAGTGTAAATCTACAAAGAGAAAAAAATTGGACACAATTATTTTAATGTTATTATTCAATTATAATACTTATTTGAATATTTATGAAACATTTATTACAATTTATTTCACGAAATTTAAACAATAAAATTTCAAAGTGTGATCATTGCACATTCGTATGTACACAAAACTATTGAGTGTACTGTTGATATCCGAAATTAACAAATAGAAATATGGTTACATTAAAAGAAAGGAATCATTAGTTATACATAAATTATTAGTATCGACTTTCATTTAATTTTCTTATTCATATAATTTTTTTATCTTTACTATTATCAGTTGGTATAATAATTGATTCTAGTACATCCAATATTAAAATAACGAATTTACAAAATTAAAATAGTGTATATAATTAACATGTAGACATGGTGGTAGGTTAACCCATTCATTAATGGGTGTGGATTGACAGGCGGTGAACTGATTATTAGAGGATATATGACGATTTCTTCTGCGGACATGATACTGAGGTGGGTTAGGATGTGCCTGAATATTCAGGGGGAAGGATGAGGTCAATTGGGAGTTTTCTTTTGAGCCGACAGAAGCGTAGAGATGGAGGAGGATTGTCATGAAATTGCTGGATTATTACTTCTGAGGTATAACATATCGTTCATCAATTATATTTACATTTTGACTATGACTCTGACTGTGTAATTTTGAACGTTGAGTTTGAAATTGTTCTATTTTTATAAATTGGAGTTTCTAAAGAGACAGTTAAAACATTCTCTTTTAAATGGTCATATATTTTTATTATAAATATAAAGCTAGGTAGCTGGGCGAGTAAAGAGTAAAGAGAAATCTCCCATTTTACACAATAAATTATTTTAACATTTATTTGAACTAAATAGAATATATAAAACGTGAGTATTAATTTCAATAAAATACTCTAACTTAATAAATAATTTTCGCAAAATTATAAGTACATCTGATTATTTAAAACTAACTTCATGAATATAAGCAGTAATATATGACAATAAAATGTTTCAGTTTTATGTTTGCAGTAGAACACCAGTATTTTAATAACATCCTGACACCTGCCGTGCCTATAATAATCATTTACAATACGTACGTAATAAAATTGGTTCATTGCAATCATATATATTAGTAACGCATTATCCTCTAGCGCTTTGATTTTTAATCCCTTAGGTACAAAAACTTACCTTTCATTTCGTTGGTTTTAATCACTTTTAAAATAGATGAGCAATTTTATTTGTATTTCTTTGAGATGTTTCCGCAGATTCCTCATTTGCATTTCAAATTCAAAATGAGTGACTAACGAGGCAAGGCATGTAAGGAACAAACACTGAAAATTATTTGATAATTATGGATTAGATAATCTATATTTACAGACCAATAGGGAAATGAATTCAGTATCGTAATTTGGTCGAGACGATAACTTTTTGTTAAGCGACGGAGATCATCGATCAGTGTTATTCTCATGGATGTAGGCTATCAGTCATGTTAATAGCTATATATCACAAAGACGAAATGTCTCGTTCAGATGATTGTCCGTTCAAATCAAATGATATCCGAGAGTTAGAAAACAAGACGTTTTTATGTTGTTGATGAAATCGCTCACTGATTAACTGTCGATGCATTACTGCATTCATTGAATTGATGAGTTTCTTTATGAAATGTGAAAGTAGTCTTAAGTTGTGATTTATTGCATAAACGGAAAATAAAACATTAATCTTACTACAAGTAGGCCTATTTATAAATATGTAACTATTGTAACGAAATTTGAGATAAAAATTAGTTTATTTCAATATTAAATTAGAATAAAAAAGGAAATAATAGCAATAACATAGTGACGCAGGAAATAATTCTATTACACACACAAACATTTTATTATGTAGCTTTCACTTCCATGTCAGTGGAAGTGTTCAAAATCGTAATAAACATCTATACAGTATATGAAATAAATTTTAAAATGCGAAAGAGAAATATAACTTATTGCTTGTGATTCACAGATATGAACAGAATTACTTTGAGATAATGACGTCCCAATAAATAATTTATTCATCTCTATTAAAAATTGCCTGTATTTGTGTGTGTGACTGTCTGTCTATCTGTATGTTCCACTTACAAATCTAAACAAGTGGACCAATTTCGACCAAATTTCGTACACGTGTTTTGTGTGACCTGGAAATCAGCACTGTTGGGGAAAGACTCGGCTACCAACCCTAAGGGCTGTGGTGGAGGTGGTGAAAAATTTAAAATAAGCCAAAATTCCAAAATTTTTATCTTATCAATAGATTTTTCGAACAATTAATTTTATTGAGTCTCCTCCAATACTGCTGGCGTATAATTTCAACCCCATCTAAAATCAAAAGGAGTATTTTTAGGCTTGGAGTTGGAGGGGAAAACATAAAAATAACCATAAAACAATCGAGATTGGGCTCTAAACCGGTGTAATGTGAACCACTGAGTTCTAATTCTGACATAATGAAATTTAAGTTACAGTTCATCTCCTAAGAAGGTTTGGAAGGGGGTAAAATAGACTGACGTATGGAATAATTTCGATTAAAATTTTCTGACGAGTTCTTGGCGTTCCGGAAATCAACGTGGTTGTGGTAAGAGACTTTGGGTAGAGGCGGAGGGATGGTATTATATTATTTAAGAAATAAAAATGATTTTAAAATTGAATTTACGTAAAAATACTTTTATAAAATAATGACAGAAACTTACATGGCATTATATCTATAAGCATTTGTCAGTGCGCCAGTATGTATGCCACAACTATAGGCGTAAAAAATACTGGTCGAAATTTTACCAAATTTGGCACACGTGTTCCTTAGGGCCTGAAGCTGCCCTTGAGTTTTACGTTTTCAATATACTCAAGTTATATATGTGAACAAAGTGAAAGGCGTTAAATGTAAAAGTTTTCGTGTCACATACACGCATCGAGATCTCCTGAAGTGGACATGAATTGAAAATATTATTGAAGTATAATGATATATATTTCTTCTTGTGTACAATAGGTTAGCATGGAGGGTTGCATCACTCCAGTCTATGGACTTATTACAAAAGCAACATATATTTTTTAAATTATAAACATTTAGCGTCGTAATTAACGTATAGTTGACAAAGAGCTAACTTCCTGCGAAATTAAAAACTTATTTTTAGTTTTTCCGTCAGGTAAATTTTAACATTCAGTAATTGCTCATCTGTAAAAGAATATAAAATATAATTATATAAACTTTAATAACACCAATACTGTATATATGTCGAACTAATGAAAATGCGAACAAACCTCCATTTTTTCCACATTTGAAGGTGTTTTTTTGTTGTTTTCCCTCTGTAGCAAAGTTTGTACTTAATTCTCTTTGTCTCACCAAGCCCTATCAGATACTACTGAGATACGACATAATCAATTTTGGGATTGTAGAAAAATTTTGCGGACACACAGTCGACTGAAAAATTGATTCTCATTAATTTTGGTCATATGACCTTTTCTTCTTAAAAATGACACCTCTGTGTAAAAAACACTATTTTGACCATTTCCCGCCACTTACACAACATAGGATTTAAAATAGTTTGGATTTAACAGCAGATATATATTTAGGCTGTTGGAAAACGTATAAAACGAGTTTCCACACGGCCCTCTATCTGAAAGTGATCCATCTGGAGAGGAACTATGAATGTAGTGTGCCCTCAGAACTATGAAAGTACTGTATTAAATTTATTTTTAGTTACATTCCTGTTTTCTTATTTACCTGAACCCGAGGAACGCCGGGCACTTCAGCTAGTTTTACTTCTGTTATATGAGTTCAAAATTTCTAGCCATGCAGCAAAGGATTTCTTAGATTTAGTAATATTTTATATTCTTTAATCTCGTTTCAAGGCACGATTCAGTAAATGGTTCTAGAGGCTGATTAACTTAACTTATGGATGTCGTTGAGGACGTCTTGATTTTTAGATCAGAAAGTACGGTTAATGTCTCTTTCCGCACTTTCTATTTAATTTCTGTTACGAGGAGATTCCAAATTAAAATACTTCACTCAGATTTAAATTTAGATCTGAGGATCCTTTTCCTTTCAAGTGTTAATCAAAAATCTGTCTCTTTTTTTTGTGAAATCCTTCCGCAGTTAATTTTTCTACCATCTCTCTTCCAGGAGTATTTTGACATCACTCGATCCTTTTTTTCACAAAACCACTATTTCAGCCGCCTTCTCCCTCCACTAATAGCATTCCACCCTAGGCGGAGCTGGTCCCTGGGGGTTTGGAAATTTTCGCTGCGGGTGAACGAACTCTCTTTCCAAAACCCTCGAGCTCACCATGTCGCTGGTTTGGCGGGATCCAGGCCGATAAAAAATTCCACTTTTGCTGCAAGATTGCATCTTTGACTACTGATATCCTTAAGCTGATATTTTTAGTCGTTAATTTTATATTTCTTACATTTTATTCGACGTCTATTTTTGTTATTAAAATATGCGCGTTATGGCACATTTCTACCTCAGAATACCGGAATTCGTTTACTTTTCTAAACTGCAAAAATAATTTTATATATTTCTCTTTGAAATTGACATTAGGTATATTGTAAATTTTATTAAATTGGTGCCTTCAGTGTCACAATGAGTGCATGTAGTTCTTTATCTTCAGAAGGATAGCATATAAATTAAGCGTCTTGTCGTGCCCCGTGCACTGCGTTGCCGTTAATCACGGCCGCCATTCACGTTTATGACGTCACCTGTCACGCAGATAGCCGCAATCTGCAGCAGGAACTATCGCCACATTACTCAGGAGCGGAGCTCCGAACACCTGTGGAACCAAACGCTCATATTCTTCAAGCACTTTCACCTCACGAGATCGACATTCTCTTTAAATGGGACCACTTCCCAGGTGTCCAATGGTACCACTTGAGAAGAAATAAAATCGCAGGGATATGTGACTCAAAGTAAAATCATTGTTCTTTGCTTACAACCACTAATTCCCTCGCACTTATTTTTTACCCTTAAAAGATCAAAACAATAATTTATTCATTTTGACGTGAAGATTCTTTTCATGAACCTTACATGAATACATTGTATTATAACTTTAATTTAAACAATAGTAATTGAAAAGATGGTTTAATTAATAAAACCTCTTTCACATCAATTCTTTATCATTCACAAACAATTTATGAAATCAATCAATTAAAGAACTGCAGTTAATAAATAAAATATAAATAATACCTACAGTACTGATTAATACCCGTCAAAATTAGACTATCAACAATAATAATCAATGCTGACTAGCGTTTCTTCAGACGCATTGGATTAACTGATTTGTAGTCTGCAGTTCCATTTACACCAAGCCGATCCCCCTCTATTGCAATCAGTTTTGTTGACGTCTACACAAAAACCTGTTTTCGAGGGCAGTGAACTTTCTGTAAATGCAGGCTAATCTTCTGCTGTTTCATTTAAATCCCGATTATATGCATCCAATTAGCTTCGTCACTCTGTCCCGTCACTGTTAACCTATAATTTATAAAAAAACTAAACTTTCCTGATGACTATATTTATGCACCCGAATGAAGGTACACATTTTAATGTTTTTTCTTGCTCCACAACTGTATTCCATTTGCTGATACATTTCTGTGCGTTTAATATCTAATTCTTCATTGACATTAACATTTTATTTAATGAGGGCGTTCTTTTATTTTTACATGAAGTGCATCGTTAAAAAATTACCATTAGTTTTCGTATTTAATAATTGTATGCAAATATTCCTATCTATCCTATCTATCATGTTCATTTGATCTTATTTTATGATTCAAAGTTAAGCTGTCTTATCAGCGGCCTGTAGAACTGACGATTGCCAGGTTAGGTGAATTTTCCAAGTACTCATTGGCATACGTATCTCCATGAAATATAATACGGTATAGTTCTATATTGCGACTACATGAAAAGTAAGTATTAATGTTTTAATTGCGTAAAATACACAGTGTTATATGCTGTCACAAGTTATCTTGTGGCATCGTGTATAGTTTCTTTTTTTTCCATATGCGTCTATTACATTTTCATCCCTAAATTTATTAATATTATTATTAGGAAGACAGGCTACCTGAGGATTATCCGCTTTGGTGGTGGGGATGTGAAAGGTAAATCAACGTACCCAAGGATTGGCTAGGGCATCCGGGATGCAGTTTTAGTATCCAACAAGGTGATTCACTAAAGGTGTTGTAGGTAAAACTCTAGAGAAACCTGCATCAGATGACGGGATATTTTGTTTGTTGTACGAACGCAATAAACCCGATCCGTTCCTCGATCAATTTGGGGGGGGGGGGGGCAGCGAACAACTCTTGCGTATGCCCAAGGTCTGTACCCTCGAAGCATGCAGCCCTTAAACTAATTAAGGTCGATTCGGCTTGTGGAATGATTATTTAAAAAACCTTGGTATGAGGGACCAAGGAAGGAGGGGAAAGAAAAACAGAAGCCTTTAAAGACTTCCGTGAATTCCACTAGATTTCCCTCTAGATTTTGCCTCTAAAAATAAATTTATTCGCTTATGAGCTATAATTCGCAGACTTAATAATATTTTTACCTGGATTTAATCACTAGTACATATGATCTATGACTCGTCTAAATAATAATTGAATAGGATTCCAGTGCATTACACATAGTTAACGAAACAGGTGTTAGCTTGAATTTGGTCATAATTCACAGAAATTCATTAAATTGTGGGAAATTTCTTTTAACCAAAAGGTCTCAGCTATTTTCCTTATTTAACGCACAAGATTTAAGTAACGTCATCTATATTCGGCAATATCTCAAGGATAAAAACAGCTTCATATTTTATTATTTCATTTTACGTTACAACATTAACCAGCAATTTATTTGGCAGTTTAACAGTATGCGAGTTATTAAAACTGATGTATTGTTGTCCTTTACATCTAAACACCATTAGCACTAACTATAAAAAAGATTGCATGGCATTTGTACCCGCGCCGCGGGGCAAAACGGACAGAATTTGCTTTTATTAAGATTTACAGTACTTAACTTTACATTAATTCTCCTGCTGACCGAGGCGAGCTGCAAGAAAATGACCATAACTTCCACCAACAGAGTTCACGGTGTGTTACTAACGAGCGTAATCCCCTCTGCCCCGCACGCAGCATTAAGCGAGTATAGACAATGCTTTCCCGTGCTCTAACCTACGTGCAAACATTTTTAAAATCACGAGTTATGTCCGTCCAACCCTTTTGTGCTTCAGCCGCTTCACCGCGCCACGGATTTTAAAGTGTAGTACTGAAACTTACACCGAGATAACTGATTTTAAAAGTATCCGTAGTTTTTTAAAATTATATTTTAGCCCTCTGCAAGGAAATACGTTTCTCAAGATATTCAGGGAAAATAAGCCACACATAGTCACAAGAGATAATTTTAATAGGAAGTAGCTTTCAAACTACTTAGCCATTACCAAAGATTGAATAATTTCCTAGTGTATATTTTGGATAAATAGTTCTTGGGTTTGCAACTGAGTCAAAGAAAACTTAAACCGCTACGTTTCGAAGGCCTACTCGGCCATCTTTCTCAAGTGAAATGCTGTCCTATAATTTGAGCATCACCTTTATACTCCATCCCACTTCATGTTCAACCAGTTCTAACAAAGTAACAGCACTCTTATTTTTTTATTGAGAATGAAAAGAATTAATTTATATATACTTTGATTTGTCGAGTTTTACCATACCGTCTCTTATATGAAAGATCTTGGCAAGTATACAAAAACCTGAAATTTTAATATTTAATATAAAATACCCAATTGTGCATGTCATAAATATAAACGAAAACAACTGAAATATTTTATTACTCTGAATGTACGTTAAATGCCATATTACCGATACGTAGAATGTAACGTTGAACTAGGTTTTAAGGTGAGTCGTTTTTTAAGGAATTACAAAACTTGATTTATGAATTATTAATTTTTTATATTGAAACAAGCTTATTACAGTCAGAGAAAATTAATAACGATAGTAATAATAATAATAATAAGGGTGGTTTTATATGTGAATCTTGGGGAACCGTATAATTATCGCTGGGAGTTGTCAACTCCGTTATGCTGGGAAAGAGTTTATTTTTATGTGTGTAAAGTCAGATAATATGTTGAAATAAGCAATTAAAAATAATAAATATTCAGTAATTTAAAATTTCACCTACAAAGGTAAACTAATAAAAATAAATTTGTTTATGCCGAAAGATAAACAAGGTTATGAGACAAACATTTACATGCTGAAAGGAGAATGCATTTAAAATAAGTGAAGCCTTCAATTCTAGTGAAAGAAACGAAAATGAAAAGGACGTGTATGCAGGTGCAATTAAGGCAACATGCTATTTATTAGTTGATATAGAAAATTTTGAAGCGGATGAATATAAGAATGAAGATGAATTTAAGCCTGAGTCATTATTGTCAGTGAATGTAAATGCGGAAATGGGACAACGAAATGTGTCGGCTTTAGTAGACACGGAATTCGCAAATAACTTAGTAATGGAAGATTTAATTAATTAATTAAAGGAAAAAGGGATGATAATCGAATCATTACCTGTGTCTGTATTGAAATGGTTTGGACATACGGCACTAAAAGACGAACGAGTTAGAAATCAAGTATTGCTGTATATAACGTGGTCTGCAGGAGTGATGACTATAAAGTGTTATGTGGTTAAATGATTATTCTTGGAAATGATATTAGGTTCAGACTTCTTGGAATCTAATGGAGTACTAAAGCAGGTAGAGAATTCTTTTTAAATTTTACTTAAAATTTGTTTATTTAATACCAAGTTTTGTATAAATCGGCATTGTATAAAAATTATTTATAACATTCGAAGTGCTAAATTAACGACGCAACGTTGTGAAGTTATTTTTTATTAATTGCTTTATTAAATGTTTTCCGACTTAGGGACAATTTATTTATTTATTATAATTTGTATGTTCTAGAAATATGATTATTTAGACTCGGCGCATCCTTTTGTTGTGCGGGAATATAACAGGCATTTGTTTGTATGTTCTTCTAATGGAGCCGTTTCAAAATAGTAAAATGTTGAAAAGCAAAGCTTTACTCCTTGTCGGAGCGGGAAACGATTGTCAAAGCTTTGTAACTGTAGTGGAGCGGCAAGGGTTCTTTGTAACCGTATCTTTCCGTTATCGAATTGCTATCAGTCTGGTTATTTTGTTCGCAAGCTGTATGCCACTCAGCTTCCAATAAGGGCGAGTGTTGTGTACGACTTCAATTTCAGGGGAAATTTTTTTTTCTTGTAACCAGAAACAAGAATGATGAACCAATTACAAATGACATAAGTTACAACAGTGAAAGTCAAATCTGGGAAATTACTAATGTCAAGTTAGAAAAATTATGAAACCTGAAGCTAAATATTTTAAGCTTAAATAACGAAATATGAAGGGAAATTTGCCACAACAGGGTTATTGAGAGCCAAGTTAATGGGATGAAAGTTCATTAAATTTTGGCAAAATTTAGATGTAGCACTATAACAAACTAGACACCTAATATCAAAAATGTTTTTGAGCTCGTATTTTATATGATTAAATTTAAAGATTTTGGGACTACTGTTTTAATAAAAATTATTAACCTTTAAAATTTAGGCATTACAGACATAGTCGAAAGACTGACAATTTTTATGGTTATGTAAGATGACGAAAACTGACACGAATAGAGTTTTTGTATATAACAAATGATATGTAATTTTACGTATATATAATTATTAGACTTCTAAATTTGAGTCTGTAATGTGAAAATTTTTCCTTCTTATTCATTAATTACGTGTGCGTCTTTAATTTAACACTAGAAAGATTTTATAATATATTCATTCAAATGAGTTGAAAACTATACGAATACCGAAAATAATTGCTTGCGAGACGTCTCATTGGGAAACCTATAATATTATTTTTATTTTTGTTTGCTTTTACAGTGACGGACAACCTGAGAGTAGTCTATTTTGTTATTTTTCCCTTTAGTAAATTAGGAAGATATAGAAAGAGAGGGTTGCGGAAGACCAAAGCTCGAGATGATTTTTTGAATAAATATTTGAGACTGTTTCCGGTCTTTGAAGTAATATTTAATTAGCATTGATGGCTATTGACATGACAAGGCATGTGTCTGAAAGGCATGGACCGTCGCGGGGAAGGTTGTAATAAAATTGATAATGTAAGATTGGTTCAAAGTGAATTTATTTACTAAATGTATTGTATTGTACATAGGTTGAATATTTAATTTTATTTTAATTTCCATAACTGTGTAGTCATTGCCCTTCAGTTATGAGAAGCTATGGCAAATCTCTATTCATCGGCGTCCTGTGAGAAGATTAACACCGTAGCAGGCCGAGACATAGTGTTATAAATTATTCAATGGGTAAATCTCTGCTACCATAATATTGGCACGTACGAGTATATTTTACAGGAACACGAATATTCTAGAACGTGAGATTTCACATTTATGGAAGAAGACATGTTACCTCGTGCTGTTGGGTAGGGTATGGCTAAGCATGAGACAAGGCCTTTGATAAGTTTCAGAAGTGAACTGTGTTTACGATGGTGTTGAAATAGATAGAAAAATGTGAGAGTAATTATTTATAGACGAGACGTCAGACAGTGAAATTATAGAAGGGATGTGGAAAAGGAGTTATGTAGGAGAATATGTAGTGGTGTAGAGGACGAGATACCAGATTGATATAGAGGGCATGATATAGTTAATTATTTAGAGGATATGTTACAGACAGTTATGTTGGGAACGTGAAGCATAGACTTAGTATGGGAAGTCGATTAAGGAAATCAAGGAGCTTTACGAGTTGGTAAAGGAAGGGAAGAGTTAAATCAGCCGACAATGTTAACAGAGGAGGCGGTTTAAGCAGGAAAGAGGGGCCAGCCGGTGATGCAACGACCACCATGTACCTGAACATTCAGTTTCCCAGTGTTACAGCGGTAGAGTACAACCTTACTTTTACATCAATCAAAGTCCTCAGTTAAAATGCCACAGTGATCTTCACCTACAAGTATTGTTTGGAAATATTAGGAAATGAGATTATTTGCTTTCACATGTTATAAATTGTAAATTCATGATATTGCACTACACCCGGTGCAAGACTAAGTCAAATGTGTAATTTCATAGAGGTAGCATTTAAATATTTTGAGACAATAGAAGAAATAGAAAGCATTACTTGAGGAAAGTGAAAGTAATTTGATGACAATAGTTACGACCTTAATTTAACAGACAAACCTTACAAAATAAAGTGAAATAATTGAAAAAAATCGAGATGCCGACGTCTAGGTGCTAGTTTAGCATACTAAAATTAAAATTAGTTCAGAATGACGTGAAAGGAAAACTAATTACCTGCCTTCTTTACGGTGGTGTAAAGTAGGTCTTTTTTGTATGACTGGGTCTCGTTGTGCAAGTGCATAAATGGGTACAGATCTCAGTCTATTTAAATTCCTAATACGATGTGAACTGAATCGCCTTCATTTTGTCCATGACCTACTGTGAAGAATTTTTGTGTTATAGAAGGAACATTCAGTGTTTCATTTAACACCATTTGCATGTACAGTGATTCTACATATTTATTTTCATTATGACTACAGAAATTGTGGCACTCGTCTACACGGTTGGACAGGGAATTATCCCTAAATATAAAAGTTAATAAAAGAAAAACTAAAAATGCTAGAAAACATTTATTTATCTCAATAAAGTACAGTTGATAGTTAATTTTATTCAGTTTTGAACATCAAATCCTGCGAGTGACGTCTCTTGTCAATACACAGCTGCAGCCGGTTTCTAAAGTTCTATAGTACTCTATGAAGCATTTGTTGTGGAAAACGGCGTTTATCATCCGTCAAGGCTCCCAGGATCCTTGGCCGGTGTTTATAACCTTCAGTTTTGAAATAACCACAAGGAAAAAAGTCGCATGGACTAAAATCATGAAGCGTGCAGGGCATGGAATGTCGCCGTACCGTGAGATCAAACGATCCAAAAACATTTCACTCAGCAATGTGCGCCGTGGCACCATCCTATTTAAACCAAACGAGACTCACATGCGTTTGTTGGAGATGTGGTTCAAAAACGTTTTGGCCATGTTAACATACTGTAATGGCACGGTTAATCTTCTAAAAAAGAAATAAGGCCCTCAGCACTAACTGCACACCAAACTGTGGAGAGGTTTCTTATGAATTTACTCAGGATTCACACAACTCCAATAACGAATGTTCTGTTTATTAACACATCACTAAAGAAAATGTGAGCGTCTTAAGCAAAGTTTTCAATGTTCACAGGCTTGTTGGTAACTAACAGGATTATAAACATAAACTTCCACTGTCATGGTGCCACTGGAGCCCTTCGCCACTCTTCTATTGCCTCCTCTGTCTTCACAGTACCAGCTTAAAATTAGGAATAATTCCCTGTCCCATCCTGTATTACTTGAATAGTTCAGAATGGCGTGAAAGGAAAACTAAATATCTGCCTTCTTTACGATTTGAGTTGTGGCAATTTTCCAGAAAATGAACACGCAGTTTAGTCACCAAATAACTCAAAATTCATTTTACGGACTTATGGCAGTCTTCCACCGGTGGAGGAGGGAGGCGGTGAGATATATTCTTTTGCCAGGGCAGGAAAGTAATTAAAATATCTCAACTTAAAAGCATTGAGAATGTTGAAGAAAATAAAGTTTTTAAATATTGGGATTCCCGCCAGACTTATTCATCTGACAATAGATCGCTCAAAAGTCTCAGTTCCACAGATACGCTACCTGCCCCATAGAGTTTATAAGCAGACTGTTAGCAAATATGACATATGGAGCTTTGCATGGTGGTTTTCTGTAATAACGTCAACTCCAGCAAAGCGAGAACAAACCCTAACTTTTCACGTCATTAATTCGGCTCTCTCGTAACCGCGTCGGTCGACTGTGCTAAAAACCCCGCATGTTAGCATGGCGCGTTCCTGGACTAATGGAACGCGAATAACGATGAAATACGACGGGCAGACAGTGATAGTGTCCAGTCGCCACGCGCTAATTTAATCGGCAGCCAGGACTCAAGTGCAAGTTAGTTAAAGGGCTCTGGTCTGGCGGCCGAGAGGGTCGAGAAGCCGAGATAAAACCACCAATAAATCTCCTTCCTTACAGACACCGGAACACAGATTTCGGAATAAAGAACGCCTTGACATCATCCCCACAGTGAATAATGTCGGTGCAGCCGATAAGGAATAATGGAACTAATGATTAAATGACACGCTATTCACCGTGTAACGTGACACGGGGAGATATTATCCATTAATGAAATAAAGTCCCTTGCACAGAAATCCCTCCAGCAGTTGACGCTCAATTACTCTTGGTAAAGGCTTCAAACTGTCAAACTGCTTTCCGTTCTCTTAAGGAAGTTGACGCTATGTCTATTTATACAATCCCGAACCGATTCATTTTCTGGTACAATTGTTGCATTTTTGCACACCGCTCTACAAATACTGATATTATATGTAATCAAATTAACAACATCACGTAAAAGTACGTTGTCCCCTAAATAATAACAAATAAATAAAATAATTTTGGAGAAATTTGAAGAATTCGGAGCATTGCAAAGAAATTTATTACCTACATTTAACATCAATGATATTATTAAAAATAAAACAATAATAAACGTTAACAAAACATTTAATTCCACTAATTGTAGTTAAATAGAACTTAATAATCACTTTTCTTACAATGTTATTACTAGAGTAACTCTCAAATGCTTTTGTGCAATTTTTTTGTGACTACACAATTATTGGATGTTTACTTAATACAGCCATTCCTACGTATATATATTTTTGCAAATACGATTGTTTTCTTTTCAAATTAGAGATATTTCTGTTATATTGTTAAACTAGCGATGCCCGGGATTTCATTTATATTAGCCCGTTACAGTACTTAATTAGACAGTAATCTCTTTGTCGACACGTCACTAACAAGATCAGTCACATTTTTTGAAAATTTAGCTTTTCATGTCATTACATTATGGCGTCATAATCACCGCATCTTCATCTAGTCAAGAAATCTATTGATACCTTAAGAAAGCACAAAAATGAAGGAAAATACACACAAACAGTCAATCATATTCGGTCTGATTACCGTGAAATGACATGTGTATATTCATATATACATCTACAAAAAACAAAATTGGGTTTGTGCTACCCTGACCTTTAAATAACGTACCTCAATCATCTACCCTGTGACATAAAACACTGTGAGAATATCAAATTTGATTATAGGATTATGTTTTAATTTGAAATTATGGATTATGAATGTACAAAAAGAATTATATTTTAATTTACGACTGATTGTAGACAGAAATTTCACATTCAAATTAAAAACATTTATTTTTAAAATATATAATTTCATGTAAATAACAGTTTTAATTCTAACGAAATATCTATACAAATTTATTATAGTTTTCAAACTTTTTTCTCTATAGTTAACTTCAGTTGAAATTTGATTACTTATCTGTAAATGGAGAAGTCCAAAAATCTGGACGAACTTCGTCCAGGTACTGAAATAAATAGTGCTTTGCTGATATTTTGAGTGACTTGCTTATTTGTTAATTCATGAGTGTCAGAATAAAATAAATAATTAACAAATCAATAATTATTAAATACTATCTGGACATTAATTCGTTATCAGTCAATGGCCACAGAAAACTTAGAAATTTTCTGCAAGTATCTTATATTTTTGAAGGGGTATCAGAAAAGTATTGCTTGCTAAAATTTTCTACTAAAATTTGTGTTGCAAATTAAATGAGTTAGAGAGATAACGTAATAATATTATATATATTATACTGATTTATATATATTATACTGATATATTGTGTACATATAATTTAAATTTCAAATAATATTCCTTAATTTTCTATATATTTTATGAAGCATTCTGGTTGAAAACGTGATTTACTACAACTTCATGTGTGTCTGGCACTGCGTTATCTGATGAGACAGCCGCTGAGTGACGTGCAGAGCTTAACATCTGGAAGACTATCGATTTCCGACCTAACCACTCACTTCAGATTTCTGTGGATTCACCACACGATGCATTCAAACAGCGTACTGGAGAGCCACATTGAATTGGCATACTCTGCCTGACTTTTCAGTTTTAAACTTCTGAAACATATGTATTTAGGAAAGTTATAGATAAATTAATGCTGGCGAAATTAATAAACACGGTATTATTACTTCCTTATTGCAGGCTATTGTATAATACTGCCCGCACTCAAATAGTGTTGGTTTGCGACAAATTTTTCTTTCCCCATTAAAGTTTACTAGTCTTAACTCCACACTTTTATTAAGTTTCATTTTTATTGAACGGATTTTATAATTTTTTTTCTCAGGACACTGACCACATCCAGTGTATAAAGTCAAGACGCATAGAAACTCTGCTGGGCCAAATAAAGTGTAATATTTGGGACAGCAAATCGAAAGCCTTTTCCGAATAAATGAAGGAATTATATGGTATGACAATAGAGAATGGTACAGATAAATAAAATGCCAGTAAAATTGTAAAGAAAATGTAAATAGTAATAATATTAGTACTTATGAAAATAAATAATAAATGCGAATAAACGCAAAATTATCAGTGAGATGAAGTATTAAAACTTATGTTAATTTGAAAGTGTCTATGAAATAAGGTTAAAATGAGATTTATAAATAAATATTACATAATTGTAAAACTATATGTAACACAGTATATTTTATATCTGAAAATGAAAGCATGCGTAGAAATGTAAGCAAAAGTATGACTGTGTACGGTACGTATATATCAATTTAACTAGTATAAATGTAAGTATCAAGAAGTCGAGCCAGAAATATAGAAATAAATTAAATAACCAAAAGAGTAAGACAGTGGTGGAAATATAAAAAGTAGAGAACTGCCTCTTTGTGGCAGGGACGAAAAGACACTAACTATTTTACTGAGACTGGGGTGAAAGGTAAAGTATAATAAACTGACATTATAAAAAACTTTTTAAAAATAGAAAATTTAATAAATACACAGAACATTTTAGTACTAAAAACAAAAACAATTAAAAATAAGTAGTTAATAAAAGTCAAATGATTACTTGAAATAAGTGTTAATTAGGTGAAAACAGGTTTGATATGAGTAAATAACAGATTAGACCAATTATATCGTAAAAATGAAAAGAAAGTAACTAAAGTCATTAGCTTTAATAAACGCTTAAAGTATCTAATAAACAAAATTGAGAGTTTATGTGGAAATTTAACTTTGTGGAGAAGTTTCGACCAAATTTAGCACAAGTGTTCCTTGCGACTGGGAAACAAAAATAGTGTGGGTACGACAGGACTAACATCGTTAGGTGCAGGGATGCAAATTTAAAAACTCACATAAACGCCCGTTTTTATCGTAAGGAAAATTTTTATCTGGGCCAGGAGATTGATAGTGTAGCATGTATTTCTCTCGGAATTTCAGCTGGGTCAGTTCGTTGTAAACACGTGACGTTTCGATGACTGTCCTCGTCATCACCTTCTGGTGAAATCGGGCTAAATCTTTGGTCGATAACTGCACGGGAGGGAAGCACCCATAGGAATGGGGTGAATGTGTGTCACATAAAAATAGTATGAAAACAACCAAATCCCCGGTAATGAAAGCCGAGATAATTATTTAACAATAAATTTTTTCCGGGGTATCTCCCCAAAGTCTCAAATTGGTAAAAAAATGAGTTTGAGTGTGCTATCTTACTGTGTTATATTATTACCTTGAAATTTCTAAATTCTCTCACAATTTTTCTTCTAAAAATATCTAACATTAGGTAGTTGCATCACAAAATAATTCTCTCTTGCTTCTGCAAATCACACCGTAATTATCCCATATTTAAATCCATCGTTGAATGTAAATTTAAAATTCAAGTCATCTTTGAAAAAGAAGAGTCATTATTAATTTGAAAAATGAAAATAGTATTTTGAAAAAGTGCGCTTAAAGTAACGGCCAGTTTAATTATGTCAGCATATTTCATTGTACACAAAAACTTTACATTTTAATTGTCATTTTCATCCTTCTATCAACAATTTTTTTTTGTATTTCTAGCGATTTTATGTATTCCTGTATGCTGCCAGAGTTAACCGCCACTTACCTCATTTCCACTATTACACCCATTGAATGGTCACCAACTATGCCTATCCTCGTCTCATTGATTCGACTGCACCACTTAATTGTGCATCTACCATGAAATTGCATTGCGGCTTTCCCCGGCCACAGCCATTTCATCGCCTTTATGCGACACCGCACACATGTCACACTTAACCCTGTTTATTATTACATCGTATCCTGATTCTCTGCCTCCCAGTGTTTCCTTATATTCTGCTCTGCATGACACAAGTTTTATATAGTCAAAATTTTTAAGTGAAATTGTTGGGTATTTTTCAACCCATGTGAGTTTATTAAATTCTTAGTATAATCAAAATATTTTATAAATGTAAAGAACTGAATGACATCGAGGAGATAAAGTCATCTCTGTACGAACATGATATAAAAATAATAATACAAATTTGATAAGATGAGATTAATAATACTACAAAAAAATTATTGATTTCCAAAATTTGGATTCACAGGTAATCTGGTGGTTTATTTGTTCTACTATCTTATTACATTCAAATCCACGACTCATACAACCGAAACTATCAGATTCTATTAAATTTATGTAGGAGAAGTCGGGGCGGAACGGGATATCGGGGTAGAACGGGATACCCTCTTTTTACTGGATAGTGCTGGAGATTAGTAAGTAAGGGTGAAACATTGTAACTGGTCAAAGAAGAAGTACCGGCAGCCGACGTGATCAAGATATGGCTGCACCTTGTGAATGAACTCTTTTTTTTATTAAATTATTGATGAATTTTGGCAGATAATAAGATACAAAACTCCTCGTTTTTAACTCTTTAATGGTATATATTGTTATAAAAACCCTACACTTTGCCGACGATATTGTAGCATTAGGGGAGGCTGAAGAAGACTTGGAAACTATAATAAATTGCATAAACGTGGTCCTGAAGAGAGACTTCAATATGAGGATTAATAGAGGGAAAACCAAGGTAATGGAAGGTGGTATGGGAAACAGTGGAATAACAAAGGGTGTTAGATTGGGCAGGGATATTTGACGGATGTTAAGGAATTCTGCTAGTTGGTAAGCGTAATAACTAGGGACGGTAGAAATATAGTACACCTAAAGAGTAGGAAGGCTTTTGCAAAAAAATAGGAATTTACTTACGGGTAATTTAAGTGTGAATATTGGGAAATAGTTGCTTAAATGCTCGTAATGGAAAGTGGCGTGATATGGGTGCGAACGAGACGATAGGATGAAAAAAATCGAAGCCTTTGAAATGAGGTGCTATAGGAGAATGCTGAAAATCAGATGGTTGGACAGAACTAACGAGGAAGTTCTAAACAGAAAGGGGAAGTGCGAACAATATGGAGGGGGTTGACCACGAGAAGGAATAGATTAATAGGCCACGTTTTAATATATGAGGGTCTTATAAAATTACCATTAGCGGGCAGTTTGTGCGTAGTAACAGAAGAGGGCGGACAAGGATAGAATGTTCTAAGCAGATTAGGGAAGATGTGGGATGTGCTAGTTATGCGGAAATAAAAAGGCTGGCGCAAAATAGGTTTGCATGGAGGGTTGCATCAGACCAGTCTTAGGACTGAACACCACTAAATGTCTTCAGAGAGAATGTAAAATATCTAAAAGTAGTAAAAATATTTATAACCTTCGGTCATCTATAGCTTGTGAATTTTATTGCATATAAATTACAGACCAAATTTTTTTTTGAAACCTAAAATTTATTTTTAGTCCTGCCTGTAGGTTTTTCAAATTATATTATATATTATTGCACACTCATTAGTCTCAGGTGTTGAGTTAATTGCTTTATTCTTTAGTAAATATACAGACCTTCATTATACTAAGAATGAATTCAGATGCTTCGCCAGGATTCATACTCCAATTATGGCCAAGAAATTGGAGAACACGATTCATGCGAAACGCACTCCTCTCACTCGGTTATTACAGACATCAAATGGAGGAATATTAATATTGGCCGTACGCGTACGGTTTATGATTTACCTACTCGCTCGACTCAGTGTTCATACGAAACGTTCCCCTCGATATTTAAGATGAGTCTGGATGAAGTTTGTAGCGTTCATGCGAATACGCACATAGCTTAATCACCCGATAACATCAGCTCAACATTTTAAAAATGTTTTTTCAAATTAATTACAAGAGAACAGTTTTTAATTACGTAAAAATAACAAAGGACATTCTTCAATAGCTTCTTGATGTGTTGTTGCCACTAAAGTTGTTTCATTAGCTTCCGCCATATTGTCATACAGGGATGATTTTGTGAGTATAGACTACTTAGCAGCTGTTAATATTTTAATAAAATTTTCTTAAGATGTCGGGGTATTGTACTTTGATTTTCTGGAAGGCGCGTTTTTCGCAGCAGTTATGTCCTACCTTTGGATGTGGATGAATTCTGTGGAGACTGTAGTCTCGGGTCTCCCGGCAAGGTTCCCCGAAGATTTCGGATGCCGCTCACTCCTCTGTTCTGTTGCTGTTCGTGATGATCTGGTATCAATCCAGGAAAAATCCTTCACTGTCTGATGACTCTCTAAATGCACTCTTTAGATTTGGGAAACCTTTAACATGTTTCCATATGAATACACTTGTCGGATAGCTAGAAGGTTTTAGTGACTCTAATTGGCCAATGGTATAAGTGAAAACAAATATTTTCAGCTGAGCTTATAGAAAGTAATCAGGATGGAAGAGTCACTTAGTTCACTCATCAGATACCGACTAACACGTCTACAGAACACCGTCCCATCGCCTACTTGACAAAAATACAATAATAGAATAAAATAATTTATTTCACATTCCAACGTGACTGAAATGCACAATCAAAAGTACGGATTGTACATGCAGGGTACGTTCTCGTCTCTTGTGCGTGAACAACTATAAGATGCTCTTATATTGCTGGATCAGGAATTGAAATCTCGTACCTGATGCAGTTTTTCTAGGGTTTTCCCTTCATCCTTTTTAGGTGAATCGCAGGGTAGTATCCTTAAACTATAGCCCGGGGGCCCTAGTCAACCCTTGGCTGTCTTGCTTTACTTTCCACATCCGCCTTTTCAATTCCTTTCCGAAGCTATTAAAGGGGAGTTGCATATTTCAGGATAACCCTCATGTAGCTTGTTACCAAAAAAACTTTCGTCTCACACGAAATCAACTGCCAGGCATGTAAACAAACCTGTCTTCCTTTTGATTACAATGAAAATTATTCCCCGGAGTAGAAAAAAATTAGCTCATTACATAATTCCCTGTATGAAAATATGAAAGAATCAAAGCGTTACTGAAGAATTTTGTAATTCATTAAACTAAGGCTTGATTCTTCTTGCAGAATTATTTAAATGATGCCAATAAAATTTATAAATAATTAACGAAAGAAAAGATAAATTATTTCTGTAATTCAATGTGTTGGCGATATATTTTTACCAGATTATATATTCATGCCAACGATGTTTAGTAATGAAGTAATGAAGACTCGAAGATTCATGCAGTAGGCGTTAATTGATGGGCATGAAACTTCATATTATAAAATAAACACAGTTACGTGCATATGATTGTACATTTGTTCCACCGAGTGGTAGGCTTTGTTTGCTTACAAATACGAGAATTAACAAGGTTCCAGCGTGGCAGATGTATAATTGAGCCAGTTATGCTTGCCCATAACCGTATAACCCTCACCTTAGTCTGCAAATTTGCCTCAACAATGGTACGTTCTAATTCGGACTTCCCCTCTTGGAACTAAATCCTCAGCTCGCCTCGCCCTATCCGGGCCGGAGTTAAGGGGCCGTGAGATTACACTTGGCTGAGCGCACCCGCACCCTCACCCGGACCCGCACCCGCACCCCGTCCCAGGCCACCCATAAAAAAACAGTCTGGCGCTTGTCTGACGGCCTCCCACGCACCATCCATCCTGCCGCGGAAGGCTGGCGAAAATCCCACAAAAAGTTGTCGCCTAGGGTTACATTAACTTGGGGCGAAACGGTTCATACTTAGCCTCACAGGAATCCTGTATTAACTTTGACTTACTATCTGTTCGAACCTTGAGGCGAGAATAAAAGTCAATCCATTATCCTTACAGAATCCTGTAACTATAGTGAATTGCGCTGACTAGTCCAGGTAGTTTAGACAGATAAATCGACTTAATTCCAACTGATTACGGAGTGTCCACTCAATTTACACACTTACGCGTTCAACATTCATTGATCTACAACAGCAAGGATATTCTTAATTTATGATATTGTATAAAAAATCACTAAACTACTCGTATCTCGGTAATTTAGTATCTTACTCTACTTATTCGTGTTGAGTCTAGACAATAATTTTCATCAAAGCTGAGACGACCTAAAATAAATTTAAAAAAAAATAAATCATTTTCACTCTACACGATACGTAGCTGCAATAACTTTATAATTGTTTCGTATTCCATAAATAAGATTCAATTACATTTACTGATTAATGATACGAATCAGTCCTTAAAAATTAACTGTCCTCAGTCCGTCAGTCGCTTACTCTGCACAATTCTACAATAATTATTTTTTTAATATGAAATTAATTATATTTTTATGAAAAACGGTTTATTGCATTTTTCTTCTGTAACCATATGTTCTTTCGTCATTGAAACGATGTTTTGGACTATATTAAACGGAGAGGTTAATTAAAATTTATTTATCACTTTTAGGCTCATCCAAGAAACTACATATTGATCATCCCATGAAATTATTTTCAGTAATTTTCAGTAATTCAGACTGTAAAAATGCCTACTGGACCCGGGACCTCCCACTCACCGGGCGATTGTTCTACCACTGAGCTAGTTAGGCTTGACGACAGGACCAGATGTGAGATTCATCCACCCTGTACACCTGAATCTCTGGTCACCTACAATTTACTAATCACATTCACCACATCCAAATACAATTTGGGACGTGGTCTTTGACTGTAAAATTTGTTTGGTGAAATTCAGAAGCCTTTGTTAATGATGCAAGGATTTCCAATGATGGGCACTTAACAACTGCTTTAACTTTTGGTCTCCTATATTATAAAGTAGGTACTCAATCGAACCATACAATATTTAATAGCTTATTAGTCATTAGCAGGGTGCCCGCCGTTTCTCGGGAATGCGTTTATATTAGTCTGCTACAAGACTGTAATGTCTTTGTCAACATCAGGAAAAGCGTCACATTTTTGAAAATTTACTTTTACATGCCACCTATCTTATGAGAGCTGAATTTCATCATAGTCTCCTCGATGACCCTGTATTTTGTTTAATGTTGAATTAATAGATGATTAATTCACTCAATATCCACGCATTTACAGTACATGGAATATATCAGAACTCATAAATCTGAAAGCAAAGTGTCAAAATCTTGCCAAGCTACAAAGCAATTAATTTGTGCACGTATTGATGTGCCAAATGCCACAGATTATTCAAACGGTCAAATTGAATGTTTTAATGTGAGAAATTGCACTGAAGAATCCCGTTGATAGGAAACCATACGAGTTCTGGAAAGTTCATCAGGGCTGACTACCTCATCGTTGAGTAGTATGAAGGGTGCATGCATGGTGGTCACAGACCTTCGGCATACTGCAAGAGTTGTTCGCTGATACCATTAGACCAGTTGTCCAGCTGCCCCTCAAATTTAATTTAGGCATGGAATTGGTTTGCTGCGTTCCCACAACAATCCAGTCTCCTGTCATCAGAAGGGCGTGGGAGTAGTACCAAATGCCCGACCTGCCTGATGCAAGTTTTCTAGAGTTTTCCCTATATCCCTTTTATTTGAATCACCGGGGGCCGTAAGAACCCTTGCCTATCTTTCTCTACCTTCCGCATACACCTTTTCCCATTCTCTTCCTATGCTATTAAAAGGAAAGTTGGCTGCGTCAGTTACCCTCATGTAGCTTGTTACTCCACCAAAACCCGTTGCATTACCTTTTATTGATATACGGTCGCATAATTAAAATCAACTTAAATTATAAGTATATTCAGAATATAACACCTCGACTACTTTCGCAACGGTAAGCCTGAGTATATGGAATCGTTATATTCGTTTAGGAGACTTTACTGTTAGTGAACCCGTGTGCAAAGATCTGTAATTAATTGATATATTTTAAGTCACTTAAGTCACTGATGTCGAAGGCAGGATTCGAACACGGAACCTCTGTGGTTTGAGGTTGCGATGCTAACTACTACACAACAGGAAACCGGCTGAAATAATACTAAACTGAGTGAATTTAATGTTATTATATTTCATCGTATTAAGTATTGCAACTAATATTACAAATTGAAAGACTGAGTTATATGGTAATTGATATGTATGTTTATATTAATTATTTTTTATTCAAAAACTGAAAAATTGAAACCAGTAGCTCAGCCAAGTGTATGAAAATGGATTTAGAAGGATAGAATAGAGAAACCTCGACTCTTCCAAACGTTTCCCTTCTGATCTTCTGCCTATTATTTTATTTTATTTAAAATTTAAAAACTATTGTTATAACGCCCTGACTTCTAATGAAAACTTAAACCTGCGATATTCATATTACTATGTAAAATTATTATATTTGTTACACCTATCGCAAAAAATAACGGATAACACTTAAATATTTTCTATAATTCTCTCTAAATATATTTTTACCTTGAAAGGAAAAAAGATATGCAAATTCCCAGACTTAACATCACACATGTCGGACCGGTTATATTTATATAAGGAACGAGTTACATTTGTTTTGTTGCATAACTGGTCTGCTAATTATATTAAGAAAATTAAGTTTCTTTATTTGAAGTGTACATTTAATGTGCTCCAAATATTAGTATGGCCCGTTTCAACCATGCAACGACAAATGAAGTCTCCAGAATATGCACTAAAGTATAATAATGTTAACTTAAATGAAATTATTACTAGATTCTCCTTTAATATTGTTTATAATGCCTTTTTAAACTGAAATATAGGTAATAAATTAGTTATATAATGGTATAATGAACAAAATTAAAGACGTAATGAGAAAGATGGGGAATTAAGTAATAAGAAAGAAGAAAAAATAGGAACTGATTGATAATGTATTGGCAGTGAAAGTTGACTGGAGAACAACTATCAAGAAACTTGAGTAACGACTCGGACCTAGTTTAATCGCAGTTTAATAAAGGCGTAAACGTCCAAAACCTATTACATAAGGTACAATGCTAAGAAAACTTAACAGCTTACTACTAAATAATAGTCAAGGTTGTCCTCCAATGACAGAAGTGTTGAGCAACGTTATGATATAACAAGTAAAGCAAAAGACTTTGTAGTAACATACTACAGACGACAGGAACGGTGGAATTGTTGAAAGTTTTTTACCCAATTACAATAATTGATTACTCAAACATTTGTGGATAAATATAATATTTTGTACTTCATTTACAATTATTCGGGTTTCAATAAAATTTTTATAACTGTTTTGTGACAGTATTATTTATAATAAACACACGTGAAATAAAATACATATTAATATTGACTCAAAAATATATAAAATAGTATGTTTGAAAATGGGAAACATTAAAATAGATTAAATAAACAAATATTTTGATTTATATATAATGAAGAAAGGAAAAAAATCATTACATAACTTTGAAAATATTCAAATCTGTTTTATATGGGTTTATTCAATTGGTTAAATCACATGGGAAGTTACAGTATTCAGCAGCTAATGCTAAAATTTTATTATCAAATTGAGTGTTCGTTAGTGCAAACGTTGCGTGATTTTTACAGTAGACCGCGGTAGCCGTTCAAAGCCGACTCTCCAAAGTTTGGTGGCCAAATTCAAGTCGACCGGTTCGGTGAACAATCAGACAACACCTGCACGTCACAGAAACACCAGCTCAGCCGAGATCACCACCGCGACGGACTATTTTTGAAATCGATATTGGTGAGGCCATCGCCGTCAACGGCGAGCGCTACAGAACGTTGATAACCGATTTATTTTCCCTAAATTTAACGATATTGGCGTAGACGACATGTGGTTCCAGCAGGATGGCACTATGTGCCACACAGCGTACGCCACGATGGACGATTTAAGGGTAGGGTTATCTCTCGCAGAGGTAATGTGAATTGACCACCAAGATCGTACAATTTGACCCCGCTAGACTTCTACTTGTGAGATTTCCTTAAGTCGAAGATCTATGCCAATAATCCACAATCGACCGATGCCCTTTAAGTTAACATATAAAGCCAGTCTTTGAAAATTGGACCACTATGATCCGTCCCATTGTGAGAAGCCATGTCGGACATTTGAATGATGCTACATTCCATACATCTACCTTTTAAATGAAAAAATAATTTCGTCAATACATCTCAGACAGCTTGTGTTATTCTACTTCAACGTCGACCCCCCTTGTAACATGTGATTTAAGTTCAAATTAAATCTTTTGAGTTTTTACAGTATTAAAAATTAATAAAATTGTGTACCAGAATTTTTTCTAAGTTATTTTTATAATTATCACCAACCAAAGTACCATAATTGATTATACAATCATTCTGTCGTTTAAGGAATTATTTGTGGGAACTTCATGTTAACTTGTGGCAAAATACCTGTGGCAGCTTTTCTCAGGTATTTCTCCTCAGGCGAAGGATGGATTTAATTTTCGGGATGCTTCGTTCACGCTGTGGTTTTATGGTTTTCACAGTTAGAGGGAACTTCATCTCTTTTAGGAGGTATATGTACTGGGGTCAACGACCTTGGGCATAGTGTAAGAGTTGTTCGCTGATCCTATTGTATCAACCAGTCAGATTCCACCATAAACTGGTGGATATACGACCGACTGAAAATTCCTCACCCGTCATCCGGAAGGGCTTTACTCTATCTCCTTTAGGTGAATCACCGGGTAGGATCCTTAAACTATAGCCAGAGGGTCCTAGTCAGCCCTTGGCTACCTTATTCTACATTCTACATCCACCCTTTTCATTTCCCTTCTTATGATATTAAAGCGGAGTTGCTTCTTTCGGGATCATCCTCATGTTACCAAAAAAATCTTTCGTCTTACATGTAATCAATTTCTAGTTATGCAAACAATCCTGTCTGCCTTTCGATTACAATGAAAACTATTCCCCGGAGTATTAATAACAAAATTAGCTCATTAGATAATTCCATGCATGAAAATTTGAAAGAATCAAAGTGTTACAGAAGAATTTTGCAATTAATTATACTAAGGCTCGATTCTTCTTGCAGAATTACTTAAATGATGCCAATAAAATTTATAAACAACTAACTAAACCAGAAAAAATAAATTATTTCTGTAATTCAATGTTACCTTCCCCCAAAAAAATGTTAATTTACACCAATAAAATTACGTTTTCATCAGAACATTATTCAGGAAATATTGTATAATACGAACATATAGCACTTTATTTATAGAATTAAATTTCATGTAGATTGCAAATGTATTCTAGTAAATAATTGATTGTACGTTTATTTAATTTCGGAAGTACACCTAATTTGCCAAAGGGTTACCAAAATAATCGGCCAGAATGACTTTGATTTTTTTGACCACAAAGAGGTAATTGAGCAGGAGTACTAATGTATTCTTGATTCAATTCCTGTATTTGCTGCCACCTTTTGCCAGTTTAAGATTTATGACAACGTTCAGCCTAAGATTAAACATTTGTGAATTATAATATAGTCTTTCCCAAGTAGTAGCGAAGTACTGAATAAAAAATTCGCTCAAACTCGATGAGTAGCGTGATTAGTTATACGAGTTTGCTACTGCTAGATTAATTGTTGGAAATGTAATATTTAAGTACAAAGTAAAATGCACTATCTCATATAAATTTAGCACTGATAATTCATGTACAAAATATATATTTCAATTAAATGGTACATTATTAAATTATCGTTATTATTTGTTAATAAAATTAGCTGTTTTGTGTTATTTTCCATCCAAAACTGAGAACAAACAGATGAAGCATAATTTATATCCTATGGCACCCTGTCTTCCTTTTGCACTTCCAATCAGGTTATGGCACCATCTCAAGTCCTTTCTTTTGATATTCCATTTTCCGATTATTAAATTTACCATTGTTGTGTAAGCAACATTAATTTTACTTCTGGGCTGCTCAAGCTATGTAATTTGAGTTTAAATCAAATTATCTCTTTATCCTTTATTTGCTATTAGTGAATAATGATATTAAAGCTGAATATATCTTTCCTCGTGAGGAAAGAAGAAAATTATTTAGTCCACTGTATTTCGTAACAGGAAAAATTAATTACTGTTAACTTAATTAAGTTACGTATTCGGGTAAATCATCTTCTAGGGCACTCAGTATAATTAACTTTAAATTTTAATTTATGTCGATAAAGATTGCCGACGCTCATTATTATTTTTCCCACGGGAACTGAAATGTCAATTCGCAACACGCTTGGCTTTCACGTCTAGATTGTTTTACGTTTTGAGACTGAGGCTCCTTTCCCTCTAATTGATATTGCGGGACGGAGTCTGTCTTGGAGTTAGTTTCCAACCACTTGAGGAGTTGCGACTTATATGTTTCTTTGTCAACTCTCCCGAGTTTCACGGCGAAATATCAACGACCCAACTTCAAACATCGTTCTCCGACGCAGGACAACGTAAAGTAAAAGTAAACTAAAAACTCCAGACGAAGACACTAGAATCCAAAAGTAAAATGTTTCAAGAAATCATTCATGTACTGCAAATGATACTCGTGTCGCCTAGGGAGAGGACAACCATGACGCACAAAAATATTAGAGTAGTGTACCATAATTTATAAGTTTTGCTATTGTAACCAGAAAATCTTATACTTCACAGAATTAATATAGTAATGTAAATTAAATTTCGCGTGGAGAGAAATTGGTAAATCAGTAAATGTGATTTATTAATACCATTAGAAATTTCATTCCACAATAAATGGAGTAAAGCAAAGACATAATCCTATTATTTTCCGAGCGCTTTATGAATCGAAACAAAGTCATAGGCAAGTACATTAGATTTCGACGAAATACTTTCATTATCATGTTTCACGATTGACCAATTTAATGTAATGAAATAAGAGGACTGATTGAATTGCAAAACAATCCAGGGTAGTCCGCATTACGTGTACCATCAAAGGAACTCTATAGTTACACATTCTCATGCTTCCTTTAGAAACTTCTTCACAAGACGGAAAAATATTTCTGAAATGGTAATTTTGACTATTGTGATGATAACACAATATTTATTTATTTTGCCTAGAAATTTAGCAACGAACATTCGACACGTACTAGAGTCTGGATCGCATACTCTACCAAAAGCAATTAAATTGTTATACGAAAGAATACGGAGACGTTCAATTATTCGTTTACTGATGAGTATTAACTACGTCATGTGTTATACAAATCGTACATACAGACTGGAATTAAATTATAATCAGTGAACAATAACATTCGTAAGAGCTCCCAGAAGAGACAGGGACGTTAATTTGAAAAGTAGTAACTCCTTAATAAATCAAAAATATATATAACAGCTCCCATAAAAAAATCTCTCATACTTTTTCTGTGAATATCAACTGTGTCTAGAGTAGATTAAATCTAACAGCTGCTGTGTATTTATTTTCTTTCTGTACTATGGAGTAAAAAAATTTTGCGTTAATTTCTCTATTTTTTTACGTTATTATTATTTTTTCATTCAAAATTAAAACTAATGATTCTCTTAATGGGAAGAGACTATATTTAATGAAATAAGTCAATGACCCACAATAAAATTTATCTTTATTTATTGAGATTATAGCCGCGTCAACAAAGACGTTCTTGGCGAATAAAAAAATTAATTACAACAGGAAACAAAAAATATACATTTATATTGCGAACACCAGTGAAGAAGATCAGTTGAAGAAATGTTCACACAGACACATAAATACTTCTTAAATTTCTTGTAATACACTGGTAGGGACAGGGATGGAGTGTCCGTAAATTTAAAGATCATAAAAATTGCAGATATTTACATGCTAATAAATATTTTTCGCGTTTAGTGACATTTATTGTGGCTCTCGGTTACATTTTTCAGACTATTTTTAAGTTACTGTGCTTATTTTGTGTATTTTAGTGTTCATCTCGGAGAATGTTTCTGTAAATCTTTCGAAGATTCCTTCCTTCCCGCATTTCAGACCTAAAAGTGTCCTGGTTTATGGACATAATGAAACTTGCAACAGGATACGTTGTGCTCTCACGTAGCCTGTCAAGCAAAATGATACTTTTTAATCACGCTCACGCTCGAGGAGACGACGACAAAGTATATGCTTATTTAACGTAGAAATATATTTCTGGACTCTTAGGGGCGCTGCGGGAGTTTTCTCGCAGGCGCTTCACCCCAGAGTGACTGCGGGGCTCACCTGATTATGTCGGGAATGCCTCGCACTCTCTCTGGGCTTTTTTTTAATCAAAATTCTTACATGCCGAGACACTTTCACATATTTTGCGAGGTATATGTACTGGGGTCGAAGACCTTGGGCATATGAAAAGAGTTGTCCGCTGATCCTGAAACTGGTGGAGACATGGAGAAATGAATGCTGCGACCCCACAGCAAACTCGTCTCCCGTCATTCGGAAGGGCGTGAGAATAGTAAGCAATGCCCGACCTACCTGATGCAGGTTTTATAGGGTTTTCCCTACATCTCTTTAGGTGAAACACCGAGTAGGATCCTTAACCATAGCCCAGATGCCCTTGTCAACCCTTGGTAACTTAACCCACTCTCACATCTTTCACAGAAATCAGACACAAGAGTGTATGTAGCATTTGTGAGGTGGCCGTAACCATTCCACATACTGTTTGACTGCAGGAAGTTCTTTGCTATCAGAAGAGCCACTATAGCCGACTTCGCCAATGAAAAGCTCTGTACCTGCCCTGCAGCTATTATGAAGATGGTAGAGATCATGACAATGGCTGATTTAGTTAAAGGCAATTAGCTTTTCTTAAATACCAGACTTTGTAATTGTTAGTATGTATTTATTTAGCTACAGTTGCTCATGCCCTTTATGGTTCATGCGGCTTTAAAATTTAATAACAATAATAAAGGAGATTCCTGTCGAAGTAAATACTGTAGCGGGCTAATATAAATGAATTTCTGGGCATCGCCGGGCACGAAGCTAGTTATTAATAAAGTACATTTTTGTCATTAAGTTTTGTTTATACCACGCTTTAAAATTTTTGTACATCCATTTATATTCAGTCAGAATATCATATATGGTCATATTCATGCGATGTCAACGTCCTTGTTTACTTGAAATAGTTGTGAGTTAAGTAGCTGATTATGAACCGCACGAAATTAATTTTAGTACTACACTGGATATAGTATTTACCAAAAATATTAAAAATAAGGATATTATTGAATATATCATTATTTTTGGAACCATTACGTAACTATTAATTATTCCAGTCTCCCGTGAATGTTAATATTCACTGGTCGGGTATTTAACTAATTGCGAATGTTGTGTGTGATCTATCGGCTGCGCGCCTTGGTGTAAGGTTTTATGAAGCGCTGAGACGCGCGTGGGATGTGAATGCCTCCTTCCGCTCAGCGTCTAGACGGCGGGCGTCGCTACAGCTATTTTTCTAAACGGTGCAAAGAAAACAAGGAGTCAAGGGCAAGCGACCTCACATAACAAAGTCACCTTTGTTCCGTTCTCTTTTAAGCTTACGTGTGCAACACTCAGGTGATATCTTCGTGTTACAAAGTAACAGTGTACAAGGACACTCTCACTGTTAAAGCATAACATCGGGATAATATTAAAAGAATGTTTCATCAACTATTTCCATTATTACTGATACCTAAAGAGAATCAAATATACTCCCAGTGCTTGAAATAGTTAAATAAATATTCTCGGTACCCTAAAAAGTAAAAAAATTACTCCTGGGACCACAAGTGGTTCTAAAATATTCCCATTAATTTAATCTAATAGCGATATAATAATATGTATGTTATAATACGTTATCGTAACATATATTGAAATATTGTAAATAAAAATGAATTTTAAAAAACAACACAAAATGCCTGTCTGGACAATCCGAAGTCTCTCCAGAATAAGTATTCAACGAGGAGAAAAAAGAAATCATAAAGATACGTTCAATATAGCTTTGTATAAAATATAAGTTCAACTATTAGCAGAAACTTAAAAAAAATCATGTCCTTTTTTGAGAGAAGAAGACATTCTCGAAAGATTCAACCTGTGAGATTTGGGACCAGGTCACACAGAGTTAACATTGTTTTGAAAATTTTTGAAATCACCTTTCAATGTGTTTTTGTGAAATTCCTGGCAGTAAGGTGTAAATACATATCATCATGTATGCTATTTTACAATATATAAATTATTTATTAATATCTACCGCAGTTCTTCACGTTTCTAATCTCTCTATCTCTTCAGAAATATATCTCTCTTAAACTCACTCACCGGACCGCAACTAAAATTAATGTACTCAGAGTTTAATACGAACTATATAATATTATTTTTATTGTATTACAATTTTCTGAACAATTCAAACTTTCACAACAATTATTAAATAACAAAATCTAAGCTGTGCGCAAGCTACTTAACCATCCGCTAGAAAGCCCTACAATAATGAGATTTCCTTGTTCCTCTACGGTCTGATTAGTTTAATTTTGAAACTATTATATGTGAACAGAACTTTATGATTCCACTGTTCATGTAATTGAATGAATGAATCGAATTAAGAGCGAATGCTTAAAAAAATTTCTAATTTTACTGACTTTCAGTGTGTCTATTTTTTTTATCTGTCGTGGCCCACCAGCTTCTACTGGAGCTGGGCAATGAAAACTGACTAAGATTACACAGATCTCGACACTCCATCAGGCACAGTAACAAACATGATCCAGGAAATGGAAGTACAGCGTCTCAGCACTGCTCGTATACGGTTCAAACGCAGCGACAACAGTCGCAGAAGAATTTTCCCCAGGTAGACCGGCCGACTGCTGAATCTCAACCAAATAAGAAAAGAAACCCGAGACTAAATCTTAATCATTTTAATCTAACTGAAACAATTTCAATTCCTCATCTCCATAAAAATATTGCGTGAATGTGTATATCTGCACCATTGGGGTAAGACTCGGCTATCAGCCCTAGGGGCGGGGTGGAAAATTTTTAATAAGCAAAAACGGCCATTTTTCCATTAAATAAATTACATTTAGGGATCAATTAATTTTATAGTGTGTCCTCCGACACTGCAAGCGTATAATTTCAAGCCGATTCATAATCGAAGGGTAGTGTGCTTAGGGGTGGGTCGAAAAACAAAAGTAACCAGAAAACAATCGATATTGGTCTCTAAACCGGTGTAATGTGAGCCACTGAGCTTAATTCTGACATAAAAAATGCTCCAGCGACGGTTAAGACCCTGGAGATGGTCCGCGAAACTAAATTCTTCACATGTACATTCAATAATCTTATCGGCTGAGGGATTCAAGTAGTAAATATGATTAATCGCTGAATGTTATAGCTGAGGTAGTCTCAAAAAGAAGACGAACGTCGTTTTTGAATAAATATTGATAAATTTATATCTTGACTTGTTGGCCGTCGTTTTACTCATTGTAAATTTTAAAGTAAGAAAACTGTTGTAATTATATAAGAAATAGCAAATTTGTTAATTTCATAACTTTAATTTTCATAACGCAAATGAAAAATCGTAGAATTTTTAAACATAAAATTCGTATGTTTAATTGAGGCCAAAAACAGACAAAATAAATAAAACAAAACCAAAAAGAATTTAATACAACCACACATTTTGGAGTCTTGTTAAATTAAGTTCAACCTGAAGAGGGTCCAGATCAGTACCAAAACATGTAGTTGTATTAAATTTTTTTCGTTTTGTTTTATTAATTTTTGTCAATTTTTGGCCTCAACTGATAGAGATGTTAATAACTTTATAATAAGTATGTTTAGGGAAATTTTAATTTGAGAATATACTAATAATAATAAATACACGTATTATTTTTTTGGTTTAAGAGCACATAAACATTAATTATTTTATTATTATGCTCAAAATTCCTAACAAACAATATGTTTAACAGTTTATTAAAAATACTCCATATCATTATGTATACAACTTACAGTGACGTAAATCTTTATTTATTATTTTACTGTATGGAATCATTGGTGAGTCTAAAAGGAAGGTAAGTCATAAAATCAACTTATGAATTTAATTTGATGTATTACTTTATTCGCATTAAGTGTTGGTAAAAGTATTTTTAAGACGGGTACAGAAACGCATGACACGTTAGATATGATGCAATGATTGAATTAGAGAAAAATCCTGGCCAACTTAGTCCGTGTTCCTTGTAGCTCCTACGCACATGCGTCTGCTAGCGTCTCATATTACAACCCTGCCACAGCATCAACCATTCCCAGGATCTGCCAATTTCCGGGAAACGAGTCCTTGGAGGTCCCTAAGGAGATTTGAATCCCTTCTTTCCGTAAGATCCGCACTCCAAATTCGAAGGGCAACTCGTTTGAATCATGTGACCAATGTAATATACTATTCCAAATGTACAATAAAAACAAATAATCTCAAATAAAAATGTTAGTTATGTCGATAATTAAAACATTGTTTCATGAGCATATAATCGTATCCTTAATATTAACCTTATTAATGTGTTTCGAACGCAACGAAAATGAGAAAATGTTGGAGCAGTACTAGAAATAATTCACAATACTTTATGTTGTTCTATCTATAACGTCGTTGAAGATTTACATGAGTTAACTCTGAGTCGTTTTCCAATTGTAACTATAGCTTCGGTATCGAAAAATTATAATTGGGATCACAAAATAAATTAGTAAATCAATACTTTCAATCGTTGTAATAATTGTGGTAGTCTGAAGAATTTTTTAAACTATCGTCTCATCATTTATCTGGTAATATCAGTTACTGACGCCGATATTACTCGTGAACATGTTTTTATAAACACACTGATACATTTAAGCAAAGGTATTTATTTTTAAATGGCTTCGAAATTTCTATTCTCATACATTATATTTATGATAATGAACTGAAATTAATTTTTACTGTAAAAAGTTGTTAATTACGTAGTTAAATTAAATATTTGATTCCATAGAGCATCTTTCTGTGTCTATAGTAATTTTTATAAGCACTTTAACCTATTTAATTACATTGAGTGAAGTCGCTAACACCACTATACTTCATTATTTTTCCAAAGTTCTCGAGTGGACTGGTACGTAGGAAATGATTTTGTTCGCTTTTTACCTTGCGCATTATATTTTTAGATTATGAGAAACGCCTCTCAATGTTTCTCTTCTATTTTTTAAAACCACTGTAGCGAGACAAGTTTCATATTTCCCTCCGAGTTTACTTAATTTGGGCAGCGGGCGGCATCCAATTAGACCGCGAGCAATCTACTGAGCAGCTCAGCCTTTTCCACTGGCAAATAAAGGAATCCCTCTAGGATTTCAATTACCGAGACAATTACGACCATATACTTGCGCCACTTCATTAGCCACTGGCCGCAACTTGGCGCAGCAAAAACTTTTTACTCTTTTTTTTGGGCTCTCTACCAGACTAGCGCTAACTTTTCTTGCAGACTGCCAAAACCATCTGCTGCAACCTTGATACCCAGCAGAACCTCATCATATGATACGATCCGGAAATTCTTGATACAGAGTGCTGCTTTAATTTCAAACCCAACGTGTTTTAGCGTCAGCGATTGTTGTATGAAGCGGTCATGTAATGGAATACATTTTGATTCTATATTTTTATTTTACTCTTATTTATACACTTTTATTTCTGTCCTCCTTTTTAAAAAATAATCACGTTGTCAATTATACAATGATCATCATTAAATTTAAAATTGGGGTCTTCGCAGCATTTTCATCCCTTCGTGTAACACGGATGGCATCTTCTGAAGGGATTAATATGTTCGTAAGGACGAAAGCTCACCAAATTTAAAGTTAAAGATATCATTATTTAATTTTAAATGTGATTATTTTTTAAAAATACAGAAAAAGGTATATAAATAAGAAACAACATAATATTGTTCTTTTTTACTTATATGATATTTTTATTTTATTATAAAATGAATTCTGAGAACAAGTAGGGACAAATGAACCAACGGAATATATGAAGTAATAATTCCTTAACTATACATATAAATTGGGCTATTGCACTACATAAAATGTAACAATAAAGAATCGAACTGCCGATCTCAATACATCTATTCCAACTAAAGAATAATGCAGAAAACACTCCGTGATCAGTCCACTTTAAAAAATTACATACATCGAAACAATAACGAAACCCAAATAACCCACCACCTGCCTTATTTCTATTCCCTGATTTTCAACCAGGAAATTAATTAGATAACAGTATGTTGATTACAAATATTCTAAACGTTTTCGCCCGGGTCAAGTTGCGATCAAAGCGCGACGTTTCGACGGCCGTTAGCCTTGCCGTCATCTTCAAGCTTATATTCGCCGGGAAAACCTTCACTCTTTAATTCTAAACGTTATGGAGAAAATAATTAGAAATATGTAGCAGATTATCTGCAATAAAAGGGTTAAATAATAAAACAAATGGAAGTGTCAATAGAAGCATATAAGCTATGTCAGAGGATGCACAGAACATAAAATATTGCAACAAAAGATGTTCCTGAAGCAAAGTGAACGAATAATTAACTCATTTCTTCTATGGTCCAAGAAAAAACCAGAGACGCAACAAATCACTAGTTACAAATAGGGAAGTATAACAGGCAGTGAAGTGTTGGATGAAATGGGAAATGTTATAAGCCAAATAATGGTATTATCCGAAGCAGGACAACGCATTGTAAAAAAAATCTCTTTCTTAAATGCAAGACACATCTTACGCCGTTTATTTTTTGTGCTACGATATTATTCATTAAAAAATTCCTTTTCGCACAGTTTTTTCTATATGAACATTCAATTTATACGTTTGTATGAAATGTCTCTATTGCAACTAAACAGACAGAATCGTTCGAATAAAATGAAACTATAAGTTACTTGAATAACGAGGAAAAATGCATTAAAATTTGTATACATGCGATATTCATTAAATTGTTTCAAATGAATAAAAATGTTCCAATAATAATAATTCGCAATAAAACTAGTATACAATTCTTGTGTCTAATGACTAGTATTTTCGCCTTGACTATACAAAATTTTCCTGCTTGTGAATGCGCCGACTGCCAAGAGAATAGTATCCCAGTATATAGGTCTCAGCTAAACACGTTTCCACCATAGCAAGCACCAATCAAAAACTGTCAAGTAACTGTATTGAGTAAACCTGTAAGGGAAAATCAAAGTGTCATTGGAAAAAATTATTTTTTTAAATAATTGTTATACGGTTTATTTATTTTTCTGTCTACAATAAATTATGTATAAATGCATAACCAAATATTGTACGAGTGAAATCCGTGAGTGAAAGTGAAGGGTTATTGAAATATAGTTAATTTCTTAAGAATTACTCTGCTCTAGAAAGAACTATGGAGTATGGATTACAATCCTCATCTAATCCTGTTTCTAAGTATGCATGAAGTGATATAAATTACAAAGCAAACAAAAGCACTGAATTAAAAACTTACGAATAATGACGTGTCACACTGACAAACATTCAGATGCCTTACGTTTTCATTTGTACTGTAAAAAGGTAAAACAGAAATTTTTTGTTAGCACTAGTAAAGAAGAAACGAAAAATTGAAATTAAGTCTGTCTTTATTTATTCGTTGGTTGACTCCAACGATAATGAAACGATAATTAAACAGTTTCCCGACCTTGTTTACGTAGACTTAGTATTATCATGCTACACTACTGGAATAGGTTCGGGTGATTCGTATACAACGTTTTCCATTCCGGTTGATCTGTTCGTGTGGCTCCATGAAAGAAGATAATAGCTACTATATCTTGTCACGCCAACTGAAAGAACAACAGACTGAGGACTCGTAACATTCTTGTAGAGCCATTGATCCTTCACAGCACGCACTTAAAATACCGCACTCGTCAAGTGATCCGACCGAACGTCGCCGTTACTCTCAGTAGATATCTACATTGTGCCGAGTCCTAATGAGTGATAAAATCATCCGTCTCGCTGATTACCACACTCTGTCAACATTTGTAATCAAAACAGCGGACAAATTGTCTCAATCTGAAGTTGGGAATTTACACATTTTGCACTGATACACGCATAGATGAAATATACAGTAGAAACATTGCAAGCAAAGTTTGTTAATTGATTTTTCTTTGGAATTTACTTGGTCACAAATTGAAATGCCTAAGTAAATTAATCTAATAAAATTATATCACACTTGTCAAATTTCATTACTTCTTAAATCAGTCTCAAATTTTACTAATTTTAAATAAATTATATTTATTAATTTCGTTAATATATTCCAAGAGCTTTCGGCCAATCTGAGCCATAATCATCTACATAAGAAAAGGATTTTTTTAAATCTTGTTAAATATTTTCAAAAGGAAATACTGCGTTTTTTCACATACAATAATAAATAAATGGAATTAAATGTCTTGAAAAAAACAGTTTAAACATAATTGTACTAAAAATATTAAATATTGTTCCTCAACCCTCCTTGATAAACGGATACCGAAAGTAGTTAAAATTTACCAAAACAATGGAATAAATAACATTAAATTTGCTTTAGAACCAGAAAACAAGAAGGAAACTGTAGGGAAACTAGGGGTGGAACGGAATAGCAGTGTAGAACGAGATACCCTATTTTTGACTGGATAGGACTAAAATTTAGTAAATAGTGGTGAAACATGGTCACTGGTAAAGGAAAAAATCCTGGTAGCCGACATGACCAAGTTCTGACTGCATCTTGTGAATAAACTATTATTTTGGCGTCTTACATCAGTCACTATATTTTTTGTAGCATTTCAACATTAGGTAAGCTACAAAACTGTACTTTTTCTTCACTTCCTAAAATTTTTAGATGTTCCAGTTTTCGGTAGTTCTGAAAGGTATAATGCCAAAAATCGCATTCCCATACCATGTGGGAAGATGTTGCATCTTTCTGCTTGCAGAAATATTAAGTCGAAGATTCTATTTAATTTAGCTATTTTAATTCGTCTCCCCACCCCAGGGTGACTGCGGGGCTCACCTGAATATGTCAGGAATGCCTTGCACTCTCTCTGTTTTTTTAATCAAAGTTCTCACTTGCCGAGACACCTTCACATATTTTAGGAGTTATATGTACTGGGGTCGAAGACTTTGGGCATATGGAAAGAGTTGTCCGCTGATCCCATTGGATCAGTCGACCAACTGCCTCCTGAAACTGGTGCACATGGAGAAGGGAATGCTGCGACCTCACAGCAAACTCGTCTCCTTCGTCATTGGAAAGGGCGTGAGAATCGTACCAAATGCCCGACCTACCTGATGCACGTTTAGTAGGGTTTTCTTTAGGTGAAACACCGGGTAGGATCCTTAAACCATAGCCTGGGGGCCCTAGTTAACCCTTGGCTTCCTTGCTCTACCTTCCTCATCACCCCTTTTAATACCCTTCCCATGTTATTAAAGGGGAGTTGCCTGTTTCAGGATTACTCTCATGAAGCATGTTAACCCCCCAATCGCATCGACTGTCTGGTCATTAGCGACCACAGTGACAATTATTTACTTATTATTATACATTTCTATACACATTATTTGCTATTATGAATTTACATAATAAAATACTGGTAACATACATTTTTCTGCTCGTTACCACTAACTAATTATTTATCTTCTTTACATTTGATTTTTATATTTTAACAAAAGAGAACACAGAATACAATACATTTAAATTAAATCAAAAATATTACTGTCCTTACCAAATTTAATAATGTATTTTTGCTATTCATGGGAGTCCAAAATAGATTTGTAGTTTTTGCCCTGTTGGTATTTTTGTCTGTGTTGATGGTATTTGGGGCATTGATTGATTATATGGTCTATGTTTAAGGCATAATTACACAGGTCACAAGACGGTGGGATGGATCTATATTTACGACGTTTCACCCATATTTGTGGATTTTATCAGGTAATTTTTAAATAGATAACATATGTGACAGTGGATAAATTATGCGTTTCGACGACGTTTGCGGCTAAAGTTTATCGCAAATATATTAAATATAAAATTGTTTGTTGAGAAATTGGCTGTATTGTTTAAATATTTATAATTAATAGTCAGATTATTAATTTATTTAATTTAAGGAATAGAAATCATCATCATTGCTAACATGATGCTAAAACTTTGTATCATTGAGATTAAGTAACATGTTAACATCACTTTAAAATCTCGATATCAATAGAAATTTGGATATCGACTTTTTAAACAAGTGCCGTATGCGTCTAATACATGTATTGATACAAATATTTTAGACGTGACATTCATTCAGAGTAGAGGAGCTCTACTATAACGAACTAATGTAGAGAAAAATAATTAACGAAGTATGAACATGTGAATTTCTCGAAATGTATGGGCCCGTGTGTGATTTCCCTAAGTCACCCTTCTGTAGGAACCGACGCGCTTAGGTACACTATAAACTCCGCGTAGGAACTATTCACGAAATATTGAATCACGCGAACGATATGAATTCCTCAGTTGAGACTAAACCAGAACAACACGAGCTCCACTTAAATCAAACAGTTCGCCTCCCCTTTGCGGCTAGCGACAGTACTGATCAAAGGCGCAAGCCGACCACGTAGAATATTCTAGTAATTCTCACGTAACATGACTAAACTCGAGCAAACCCAAGTAGTCATGTCTGAATATGTATTAAAAATTCAGTGCATAAAATACTCGTGGTGTCGAAAATTGGTTTTTTCTATGCCCAAAGTTTTCTTGAACTGACTTTACTCGGGGAAAGATAATTTTTAAATTAAATAAAGACAAATTTATTACTTTAACATTAAAAAAATTGTATAAATACATTTAAGGTCCATTAATGATCCACAGTTACCTCAGATTTAATTAAGAAAGACTAGATTTATTTAAAAGGATCATTTACGCGGCGATTATTATGCAAAAGGAAAGAAGTCAATTTCGCTTAGCTGTCACTGACACACCTGATTTCCATGTTAGTGAGGCAGCTGCTACCTCGTCGGCTGGTTTCCTCCAAGTAGTCGAGGTTGGTCATACCCCGTGTTTCTATCCTGCCTTCTATTACGCCAGCAAAATTACACGTTGCCTTCTCTCTTTCTTATTACGGCCAGACCAACTTGTCGGGTTTCACGTTCAAATTCCCACACTATCTGCTCAAAGATTCGACCGAGAGCCTATCTTCTCTATTTTATCTTCTCTGACCACCTCCTCTTCAAAATACATTTCCCCATTGACCTTTTCTCTATCTCGTCTTATCCCAGGGCAACTATTCCCACCCCATACCCCACCATGAGAGTGGATGCCATATCACATGACCCCCTGCTCCAATCATATTTCCACCTTGACCCACCATATTTTGTTGCTCTTTCTTTCATTCGTATAATCCTTATATTATAACTACTTGGACAACCTTTCAGTTCTTAACAGATTTAAGTTATAAATCGTAAAGATATGAAATCTTTCGTGCAGCCAAAGAATTACCAATTACTGAACAACGGACCTTAGTATTTTAGGGAACAATGGTTCTACTGTTTGTAATTACGTACTATAATTAGGTAATTACTAATTAGTGTTAAATAAATCTTTAATAAAACAAATATTATCTACTAAATATGTATTCAAAGTAACAGATTTAAATTAAAATAGACTGAAATGATTCAGAATTGGATTAATTAATTATTATATTAATTAAATAAATTTTTACAAAATGTCCCAGTTATTTCTCTGGATCCTCTATTGATGTACATATTGGACATAATCCCAAAAATTATATTAGAAAACTAAATTTGTTCACTATCTCATTTCTTCCAATGCATTTTGTCTGAACAAGACCTTTGGAATTAAAGATCCTGTACAAGAGGATGCTATGAAATTATGTAGGCCCCTTCTGTGGATTTCAACATGACTCAAATATCTATTTTTTCTCTCGTTTGGCAAAATTCTCACGTGCCATATTGTAAACATTTGCTGTGAGTAGCAATTAAAACCAGTTGTGGCACCCGTGTTATGAGAAATGTAAAAAGGAGAGTCGTTTTCATTATCTGGCTGAAGGAGTTATGTGTCTGGCAGCAGAGATTCAGATTGTAAATTTACATTCAACACAGAATGGTCAATTGTCCCTCCAATTATCCATTCATCATTTCAGCATTATAAATATGTTTTAAAGGGACAATAACCGTCACAGGACGCGAGTATTTCAAAGCGTATGGAGAAGAAAGCAATCCAGTAACAAATCGTGTCATAATAGCAATATTAATTAAAGGGAATAATTAACTTTAAACAACTTGACGACATTGTAACTGCATCACCATTTATTCCATGTCAGTTGTTTTATGAACGTGAAAACAAAATGATGGAAATAATGTGAAGTGAACATTAAGCCGCAAAGACAATAACTGCTAATTCATTTGTCCGCAGATAAATTTAAAGCTGTTATTCAAATAAATAACCAACTTACACAATAGACAATAACCGATGTTTATTAATCCCCCGTGACTACACATTCCAGCTCGTAGTTTGTACTTTTTTATACTACCAAAAATAATGAAAACAAGAATCATTAAATATTAATTGTACTTTATGTTTATAAATCAGTCACATTATCATATCAGCAATGAGCTCTAATATGGACTATAAGCGAATACTATCATTTGCTCTACTGTATAACAGACCAACCGGCGTTGTGTAATGGAACAAAGAGAAGCTTATATAGAGATTAAAGAATTTGTTATGCAAATTTTGAAAAAATATTGTCGGGAATTATTGAAACGAGAAAATATAATTTATATTCGGATGTTGATTCTAGGCTATATTTTGAGATTTTACACACAGCATTTTCAGATGATATAGTAGTAATATGGATAATGGAGAAAAAACTACAGCTCGGTAGCAAAGAATATGTTAAGACAACTCAAGTTATTACATAATAATAACTCCAACATATTCCGTACATTCTGTAGAGAAACGTAGCTTCAAGGATTGTCCCCCCTATCCAATACCCTTCCTATTCTATTAAAGAGGAGTTGCCTGTTTCAAGATCGCCCTAGTGTAGCCTAGTGCGGCATACATTTATAAAGAGAAAGTTGGAATATTTAGTCGGGTATTACAAGTTTCATGCAAGATATTATTGAAGTCATCACGCCTACTATTCATTGGCTCATCTCCAAAATTTAACTTTATTAAAGCCAAATTAAATTTTTGCATCACGTATTTAATTCTAAATTCAGCGACTATTTCTTTTATCAATTGACTATGAAAACAATTTTCTGGTTGCCCTATCACAGATATTCTTGCACTTTCTTTACTTCAATGTGATTTAAAATCTGTCCTTCTAAGCTCAACTTCTAACCTATTTATTATTGACGCTATGTTGATGGCATTTTCTGCATTCCTAAAAACAAAATTAAACACTTCTAAAAATAATAAACCCTCTCTTAAATTCACTCATTAAATGAAAGAAATTTTAACTTATAGATATTTTGTTTTCTCATGCCTATAAATTCACAGTTACACAAACTGGTACCGTAATCCAATTTTTTTCTGGCAGACTTTTGAACTTTTCTTCTGAAAGTCGTATCAAACTAAACATTTCATTTACATATATTACTGATAAAGCAATATTTATATCTCATCATCATAACCATAAAATACATTGAAGACAAATTAGTAATAGGAATCAAGTATTGAGTGATAATAAATTTGAAACAGGAGATCACTGAGGGAAGCTGTATCCACTTCGATATGTTCTAGAACCAAAGTTCTGACGGTTAGTTATTCACTTCTTTGGTTTGGAAGAATGCAGTTTATTGTAGCAAAATGAATTATTTAGCAAGATGTTGTGATGGATGAAAATAATACGATAATGGAGGGACAGTGCGAAGATCAACGCAAAGAATGGATTATGTGTGAAGGTGTCAAAGGAAAAAATTTAATATTATGTCCCATATATTTAACCCGTTAACATGGATATTTCTTGGAAATGAAATGACAACTTTCTTTTCTCTAAATTATTCCATTGCATATTCCCCACTTTATCATTTCCCTATTTTGTGGTGTTACAATTTTAAAGGTACATTCCCCTGACGGATGAGAAACCGCATCGAGCTTGTATGTGTGTGCGAAACGTGCCTGTTGGAACCAAAACAGAGCTGACCGTGCTTGTGTTATTATTAGAACCCACGCGACAAACGGTCTCTGAGACAAAGGCAGAACTGGCACATGTTCGTTGTCTTACATTATCTCTGGAACAAATTGGTTAATTTAAACCTTTGCCATGTGTAAATACATCACTAGGCACCAAGTTACGCATACATTTAACGCTAAATTTGAGTTCTGTTCTTGTACAAAATTAAATTTAGCTACGAAAAAAATTGCGATGGTACTGTTATTGTATTACTTCCTCATAAAGTGAACAATTGATATTCATACCAACAAATGAATACATAAAATATTATTAAATTAAAATAATTTTTATAGCAGCCAATTCCATACGAGTTTCAACTTGAGTAGGATTAATGCAATATAAGTGCTCTAGTTGAGTAAAACCAAATAAAATAAATGAATCATTAAGAAAATATTTGAAATCATGAACATAAATCATAGTGCTAGTGATACTAACTAATTTTCAACAAATTTTGTGTACACTATTTGGATTTACGTGGTAATTCATTGTGACGTAGCTTCTTGAAAATATTCAATTTTCCCTTCCCATTAGCAATCAAAAGAAAACACGAATAATGGTATTATAAAATTCACCAAATTATTTTGTCAGGCACCGTGACCAAACGTTAATATATACATTGTGACTTTTATACTGAAAGAAATTGTTAAACGTTGAATAGACATACTGGTAGACGTATTTCATTAATCCAGTAGTAATAAATACTCAATAAAACTTCAAATATGACGTTTAAAATGACATAGCTCTGGACCAAGTAGCGGATTACTTTCTTCAAATCGGTGATCACGGTGTCAATCAAGACTTTTACAGAATGGAACAATTTGTACCTTTTTAAGAATCAGGCAGTTTTATGTACAAATTCTCACCATTTTGCAGCTACTAGTCACACCATATAGCAGTAGTTAAAATAATTTGAAATAAATAAAAATATGAGGTATTAAATATTTAACTGCAAATTTAACCCTCATTTTGACTTCTAATCTGTATGACCCAATCACGTATTTTTACTGTAGAAAGTAATTTAAATATTTTTTGGCTCTTTATAACTATGTACTTTGATTGTAAATGAGGAACTATAATTTAGTTTTGTTTTTAAATGCAATTGTTGACTTATTTTCTTCGGGATATTATAATTCGAGGATTAATATGGTTAAAACTTGGGTTGCATAAAACAACAACGCTTTCATCGCCCGTAGCTTCACTACACCGATAATCGGGCAACGAAGCCGTCGCCATTCCAAAATTTCTAAGTAGATTACGAGTTAGAGACCTCACACAGGCCGTAAAATTAAGCAATCTTTCTCGTTTTGAATTTTTCATAAAATTGTGCTTCGATCAAAATCACGTATAATTATACCTTAAATTTTCATTATAATGTATTCCCCTATTTCAAATCCCTGTGGGAAAGAGATCTCATCGCTGAATTGCCAATACGGCGAAAATTTATTAGTTTTTTAATATCGTTGTGTGTTCTGAGGTAACCTACAGACACAGAATATTACAAGATTCTAATATAATTATGAAGTGAGTTATGTGTGAAATGAAAACTAAATGTGTGAATAAATGTCTTGTTTTATTTTGATGAATACTTGTGTTATAATATTTGACACGTATTCAATTAATTTATTATTAAAATTGAAAATCAGTAAAAAATATCCATTAAAATTCATTTAAACAAATGATAGTGATCCGATAAGAAGTGTTTGATTATAAAAGACCAAAGGTGCTTTATTACTCTTTTCAGACTTGTCTAGAAAATATTAGCACACTTCCTGTTTTCGTGTCTGAGACTCATTATAAGTTTTCACACCGTCTCGAATAATACAATTATTCTAAATTTATTAAGACCTGTGAATATCTTAAAATTTGTTTATATACATTTTTACACGTGATTATTTTCAAGATAGTATGGAAGGACAATTTAGAGACAAACAATTTGTAATAATATTAAAAGGGTCAAATTGATGACATCCAAATTTAACAGTACATTCTTTTTTTACTAGCTATTAGACTAAAAGTTTCAGTTGCTCGATTGAAATGAAAGTTTGCATAAGTTGTCCTTGTGTTTGAAAAAGGAAGATCAACAAGTTGCAGCGTCTTGCTTGTTTGATCACTTATCAGACTTGATGTCAGGTTTGTAGAAGTTCTCAATTCCTTTAAATATATCGAAGAGCCCTTCTGTTAACCATGAAATTAACTCAGCATTCCACCATCGAAGATGAGGTGAACCAAATACTGTGCAAAAGCGGTAGGGGAAGTTTTACACTTTATTTTAATTGGTGGCGATGCTGGAAAAGATATACGCGTTTATACATATATATTTCCATGTCTAGATTTAAGTTTTGGAAGTGAGACAATGATGCTCTTCAGTAAACTTCAGCAGGCCAACAGCTCCTTTCTACAACACAAAAGAAACTAGCGTTAGCGTAAAAAGGGGTTGCTTGCTTCGATATCGACCCTTTAACAAGGAACTTTTTAGTGTTATTTGAGCAGTGAAGCTGTTACGCTAGTTAAAATTAATCGAAAATATAAATAGGAGTGTTTCACACGTGTCCACGAAGAAGCGTTAGACTCTATTAAACATTTTTATGAAGGGAGGAACTGCGGCGAGAAAAGGTTAAACATAATTCGTAAAGCGTCTGAAGGAAAACAAGGTGTATCACTGCCAATAATATTATGATTTTTATAAGAACCACTTTAATTTTAAATCTATATATTTTCTTAAGTTTTACTGTTTTCCTCATAATAAATTACCGAAGCTCTACTGTGAATTACCGATATATATATATATATATTTAAATCTATCGTGGCTATTCGTTATTATAACATGCTATTAAATAATTAGTGGAGATATTTCCTGATTCGTGGGAAGTTATTGCAATTATTTCAATTAGTTCACAATGTAACCACGTCTGTAGATACATATTATATATATATATAATTCGTGGTTTTCTATATATAAAATGTGTGTGGTTTTGTGAGTTAGTGTGTAATGCGTCGGAACATCTACAGACGTGGTTACATTGTGAACTAATTGAAATAATTGCAATAACTTCCTACGAATCGGGAAATATCTCCACTAATTATTTATTAGCATGTTATAATAACGAATAGCCATGATGAATTTTTAAAAAAATTATTTAACTTTTTGTCCCAGTACTGTACAGTTTTGTTCACAAAGAATATAGTAAACACAAAGGTTTAATTGACATGAAATATGCCATCCGGAACAGTTCACCAACTGCCCGAGACTAGTACTTTTTTTCTATGATTATATTCCCCCATCCCCTTCTTTATCCAATTGAATCATGGAGTCTCTTCCGCTTTAGTCTCCTATTTTGTGACTGGACGACTGGAGCGTCCACGATAGATGAAGTGATGGGGTTGTCATGACCAGACATTCCCTTTCGCAGGGAAATATACGAGTACATCTGTCGGATGGTTGTTTGGACAGTGGGTATTCCCAAGTCGTTGTGAAGAGTATAGTTGCTGACGTAGCAAGGTGCTCCCGTCATGAGTCGCATAACTCTGTTTTGAGTCATCTGTATACGTGATGAATTTTACTTCAAGAAGCAGGAACTTGCAAGAGATAAATGAGAGATTATGTACTTGTTATTAGCAGCAGTTTGCATGACACGGAATGTTCTCGGACAACGGGAAACCTGTGAGCGGGAAGTAACGGGGAAAGTCGAAGTGATGGAGCACTGTCCGCTCTTCTGTCAACATGTGAGTCACCGGATGGGAAGGAACTGGTACGGGTTGATAATGCAAATACGGGTCACCGGAAAGTTACTGACAAAAGGAAATATTCAAAAGAATGTTTCAATGCATATACATACTAAAAATGTGTACCAGCTATATAAACGATAATCAGAAAAATAAACAGTGAATGTAAAATTAAATACTAAAAGCAATATTAAAAAAGATTCTTTTAAAAACAAACTCAGAAAGTAAATTAAAAGCATGGATTCAATAACTGGAATATATTAATGTACAAACATCTGTACGTTGAAGGGAAAAACGATACATTTATTACTTACATCATACAAGCTGGGTACCCAGCGTTTCCCTGGTATTTATTTATTTTAGGTCGGTACGATTGCCTATCTAAGCTTATGAATGTCAGTCTACAAACAAGTTTCATTTTATTAATAGTGGCAAAAATACTCCAGATATCCATTAGAGTCCCTGGGTTCGACACCTACAAAGTGAAATACAACTTAACCGAATTGTGGACGTCAGAATTAAAATGAGCGGCTTCCATAGCACCGTATTCAACATGAATCTAGGTTGTACATTTTTTCTGTAAAAATTACCTTGATGGATATATATATATATATATATATATATATAAATGAGCGGCTTCCATAGCACCGTATTCAACATGAATCTAGGTTGTACATTTTTTCTGTAAAAATTACCTTGATGGATATATATATATATATATATATATATATATATATATTGTATGACTTGCAACTTCTAATAGGAGAAGCTATTTCCTTTTACAAACTATAAGATTTGAATAATTCATCTGAATTCATACTTGTTTCATTGAAGAAAATTACTGGATTTTCCTGTTGAGGAGTGCAGACGTGTTAACATGAGAATAAAAACTTTCACTCAGAGCTAAGCTAGAATAAGATCCTTAAAATAGTTGCAAGATTGAAAACATTCGAAACTATTAATAAGTGATGTATACTTGGTAAATAAATTTAAGATAGGTACTTAAAATGATTTAAAAACGTGATACTGAAATATAAAATGATAGGAAAATATAAGAGCAATTAGCCTCTAAAGTAGATAATTATAACTGACAAAGATCGTTTAATTTGACCAATGTAGGAGTAAGAAAAATTATTACATGGAACTTAAAAAATATATTTTTGCAATCAATATATTACGAACATAAAGAATTAACATATTTAAAAATTAGTAAGATGTTCAATTTCTTAAATAGCATTTTAAATTCAGTAGAAAGATAATCGTAAAAAGGTAAAAAAATATAACCATAATCAATAGGAAAACATAAGCAGTTTTTACTACTTTTCTTTGCAAATTTCTTTGACTTCACACAATACCAATTTTCTGACGTTTATTGACATCCAAACGGAATAATATTAAATCAATTAAAGTAATGAAATTGAAAACAATACGACAAAATGACAGACAATTTTATTTAATTAATCAGACGTTTCGTCACTTGTTTGGAACGTAGTTTCTTTAAAAAATCTAAACTGTGTTGCCTACAAGAGCAGCTTCAACAGCAGTATAGGCTAGTATAATTGGAACAGGTTTCATCTAAATATGTACGTCTTCCTTATAATGTAAAGTGAAAATCAGTGTTATAGACAAGAATTGAGATGTATTAAATATTGAAACTTTTCTGCAATGTAGATATTCGATTCTGTGTAATGTGCAACGAAACTTCTTTTTATTATACAGATAGTAATATGAATGTTGCATCAGGTTCAATGTATACCACATTGTCCTCGTACATCAGCTAGGGTGGAGGATTTCAATAAATAGGAGTGTGAGAAGATTAGTTCGCCTTTAGTGACTAGGAATTGTGGCAGATGGTCTGTGTGCAGTAGGGGAATCAATGATTCACGTTGTCAAACTGCAGGGATAGCCTTATACGTGACAAATGGCAAACTATGATCTCTTTGAATGCATGCATTATATGCTTGAATCTGTGTAATAAATTTGCAATAAAAATGTAATAACCGGACATAGTTGTCGGGGATTACAACAGGCTGGAGAAAATAAATTAAGTTTTTCAGACATACCTCAATTTGTGCGGTTTTTAAGAAAAGCAGTTTGGGTTTGAAGATTTTCCTGCAATAAAGACAAAAATTATTGTATATTCGTTAAACGATCATCTTGTTTCGTTTTTGTAATTTAATTGTTAAATTATGATAGTTTTTGTATAGTTTATATTGACTATAATTATAAAATTAAAAGTAACATATATCTATGTCATGTAACAATCATAATTTATATATTTTGACTTCCCTAGTAATAAAGGCTAATGTCGCAAAACTATAAACACCTAAAGATTTATCAATAAGGTACAGTGCTACTTTAATAATTAGAAGGCTATCAAGCCAATTAAAGTGTCCTCTAATGTGTTAACAATTTAGTTTATTGCATCCTCATAATTTAAAAGTTTTCGGCCAAATTGGCCATCCTCAGATGTTCTTTGTAAATACGGACCACACGTAAGTCGTCAGTATAATCGGTTACAAGGAGAAATACGTAAAAAAGTTTCATACAGTACTTCTCAAGATCTTATAAATATTACGGAAAGGCTTGCGGAAGACCGGTCTTAGGACTGAGTAACACAACAACATAAATACCTGGTATGTTTCTGTGAAGACGTAAGTGCCTTTGGTTTTTAAATATACAACCAACAGTAAAAGATATCCGTAATGAAATTTTTTTAATATCACTTAAAAATAAGATGCAATTACTTGTTTACGTTTCGTCGTTTTCTGGTTGTTAATATATAATGAATATGGCAATGCGTGTTGCATGCTCTTTAAAGTTGAATACATCATTGACAATAAATCGATTTTGGTAGTGAATATATGCATCGAACTTAACAGGAGTTGAATTTTAATTATTCTTATGTAATAAATAACTTGAGGAAAATTGTTATTTTCTTTTTGGTTGATCTCAGCATTTTATTTTACATATGTCAGATTATGCCAGTAGTTGATAGATGAGCTTACTGTCTCCCTTATGCAAATAATTACAGATAACTAAACAATTCTACCTTAATGTCGTTTTCAATTAATCAAAATTAGAGGCAATTAACGGTTTAATATTCCAGTTGCCTTTAAGATATCAACAATAAGTTCTTTAGCCTGCAAAATATTAATTATGTATTTTTGGCTAAATTTACACATTATAGTTATAAAAGTTACGATACCGAAACTGAATTGCGATGGAAAGATTAATTATTTACTATCAAAGGAGAGAAATTTCATTTGTGATGCGATATTAATTTTTTAAGAACGTAATTATTTGTACAAATTATAATTTGTGAATCGTATTTGAGATTTATAAAGGTGTACAAAATTCAGAAAGTAAATAAATCTACTGGTGAGTTGTAGCTCAATAAATAAATTACCTCAATCAATGAGATTTTCTGTCTGTAATCAAATATTTTCTACTTGGAATGCTCTAATTATCCTAATATACAAACTACCATGAAGGGGCTTTACATTTGTCAGTCCTGCACTAATTTTACCACGGAACAATTGTTAGGGCGACCCAATTATCCCTTTGATATAGATTTCAATTAACTATGCAACTGATAAATTAATTTATCATATTATGGCGAAACTGAGAAAATAATTTACTGAAGGCAAATTTAATTAAATTTAGTTAATAAGTTAATAGACTACAAACTCCATTAATACTGTATAAGTTTTTTTAAATAGAATTTATTATAAGCATGCAAAAGAACATGGAAATAAGCTACTCCCAGATTACAATTTCAGTAAAAGACGATAGACACATTTTATACATTTACAAATTAAGAGAATAAAAAGGGCCTGTGATTCAATATAATTTAATTGCTTGAATGTAAAAAAAATAAAACAAGACAATTAATGTTTTAAGGAACAATGTACAATTGGAGATGATTTTATAATTTTTATAACCATACAGTCGTGCATTAGATGTTTCAGTTTAAGGTGAAACTACTGTGCAGAGTTATTTATTTAATCTCAGTCATATAATAAAATGATAGTTACTTGTTTTTAAATACAGTTAGAAGTACTCATTGCGTAAATAACAGGTTGGAGTATATTTTAACTCTCGCAGGTGTGAGAATGGGCCTTACCTTCCGTAATGTCTCGTTATCAGCTGGAGGGTCCTAGTCAGCCCTTGGCTACCTTGCTCTACCTTCCACATTCTCCCTTTTCAATACTGTGACAGCTGTCCCCTGATCATATTGGATCTCTGGCCAGCTGCCTCCTATACTGGACAAGGCGCGGAGAAGGGAATGCTGCGACCCCACAGCAAACGTGAACCCAATAGCTACATGATTGAAGTTACCTGTATCTTTTTCAGATGATTACCGGGTAGGTTTTTAAACTATAATCCAGTGGTTCTAGTTAACCCTTGGCTTCCTTCGTCACCCTTCAGCACCCCCTTTTTCAATCATTTTCAATAATATTTAATATGCTAGTATTTTGAGTAAAATGATTGTAAAGTGAAGAAATTGAACCAAAATCACGATGGAAAACGAGAAACAAGTGCTTTACACAAGTTTGGTTTTAGATTAGTGGTTTTTAATAGAATTGATTCATTCGCACTCATATTTGATTATACATTACATTTGACTTTAGTACACTTATTATAATTTAAAATGTATTTACAGTATTGTAGAACCTGTTATTTTCAATTATTAGTCCACCTATTTGGTAAATCTAAAAGTAAGGAAGCAGGGAAGTACGCGAAGGTTGAATACTCGTATTTTCGATAGTAAAATGTCAGAACCTTTCTCAAGGTAGTGAAAGGAAACCTAGCTACAACAATGGAGACAAACCAATTAAACAGTCATATTTATTTCAAACATTTTGGATGTAGACGTACAGAATCTCATAGAAGCGTTTTTAGTGAGGGTGACGGTGATATGCAGCGATTATCATGTGGTAATGGACCTGTATATAAAGCAAATTTTTGGCGAATTAATTTTTCAGGTAAACTGAATATGTGACATAGCCTATTATGTCAGCAACGTTTTTCATATCATTTAATTTTACAATGTAAACAGAAATGTTAGTGACAATAATATTATCGAAGAAATAATGTCGCGAGCGTATTGATGCGATAATAAAGTATACGGAGCGAATGATTATTAGTGTTGCAATAATGAGTGGGAATATTAAATGTTAAGTTGCTATTGAGAGGTTTGAATTCGTTGAATCAGTTTGAGAAAATTAACCTTGCCAAAGAATAAACGGAATTCGAGTTGAATGGTTGTTTCTGGGCATAGAAGTAATTTGATTCTTATTGACAACTGAAATTATGGGTAGTGGGACGAAAATATCAATATCCAGAGGAAAGGACAAAAGATTACCTAATTTCCTGATCACGTAAATCCGAAAAGACAAGAAATAGTAATGTATGGTTTATTGTTTTATTAAATGAAACTAATGTTGCGGAGAAGATTGCTGTATTGTATTCTATAAATGAAAAACTGTAATTTAAACCTAATAAAGTTAAATTCAATGGTTTATCATGTAGCAACTACGATAACCATAGTTTTGTTCGAATCAGCAGATTATATTTCAGCATAAATATTGGAAGCGGACCTGCTGTGGTGTAGCAGTCATCGTTACCGCATCTCAACACAGAACTCCCGGGTTCGAATCACGGTGTGGGCATGGATGTTTGTCATATTCATCTAACCGGGGGTTAGTATTGAAGGAAAATGGATACGCTGACCACGTACCACTCCAAATTCGGAATGTGTCACCAAAGATGACAGTCCGGCTGTCATTCCGAAAGAAAAATTATTTACTTTACGAGGGTTATTAGGAAAGTAAGGCTAATTTCCGAATGTGGGTAGAACAACGTTGCACAAAGTCACCTCTTGTAATTTCAATTTCAGAAATTATGCACAAATTGGATTCTCAGCATGCTTACTGAGAAACACCAAATGCAAAAAAAAATTATTTTAACTGTTTGGACCTATATTATTTTTAAATGAGATTGTCAGAGAGGACGAGAGATGAGTTTTCATATATCGAGGTGAAAGATATGGTTAAAGACTAATCATCCTCACAGGCAGCAGGCGCTATGGTCTCAGCATACAGAAGCCTGTTGATCATTATGACAAATGTTTTAAAAACTAGGAAAACTTAACTGAAAAATGGAGAAACAAGTATAGAATTAAATGAAATCAAACTTTTGAAAAAAATATGTGATGGATTATTTTTTATAAGAAATAGGACCTTAATTTCCTAATAACCCCAGTATTTATACGACCATTGAAATGAATTATTCTTAATTGCCTTTGTTTTACTTTAGTTGAATCCTTAGGGTGTCTGTCTTGACCTCATTTGATGACGTCATCTTCTTGAACCAAATTCGGTTCACCTGCAGATATATATATATATATATATATGAATCAGTAAAGGAAATATTACTATTGAATTCAAAATAATTCAAGAATAAATACATATTCTAAAATGTGCATATCGCCTTTGCCTTATTGTCGGAGGAAAAGTTATAAAACTAGTCTCCAGAGTAGACGCACGAGTTAATAATACAAGTAAAACAGAAACCTAGAGTAAAAATGGCACACATGGTTTGTTTTAAAATAGATTATAAAGCTATAAAAAAGTGGTACATTGAAAAATAATTATTCATTAAAAATTTACATGACCCTGGATGAGCGCAGCAACATACGCATTTTCTTTTTTTTTCTTAGAAAACCCAATCAGTGTTCTACATATTAAATTTGGAATCGACGACCAACCATTAATTTTTCATTGTTAATTCTTAAAACTGGATGGTTATATACTAAATTTAGTCTAAAGGCTTTATTTAGTTTTTAATGATATTGTGGAACTTCACTTTACACTGGCCACTATGCACTTAAACGAGTCCAAATGTTTTGGTCCTCTTCAGCCTTCGGTAAATATGACGATTGTCCAGTAGCCGAAGAACTTCCGTATTTAAATGCTTATGTAGCCTGATTCATGTTCACCCGCAAATCTCTTTATTTCTTCTTTGATGGTTGTCATGACGAGACTTCTGGATATCAGTGTTTCGTATGTACCATGACACGTTAAACTGTGTTTTGAATAGTTTGGTATAAACACATTTCCCGAAAAGGAAAACCTATAATATTTCAGTATTGCAGTAATACGGCGCTGTGTGAAATTGACTGTTAGGAAGCCAGGGTAAGAGAAACGAAAAATTTTTAATTGGTAATTCGTTAAAAGTAGAATTGTTGAGCATTAAATAAAAATAATGGTAATTTTCTCGATCATGTTAGTGAGATGGCGAGATTATGAGTAAATTGAGGGACATAGTGGGATTAGTATTTACTTATCATTTCTTTATTTATAACCCTTCGTCTAATCTCAGTCTCAAAATTAGTCGTATAATGGACCCCCAAAACAGGAATTCATTTTCATTAATGTGGATCTTAAATAGTATTCTTAAACTCAGAGCTGAGAGGATAAGAAGTTTGTAAACAAAAAGTATGTTTGTTAAGAAAGTGGTGTGACATGAAGAGCAGTTTGCGGACTGTCGAAACAACCTACTTGACTACAAAAATTGAGGAAAGTATCAATAAATCTTTGGTTGCGAATGTAGTAGATTGTTGTAGGGTGAAGGAGTGACGTAGGGCTCTGTTCGTGGTGATACGTAGGCATCTGCATTCTGAGGAGCAGACCGCCCTTGTTGAGGAGTCCGCCAGGCTGGAGTCTACCTCGATAGCTTATCTTCCCCAGGGACTTCACCCCACGTGCACGAACATGGGGTTCTTCCCGGACCCAGATATCAATCTTCAAGCCGCGAGGTGTCGGACACTTCTCACTCCTCATCTTCCTTCGATTACCATCTCAAACAAGGGACCGGTGAAAACAGCACAACGGTCACACACTCAGACACTCATTCGTTGCAGTCAGGTTAAGAGACATTACAATCTTATCAGGAAATACCATCTCGGCATTCAGAACAAATTATACCCGTGGTGTATGCTCCGGTAATATGAATATTGATATAATGTTAAGTTTGAAATATCTCTACAATGTACCGATTCTCATGAATAATTCAAAAATTTTGGCAGTGTTAATGTCGCGTACTTAATTATTGGATCGGTGCACAAGTCAGTGCCGTTCTTCATTGGATCGACACCACACCATTGTGTTTATTTAATTGTTTTTTTTTTGTGTTGATCAATGGGTCCCATTGATAGTGTAATTAAACTACTTCAGTAAAACAAAGATCTCATTTATTATGATGAACCAGTTCTATTCTCTTTGAAATACTGGATATACTGTATTATCCGCTTCTCCGAATATTCTGATTTAATTTTTATTCGTCCTAAAATACTAATTACATAAGGGAAAGTCTTACTAAGGGCTCTAAAAATTGTGTAACTGCAGGTAAACAGGCAATGCCACTTTCTAAAATAATTGATCAGTTAATATTTCCCTAAATACTTAAGTCAATATGCCCTATATCGAAGGGCTATTGATATATAACAAACATTACGTGTGTTAAATTAGTCGTGCGCTTCATCAACTTACAGCAAATAAATTAATTTGTCTTTCTCTTGCAACCTGCGGTTAGCGTCCTCTCTTATATTTTTCTCACAACGCTATAAATTCAGAAATTAGGCAACAACTTCGCATTAGTAGTATGGACATTTGAAACTCTTTCTGTACTATTTGAATAGTTCTTAATTTTATTTAGGGTCTCGAAAATGTATGAAGTTTAAATTTTTACAGTGTGAAGCAAACGGACTTGGCTGAAACCGTTGTGGGAATAAATAAAATGTATACTGATAACATTGGTGTAGTTTAATTTTCCTATATTGATCCCATCCGCGCCCAATAAGATCCTCCTCCAAAATTTCGAATCAAGAGCCTAACTTTTCCCATTGCTATTTTAGATTAAAAATTTTAATTTCATTACATAAAATAGAAATATACGATATTATTATTAAAGATGGAACACGGGCAACACTTATTAATAATCTTTCTTTCCAAATCTCTTCGCTCCAACTGGTGGAAGGAGTATTTCCATATCAGAAGACTGCGCAAATAGCGGTGCCAAACGTGAGGCACCCTAGTGTAGAAAACAAGATAAGGAATTGGGTTGTTGTAAGTACTGTGATGCGGGTTGTCGAAAGAGATACGAAGGTGTTGTATCAGTCGTATGACTGCCAAGTCGAATAATACCTCCCGACGTTAAGTAAGTACTGGTTCAGGATTTCGTTGTGTTGCGCATACGTTGGACATGGCATTATCGAGTGAGTGGAGGTAATACGTCAAAGCATTACAAACCGGAGGCAACATAAACGTAAACGGAGCTCACTAAAATAGCAATGAACAGTTTGTCGGATGGACGCAAATTCCCCGGAGATTTAACTCACAGCACTGACACAACTAATAATTGTTTGTAGAGTGAGCAAAAATAATAATAATAAATATTGTGGACCGCGAGTCATGGAAACCAATACAATTATATGTAATTTCAATGTCTTATGAGAAATATGCTGAAACTTTCATAGTTAACATTTGCAATATTTCACGTAGTTATTGAGCGAATCTTTTTAATTCGAAGTTCACGACTTAAAAACTCTGCCATTTCTAATAGCTCTAAAGCTTACTTACAAAATACGTACTAGATCATACATCTTTCATTATAGAGGAGGGAAGTACTATCATATAACAGTCACTTTTTTATTACATAGGAAGTAAGTCGTCATTGAAAAATAATTTAAAATTTAGATTACAATTCTTTAGAATAAATGTCGTGCTGAGAATGAAACAATTGCTCGTCGAAGTTAAAATACTCCTAACTCCATGCCGTTCAATCCCTGACCCGTTTCACTTCTGCGAAGTTATAATCTTTTGTGCCACACGGCTGCAGCTTCTAGAACATTCTCGCTGGCTTGCGTCTGACGTGAAGCCAAGAACACTTGAGCTGGACTTTGTGCCCTAACATTTACGCCTTCGCAGAAATCGTTCTCGAGTTTCCACCCGGGTCAAACACTTATTACGCACTATTGTCACTGTCCAGCAATTAATAGGCGACGTTTCTTCTAGACGAACAAGATAATAACAGTGCGCTTGGTAGTCTAAACGTCGCGTAAAAATTTCTTGACCCAAGAACGATTTCTGCAACAGTTACACCGGTAATTACAACTTCGGCCCATAAGTGATCTTTAACGTACTACTTTTACATCCTTTTACAGATTCTTTATTTAATTCTTATTTTCACTTCTTGGATCAATTAAATAATATCACCTTCCCGTCTGTTCTTGACCACAAAACTTATGTTTACCTAAATACCATGCCTCTTAAATAGGCAAATAATTTTTTAAACTGTAGCTTAGGCTTATATTTTTTAAAGAGTAGATGAAATTTTAGATATCCTTAACCTAGGTTAATGCTACGGAGACAAAATTTTCAGCTGCTATTCTGTAAAAGAAAAAAATTCCTCCTCTGGGGGTAACAAATCAACTTTTGGAATGCCCTCCATTTTTTCAAATTCGTCTAATTTTAGATAAACAGTTTCTCGTGATATCTCGACGAAAAGTCAGTTTTCGCGGAAAATATTTAATAGTTTTCTTGCTGAAAGTGAACAAATCGACGTGGAAGGTATAGTCAAATGTAATTAAACGTTATATTTGTTTCTAGTTTCCAATCCTTTTATATGAAATGTGTAGATATAAAACTACTCGACTCTCAGAAATGCACAAAAAAATATTCCATTATATTTTTTTATAGATAACAGATTCGAAGAGAAAGGAAGGACAGAGAATTCCAATACAATCATGTTGGGAGAAAAAAAGGAAAATCGATAGTTTAGTATCAATTTGTTTAACTTTCTACTCTCTGTCCCTTCCTTACTGAATTTGCGACTATTATCTTGAAATCAGACAATCGTAAATGACAAACTAGTTACCTCGCAATAATACCGTTTTAATTAAAGTTCTTATCCAACTTGAATTTGCCTTTGGTTTGCACGCGACTAAAGTTACTGATTCATCGCAAACGTTCCATGGACCACTCTGACAAATTCACCTCAAGAAATGGGCAACCTCGAAAGGTCGCGATAAATTACGAAATGCTTTCTATTGGAAACCAAAGAGAACTTCGCCGAGTGGGTTAATATTTCATATAATTTCCAGGCACGTCGACCCTTACAAAATGAATTGTACACGGATTGCGTTCGAGTGATACCACAAAGCAATTCAAATCAAGTTACTAAAGACTAAAAAACCAATCTACGGTGACCGTCGGATATGCACAGCTTTTACGTTGAATAAATCGCCTACAGAAGTCTGTACAATTGAGAGGGTGGTCTGAAAAGATTCTGAAAATAAAGATACGATACTTTTTTAATTTTTTTTTCTTTAACCCGTCCAAATAGTACTCGGCGTCTCTCTCTCTACAAAATTATTGTTTACGAAGGTGATGGCCTCCTCAATTGACGAAATTCTCTGTACTCAGACAAGGAATAAAAAATTACTTGGGCTATATCTGGGGAAGGAGGGTGGTCAAGCAGTTCAAACCGTAATTCGTGGAATTTTCCTATAACAACAGTTGAGTTAGACGGCGCTTTGTCTTCTGAAATAATTTTTTTTATCCGTTTCTCTGCAATTTATGCCTTCAGATTGTTAAAAGGATGACACGTAGTATGCTCGTCTAATGTTTTGTTTCTTTCTGAAGATAATAAATTCAGGTAAGACTATCCCAGAAACAGTCACCATCTCTTTCTCAACTGAAAAACAGTTAATGCTTTTATGGAGACCATTCCCCAATCATTATCATTTGTTTTGACTCTGTTTTAACTTCTGGGGTATAATGGTGTAACTGTTTCATATAAAGTAATTAATCAGCCGCAAAACTATGATTTAATGGGCATGAACTGCACCAACAGAGAGATCGAAATGTTTTCATTCGAACACGTCTTGGGTCTAACGTGAGCAAACGTGGCACCATACATGCGGACACTCTTCTCATACCTATATACTTTGTACACATTAATATCCCGTACAAAAACATTTAAAGTCTGTGTGAAACATAAATCAAATAAAAATTACCGACCCATTATATATCAGATATTTACCATAAAATTTTTAAAAAATCATTAAAAATTAACAACATAAACGTTTTGAGCAACACTTGTGCCTTGTCAATACTCAACGGCTGAAATAATGTTAACAGAGATAGTAAAAAAACAGAGAATAACCCGAAGATGTGACAGTTTTTGTTTTGCCCGTTTCTTATGATATTGAAAATGTATTTATCAATTTCAACAATTATCATGTCAGTTAAAATTAATATCAAGCGTTGAGGTGGAAAAAGCACTCAACTTTTTATGTTTTATTTTTAAGAAATAGTTACACTTTATATCCAATATGTAACTTGCCGATTGAGAGCGTGTTACATGATGAATACGGCTAAGCTACAAAATTTAATTTTGACGGGGGTCATAAAGAGGCTTCGTAGTTTATTTTTCGCTGAATATGAACACATTTGTTCAAGCATCAGATAATAATATGTACAGATGCATATTTAAGGTAATATTCATGTAAGCGTATTTGCAATTTATTTCACACGGAATCCAGGCAAGCCGTATTGTAAAATAGGTTGTGCCTTAGATACGCTGTGGTTACTTGTTGGCTTCAGCAGTTTCTTAGGGCAGGTCTAGTCCTGTTCTGTAGTGACTAAATTATCTCGGACGAAACGCCCAGTTCCTTTCTAAACGTTTCCAACTGCGTCTGCAAATCTATTAATGTTTATCATGTAACCAGGTTGTTGGCGTCTTCCCTGAAGCCTTTTTACCGACATTCTCTTTCTGAGCCAGAACGTCTATTTTGGTGCGTGTCGTGCATCGTAAACCTTCTTCGTCATATCCTTGTTTAACCCGTAGTTTTATGTATGTTGATAGCGGAACCACATTACCTACCGTCTGACAATTACTGATTATCATAAAAAGGTCACATCGATGATCACTCAGCCGTTTCAGGTACAACGAATGTCACCCGATTGGATTAAATAAATAAAAATAGCGATAAAATACGAATTACTCTCGACTGGTTTCGTTTGGACATGGAACGAGTTATTAATGTTTCAGACCTGGAAGTCCTTAACAATAATTCACTCATTTCTAATATTTGCGCAGGTAAAAGCAAGAAAAAGGCGATGCTTACGTAAATTGAATAAGCTCTAGGATGAACTACTTAAATTTTCAAAAATAAATGGGGTTCTAGAGAGGTGTCTGTAATGAAGAGCGACATAGTAAATGTTGGTATTAAGACAAAGTTAATTAACACTCAAACGGAATGATTCAGTTATGAAATAAAAGTGACAGACTTGTAACCTACAAGACGTTTCATGGAACCGAAAGAGTCTTTAATTGTATTATGTGTTTGGTTTCTACGTTTTAAATTAATTAATAAATATATTCCTTCACACTAATGCCTAATAAACTATTTTAATTTCATGTGCACAATATTAAAAATATTTAAAAATTTTAATTATTACAATTGAACAGAGTGTGGATCATTTATGTATTAATGTCAACATTTACATTTTGTTGGCTTACAGAGTATAATTCAGTCTATTTTCATACAAATTTTCTTTACTCAGAATTCATCATTCAATCAGACAACAAAAAAATATAATCTCAAATCTGAAAACCTCTATTTCGGAAAAATAATATTTCCTGAGAGGGGTGTGAGCTTGATTCTTCCAGTCAGAATGCTTGGAATTGGATACGGTACAAATAATGTTGCTGAAAAGTCACAGTGTACGAGATTTGTTCAGAAAGTAAGTGTAGTTCTTTTTTTATATTTTTTTGAAAAGATGTATCTGATAAATAATTACAGGATATTGTTGATACACTTGTTTAATATTTTTCCACATAATCATCATTCCGTTCAATGCAGTTGTATAAGATTCTTTATGCCCTTTTCGAAGAACACTCCCGCCAGCTCCTTCCTCCACTTCATAACCTCATTGTACACCTGATTGACGGGTGAAAATTTCATTCTACCCATCTGTGGCTTCAGGTAGGTGAAAAGATGATAATCTGAAGGCGCCAAATCAGGAGAATACGGGAGGAGGTTCAAAACGTCCCAACCAAATGAGTCTAAGAGCAAGGCTGTGTGAGGACGGGCGTTGTCGTGTAAGAAGCAGACTTGTCGGCAACCTCTTCATTTCTTTTGAATTATCATTTTGGCTCTTTATGTTCCCACAATATCGTTTTGCATTGGCGGTCTCAGTCTGTGGTAGAATATCTACCAAAATGACTCCATCCGCGAGTAGGAAACGGATCACAGCCAACTCATAGTTGGTGGAATTTTTTTGTCAATACCTGTCATGCATCTGGGCACTACAGCTTAAGTTTACGTACTACCGTGTTCCTGCGATGCTCACTCTGTGAGGTGATCCACCTCTACCACTCAATGTTGCCAACCCTCAGAAAACATAAAGAGAGCCCGTCATAATCAAGGTATCATTACTTTCTGAATATGTCACATATTCTGTTGTTTCCAGGCCAGCCGTTTATTCGTGTAAAACCAAAGTTCCTTTAAATTTTAATAGTATTTTGTTGAAATTAATATGGAAGCAGGAGATATAATGGATTCTGTGTGAAGAAATTCTCCAATATCTTATGAGAGCTCGTGACATTTAAGGACTAAAATAAACAGGACACGAATTGACAGAGAAGAAGTTGGAATTCCCGGGAGGACGTAATCAGTCTGGATAGTGAAGCGGAGGAAATTCGTCAGAGGAACAGGTGAAGTTAACATAAACTGAAACAGTAATGAGGGAAGTTTTGGCGCGTAGGAGCTCACTCCCTGGAGCCTGTGCAAACATCGAAGCAGAACATGTGAAGCATTAAATATTCATCAGGTGGTAGAACGGTAGTTGTCGACGGGCCCGGCAGATATCGCGTCGGGCGGGCGCTCAGCGGCGCTGAGAGACTTGGCTCGGGGCCTCAGTCTGGCGGCCGCCGTGCCGGGTGCGTGCAGTGACTCCCTATAACAGCCTGGCCTGCCAGGGGTGAGACGTGAGACGCGAGTGCGCGAGTGAGTCGTGAGCCATGGATACCAGTACCGTCATCGAGGGGACCGTCAAGTTCCGCGACGGCAAGAAGGTATTTCTCTTTCCAAAGCCGCGAAGACGCTCCTGATTTTGAAACTATCAAAAATCCTGAAGATTAAAATTCCATTTAAAGAGAAAATCCGAGTTAAGCTCAGATATTTTAGCACAGAAGCCTCTCCCGCAATTGCTAGAGTAAATAAGTGGTCTACAAATATTGCAAATTTGTCCTCGCTTTGTGTTGCAGTGGAAGTCTCGGTGGTGTGTCATGCGGAAGCTCTCCCCCGTCGCAGGTATGTGTGTTTTATTTATGTCCCCCCTTTAGTGCACACTATACGCTCTGGACGGGGAACCCCGATATACTACTGTCACTTCTGATCTCGTTCTCTTTTTGAAAAGAACAAAATGAGAACATGCGATTGTTTGGCGAGGGACGTTTTGGCCACTAAATGGTCGTGACGCTCATTCTTAATTGAATTTCAATTGTGTGTGGTTTCAAAATATAAATACGTAATATTGTGTTACATCACTGAACACGATTTTCATAAAAATATACCGCCGTACGAAGATGTAACACTGAACGATTATAAATTATTACACATTGAAAATTTTAATCCCACTGTTAAACGTACACGATGATTTATATATTGTAACCTTCCTTCTGAACACCTACACCACTTTTATAGTGGCTATCTTTTCCATTAAGGATACCTAACTTTCATATATATATGAACCGCGCACATTTCTTTACGGTTACAGCCTCGCAGGGCAACTACTTTTCGACTGTAACACACACGATTGTAAAATTTAGTGTCTTTATGAGGTGGTTAATTTACGTAATTCGTGTCGTTGGCACACATTTTTTTCTAGTTTATCAAGATACGTTGCTTTTATTCTTCCATTCAAGCAAATTTAATATCACACACACACACACATATATATATATATGTATATATATATATATATATGTAATATTAAATTTGCTTAAGACGCTTGAAGGAAAATTGAATTGAAGAGTAAGAGCAACGTATCCTGAAAAACTAGAAAAAATTGTATGCCAACGACACGAATTACGTAAATTAACCGCCTCATGAAGACACTGAATTTTACAATCGTGTAAGTGTGTTACAGTCGAAAAGTAGTTGCCCTTCGAGGCTGTAACCGTAAAGAAATGTGCGCGGTTCTACGCAATTCAAATGCAGAAGTAGGCCAATCTTCCTTTTATTAGTCATTGTAGTTGTTTGCTACGTGTCAAATTAATGATAACGTTAATTTTTCCTCAAATTCCATACAATAAAACACAAACTTCATTTTTGTAGTGAGGAGTCTTACGTCGTCGATATCCAATTTAACGGATTCATGTGAAGTGCATCGGAACGTCGTAACGAAATATTTACTTTAATTTCCATGATCCTCCTGTATAGTATTCTTAGTGTGTCTCAAGGAAATAGGTAGAGGTTTCAGGAATGTTTCAGAAGTTAGTCGGTGACGTAATGCAATGTTTTATTGGAACGAACTTCGAAAACTGCCCAGGCATTGGAAAGTCTGATCCCGATCTAGACAACAACATTTCGCCACAATCCGTGCGGCATCTCAACTCGCAACCGGAGTGAAGTGGTACTCTTTGGACTCCGTGTCGAAACACCTGAATTGCGTAATAGTGGCAGGCCTGCGTCGGGAACCCCGGCCAAGCTAATGCTGTTGCAGAACGACGTTTTGCTTGGACGGCGGATTGCCTGGACAGCCGTCGCAACATCTCACACACTGGTCATCTCTTGAAGCGTTAATTAGTTTCGCCGCGGCTCAGACCCGCTAATCCAGCTAACTCTCTCTGGAAGTCGGCGTTACACAAGTATCTTACAAAGCGAACGATTTTTTTTATCTCACGTTTAGTACATTGATCCTTGCCAATTTTCCGTTCATAATAATGCCAGATTGAAGCCTGGACCAACGGAGCGAACATATTCTTAAACCATTGCAGCTTTTATATTTAAAATTATTAATATTTATATATTATAATATTGTAAAGTGCTCCAAAACCAACCGTGATCTTTTCTCCATCTTAATAAAGTAATTGTGATAAATCCATCAGATTATTGTATTTCAATTTCGTTTCGTCTGAGATCTATTAATACAACTTATGATTATTCCCGACCTAGGGCTAACTCATTTAACGATGAAAAGTTCTGCCTTACAAAATTCAAAATACCAAATGTTTCGACGCCGATTAGCGCCTTTAACTAGCAGCGATTGCGTATGGACAAAGTAATTATAAAAAGTTCGCCCTTAATAATGAAACGTTCCTACTTATAAGCAGATAATTTTTAACAAGAAACAATTACATAGAAAATTTAAAACAGCCGGATTAGCGACTTTATCTAACAGCTGTTGCATACGTACGAATTACATATGTATTCGCAGTTAGATAAAGATGCTAATCCGCGTCGAAACGTCCAGAATTTTTAAATTACCTTTCCAATCGTTTCTCATTAAAATTATCTGCTTATAATGTTGCACTATTTTCTTATTAATTTTAACAAACGATAATTTAAATGTTATAACTCATTTAACGTTAAACGATATTTTAATTGACCTTTACAAACATTTGATTCTTTTATAAATAATGGTTAATAAAAAATTTAATACACCGTGTCTATGCAATTGACGTCCTTGGAGATAAGAACGTGACACCTTCGTGCACATCGACAAACAGTCATAAATTTCTTCCTGTCATTTAAGATAAATAATAGGTCAAGAGTAACGTTGGCTCAGTACGTTTGCAGGAAAAAAGCGATGATGTCGAAATGATCTTGTGGGAATATTGTATCGACGGTTCAGTGTGTGAAATATTACGTGATAACATATTATATTAATTAGTATTTATTACACTCCAAAAATAAATCACATTCTCAGATCCTAATCTGCAATCATTAATTCATATTAGAAGATTTCGACCTTTTCGTACATATCCATCTAAGTTAATAATGTATTTAAAAGATGAACATAGTCTCTTAATTTACTTGATTTTTGGACGGAAATGAACGCTTATTAAACGAGTATTATTCTATTATTCTAAATAATACGTATTTTTATATTATAAAACAAGGACGTGACAACTATAACGTTTCATGACTACTTAGAAATTAAAGAAAGAGTAAATTTGAAGTATCAATAACTAAATACATTTGTTCAACCGTGGTAAATTATAATAAATATTTTAAACCAACCATATTAAATTTCAATTATTTGAAAGATCACCATGTGCTTAAAAAATAATTCGAACTGCAGCAAGTGATCAATTATTAGTCTATTTATAAGTTTTTCTATAACCAATATTAGTTTTCTATAGTTAATGTGGACAAGAAAGATAGAGAATCACTGGATTACCCTCGATGGCCGGTGTCGCTACACCAAACAGATACGTTTAAAATTGTCGGAGGCGTCTTCCTACCCCTCCTTTTATATTATTTTATTTTAACAAGCTGCAACATAAAATTTATGAATAACCATATACTAATTTCACGAAAGAAATATAACTTTTCAGTATCAATATTAATTAACTTATTTTATTTATTTATAAACCTTTTTAATTTTTGTTTATTAATTGATTTGAAAACAACTCTGAAAAAAATTTAAGTTGAGTTGGGATGTAAGTAAAACTTCTGTAGATACAATCAAAAGTTTTAAGGGCCATCGCTGGAATTATGATTATATTGGAAGATTTGATTCCGTTAGTCTAAATACATCACACTTCGTTTCCATCTTAACATAAAATGCTATAAGTTATTGGATATACAATCAGCGTAAATTATACTACAATCTCATATAATTTCTTAATATTTGAGAGTTTTGACAAATTATCAAGGTGAAGTACATTATAATCTGTAAAAGAATATTGTGAGAAACAATTGCTGTAATGAAGAAAATAGTGGCACAGAATCAAGATAAGACATGAGTTTAATTAGTTCTGCGTTTAATATCTTTACATGGGAAATAAAGAAAAAGATTTCAGTTTGGAAGACATGTAGCTACAGCGACTTTGAGCGTTAGATCGTTATTTTTGTGAAGCCAGGAAAGCCCTGATGACGTTGTCGTATGCAGAGGAAACAGGGCCGTTCGTTACCACTGTCAATACAGAAATGTTTTCCTTATTTCCTGTTAGTTTTTGGAGCGTGCATTCGTGTATCGGAGTGATATATCTTTTCGATCTGAGCGAGGGGAGACCGCAAGTCTAGCAGAGCGTGCGGCCTTCCGTGGAGTATCAGTTTAATAAGCGTGCCTGGTGATTTCATTCTTTCAGGATCACTGAACCGTTGGGGTCTCTGTCAGCAAACATCGCTCCCTTGATCCGTAGCCTCCATCACCTGTACTGGACCCCCATTCGAGGACCACTACGACTTCTATTAGGGGACCCGCATAAACAAGTCTCCCTAGCCCAGTCCTATAAATTATTTATATGATCGTCAGCAATTCCATCTTGTTTTCCGTGATGTAACCTTCCTCGTTTATAATACTACTACACAGTCGTGTCTCTTTACTCTGTATTACAGTACGCTACACCATGTACGTTTAACGCTTGTGCACTGCCAACAATTCTCTACGTCCATGCGCCATTTTATCTGACCATAATAAATACTTCCCTTCACAGATAATTCATACATTTATACATTCAAAACTTATTATTTCGCGCCTTAAATATATTTTCAATCAATCAAAACTTGATTATATTTGAGCCCTGTTCTTAACATTCGAATTTTAAATTTGTCTGATATTCTCAAAGTATACAAGTCAGAAAAACAAGTTGAAAGAATAATAACAATCTTTTAAAGATGAATTAAATGAAATATATAAAAATTTTAAATTGTGGGTGGATGCAATTAGAAACGATTTTTTTTTATTTGTGCCTCTACTTAATATCGACTAGGTTCCCGGAAATGCCCTTTGAATTCATTCATATTAGCCCGCTACAGTATTTGATTACATAATATTTTCTTTGTCAACACGTGATTAATCCCTCCGCCAGACTCACAATTTTTTAAAATTAATCTCTTTAAGATCTCTAATATGATATAACCACCGCGTTGACTCAGTATCTTAAAAACTGAACAATACCAAGTAAGACACTATAAATCTCGAAAACCTAGAAAGATTTTATTCTCGTGCAAATATCTGCAGTGTATGTACCCCCAGGGGTGGTAGTAAGTGTCTTACGTCTACACTGTCGTCCAAAGTAGAAAGTCAGTAAGTAAAAATTTTCGACTTTTGAATATATTTCAGGTATAAATGTATTATAATTAATTTATAAAGACAAATTCATATTCCTTAATACGGATAAACCCAATTTCCGAGAGATAAGGGGTTTATGCAAATGTGGAAGCTCAAAAACTTCATCCATTGAATTCTCAAATTTAATTTTTTTAGACTTACTGCCTTTTTCCTTTGGATGACAGTACAGTTGTGGTTTGTTACGGAGTCGAAATGAACACGTGTTCAAAATTACTCAACGCGTTTAGAAATGTACGCCGCTCATACAAACACAAAAATACGCTGAAAGCGTCAATTTTATTTATGAGGAGAATATATCGGAACCATCTCTTGGGTTTGATTAGTTTTAAATAATTTGTAAAATACAGATACATATCTACGAAAAATAAAATTGCGTTTGTGTAGTACATATCTTTATATAATCTGCACTGTGTCTTAAAAACTTTTTTCATATTTATCTACTAATAAAAATATATTACTTATGATTACGTAGCGTAAGATGACATTTTATTTAAGTAATGATACGCTTAATTGTCATTAGCGAATTTCGCATCGGGTAAGCGACTCGACGTTTAGTTACAGAAAGACCCGTCTTGGGCGCCAAAGTTGTATTTCGACTCATAAAAACAAGTTACATTATTAGAAAACATTTAAAAAGTATCATTACTTCAATAAAATGTTAGTTAAACTTAATCATAATTTCTCGCAAAACCTAAACTTAATTAACTCGTTTGAAAGGCTGTATCCATTTGCTAGTTCTATATGTCCTTTAGGTAGGGCCTCTATTTGGAAGGGGTGTAGAAAGGAACCTAAATTTTCAAAAGATCGGATTTACTGTAATTGGATTAATGGTTCAGGTCTAGCCTTATAACAATTAAAAAATATTTTTATTGTGGTAAATGTTTGATTTGGAGCATGCTAATTACACTTTTTACACTTATTAGAATCCACATAACCATACTTTAACACCAATAATATTAAGAAGATATTTTTATTTTGTTCATATTTATAAAATTAATTTTTCTCTCTTTTCCTGATCATCACTTGAAGTTGGGACAACGCAAGTCTACATTTTATACATACTTTCACTGTAATTATTAAATTTAACAATAAATGTCCTTATTATTTCTTATTGAATCGTATATTTATTTTGTTAATAACAGTATTAACACTTATCATTACACCCTGATCAGAAATTGTATTGTTAACTATTGGGTGGCGTGAAATTAAAAATTAATTATACCAAAAATAATTATGAAGTGCATTCTCTGCGAGGCATCTTAATTGTGTTCGTTTGAATGTCTGATATGAGATTCATTATCAGTCTTGTTTCTAACTTCCTGTTCACTAATGATTCATTTAAGTGCATAGTCGTAAGTAAAACCGAAAGGGTAGATTTTTTTGTTAAAAATGGCAATTGAAGAACGAATTCCTAAATCAATTTCGGGCTTAAAGATAACTGTTTTTCCAAGTTGTGTCAAATTTCATGGTAAATTCAAAGCAAAGTTTTATAAATGTTTTCCAGTAAGTACGTAATCACCACAATTATTTTCCTGCATAAAGGTACTACTTTTCTGTAAGCTCTTGCTTCAGTGTAAGTAATTTTCTGAGACGATTCACGAAACCTCGAAGTGTTAATTAGTTGTTTACGTTCCTGGAATTCGTGTGGTAATTTACAGTGTCTAATTACAACCAAGGCTACTCTGATAAACTAAAGGGAGGAAAATCAATGGTTGCACCATTGTTTGGCCGTTTTTCATGATAAGAGCCATACGGCCGCTAACTAATACTGATAACAAAATACGAAGTTATGAACACATTCGCAAATTATAAGACACGTATCCATTTCCAGGTGCTTGTTGTTGAAGACTTCATTTCATGGCCTACTGAAGGCAAAAGCTTTTAATGTCGACGGTTCATGGCTGCAACTATCGTCAGGCAATAACAATGTCCTTTCATTACCGTTATTTCCCGACAGAGTGCTTTATTCCTTTAAAGTACATTTCACCTTTAATATTAATGTAATGACAATTACATATAAGGAAATAATGTTGTCGAGAAGTTAATGACCATACTATATTATTTATTGATGTTTTAACCGAAATGCCAGAACAAATAACGCTTTCAAATATAAGAAGGCGAATTGTCATGTCTGCAAGTTGGTTTCGTTTGTCACGCAAAGTCCCGAGTTTTGTGAATAGCGTCTACGATGTTGCGTGGAAATTTTTTACACGCCTGACGTGACAGTCTTTTTACGTTACTATGCCTTCGCATGCATACTGTAATATATCTTTTCAATTCATTGTGTAGGATAAGAATGAAGACCAACAACGGATTATTAGGAGAGGTCAAGTAAACACGTCAATGGGCCTGCCACGTCCAAAATTTAACAGTAATCGTGTATTTTACTTCTATTTTTACATAATTATTCCTGACCATATAGCTTAAAAATGTGTTCAATGAAAAGTCTGACATTAGAATTGATTCTAAATTGATTAATAATTCGATTTTTTTAAAGAATGTCAAACGTCCAAATACAAATTCTGACAAAAATAATATGTATGCATCCAAAATAAAAAAGACTAGCTTTGTAGACTCTAAATTCTCTAATTTGAAACATGCCGCTGTGATACAGTTTGACTATTAAGATAATCATTATTAGTTAAAAGTACTGCTTAAGTAAATACCGTATTTTGGACGAGAAGAGCAATTTATTTCTGAGGTTAATAAGTAAAAAGATATCTATCAAAAATAAAAAATTAATCATTGTCTGACTTCCTCTTTATACATATTAGCACTTGACACGCAAGGTCTGGAGCGTTCTTAGTCTCGTGTTGGGGTTGGTAGCATGTGGAACTCTTTGGGCTAGATATAGGTTGAGGTCGGTATCTTTTTAAAACTGTACGTAGTGCATAGGGGTCATTGAGACAAGTAATTCGATATAGGACATTTAGAGTTCAGACGGACAGGAAATACCCTAAAGTTTAGCTAAAAGTTTCCATAGCGTCACATTCGTTCCGCACCACTTATCCCTGTGAAAGGTACGAATAATCAAGGGATAACGGTTTCTCTTTGCTGTCGGCGTGGCTCTGTGTCAGCGACTGAACGTTTAGTGTGTGGTCGATGGTTTAATTCCAAATTTTGTCATTTTCTTTATTTTTACAGCTTCTTTTGTTAACATTTCACTTTAATGACTTCTATTTGAATAGATGTATACACAATTCTTCTGCTGACCACAAAATTAAAAATTTTATCAAACACATTTAGTATTTCTAGAGTTTACGAATAGTTCACTCTAATCCTTTAACTGTAACTACATTACTGACCAAATAATACCGACATATGCTGGCTACACGACGAATCCATCACACCACCTCCAGCGAGTCTCCAATACTCGCTCAGATATTTACGTATCATCGAAAATCAGACTTTACCACGCTTTGTGTAAAAACAGTCCGTTCTGATCAATACACCATCACGTTGACGTCGCAAACTGTAACCCTCCGTCCTCATCAACACCCAGCCACGTTCTGACGCAGAGAGCCTTAACCTTCTCCAGAAACCACTGAAAATCAACATACATTTGCAGTGACATCTCTCAATCACTGCCTCGAAATATTCAGTTCTCAAAGTTTCTGGGACAAAATTCTTCAAGGCCTTCCCATGTGAGCTGACGCGGTCTTGCGTCAGACAAACGCACCGCCGTCTCAAAAGTAGCACTTTGTTGGGGAAAATGTTCCGCCCCGCTCACGGGTCTGTCTGAAATTACATAAAATATTCAATGTTCTTAATAAATAAATCACATTCAATTACAATACACTTGATAAAGCAGAACCTACAATAAGACTAATATTTACGTTTCCGAATGCCTCGATTGTAGGCAACTACTAAAATAAAATTAAAGCGGTATAAAACGTATTATTACTATATTTTTTGCCTGTCTTTTTACCTTTCCTATGATTTAATGTCCACACCAGTATGGATAGTCTTCAAATGAAAAATACAAAAATATAATATTTTATATATATTAAGGGAGTCCAGAAAACGCCCAATATTTTTAATGAGTAAAAATTGCTCCAGATATCTTCAGAATCTGAAAAGTAATCCGGGCCCAAAAAGAGAGTCATAGATATTCCCAGTGCCTTATGAGGATCAAACATATTTCGGCATGGCTATGCAAAATTATTGATATAAAATTTATGTTTTCTATACAAACAAAACAATTTGTTGGAACGACTCACTAGTCAACATTGTAACTAATTCGGGAATCGTTTGGGGACTCACGCTTAAACTGTTTTCAAGTTTTTACCTGAAAGGGGGAAATGAAGGGATCTAAGTATTTTGACGATTGGCAGAAATCAACTTAAAGATGAGCAATACATCTCACCAAAATTTTCATCGCAAATTGACGAATGGGATAGAAGTACATACAGGACAAGGAAATACACATACATCATTTTTATTCACGAAGATGATTAAAAACTGAATAAAGTCATTAAATTTGCCTTACAATTCCATTGCGACTAATAACAGATCTAAACATTTGCATTTGAAATGATCGAATCCGTCGTCGTCTCTGGTTGACTTATACTAAAGAGATAGTTCGTTTTTTTATAATATTTACACATTAAACAATGAAATTATCGGGTATCTCTCAAGGTCACCAACATTTCCACTCTTCTGCAAGCTTGCCAACATGTCGTAAGCAAATGTTTTGCGACTGCAAGCACGATGTGGCACTCGATTGTTAAATATTTTGATTGATAACACGAAATTGACGCCGAAATGTCACCATATTACTCGTGCATGTAATATCATGCACAACTCGTCTGCATGGATTCTTATTGTCGAGTTATGATTGTATAAGGTCATCCATAGCGAATTAAATTCACTAATATAAAAGTAAGTGTTTTATCCTGCTGGTGGGACCAAAACACACGAGGATTATGATACTTTGCGCAAATAAAGATTTTTGTATATGTAGTTCTAATTTTTGATATTTCATTATGTAGATTCACAAACGGGAGATTCAAACATCAGCGGTTGCCCCTAGTGGAAGCTTTGCACTTTGCAGCAAACCTGTGCCGTTGGTATGCCTGTGTTTTGTGGCTGTCCCAAGAAAGTAGGACTAAGGACAATTGTGTGAACGAGGAGTTGACCTCGCCAAGGCCGCGCTACCTGGCTGACCTGGGTGACGGAGCATCTTCCGACAACTAACAATGGCCAGCTGCAGTTGTTGCAGTCCGGTGCTGTTGGCTGTACCTCGCTACGCAGACAGGATTTGCGCTGCTAATTACCGCGGTTAATTACCTTTGCTGATGGCACAACAACGCGGATGTTGGCCTCCTCTTCGGTCTTTGCCCACTGCGTGTTGAATTACAAAAGAATAACCTGACACGTTTATCACAAAGGAAATTTATAAGAATAACTAAATAAAACTTGTCTGTTAACAATGAATAATGGTAAAATCACCAAATTAAGACAAATGAAGTACAAAGAGCACAACGTTACCTTGACTTAATTTTTGCAACTGAAGAGTTCTTTATACTTCAGTTTTTATCAGTAACTTTCCACTGAATCATTGTTAATCATAGACACTCAATGGACAATGCGTGGTTAAAATTCGCGACGTATATTTCTGGGCCGTCACTGCTGACTATTTCAATTGCAAACATTAGTGCCTGGAATTCCCAAGAACCTGATTTGCAAATACTTTAACTGCAGCTCTACAATTTCCACCGTAATCATGTTAGCTTCGGTTTTTTCTAAAGTGTTCTTTCAGCTAGAGAAGATTAATAAAGAAAGTTTTCTAATTGCAGGGAAGCCGGATTTAAGGAGTGATCGCTCGTCATAATGACACTTTTTTTCAATGAAGGAAAATAGGATGTGGTTGAAGGAAAAATAAATCCTCAAAACCTGATCTGTGAATGTTACTTCATCCTACCTTATTTTAAATAATGTATTGATATATTTCGACAAACCAGAAAGGTTTCTTCTAAAAAGTACGCCTGAAATTAATATTATTAATCGTCATTATTATTATTATAAGATTACGCTTTTTTCGTGTGCCATGTTTCCAGAATTTTATTAACAAACTCTCTTCTTATACCTCGTCTTTGACTGTTTCATGTTACTCCTAAGTACACTCCAGTATTTTATTGTTTCCAATTACGGAGGAAATTCTTCCATATAATAATGTGTAAACGTACCCTTTTTATTTACGTTGCTAAAATTGGACTGCACGTTTCTTTGATAGAAACTAATAATTTCCACACCTGAAGCGAGTAATAAAGCTCGTATTTTTCACATCTAATATTGGCTATTTTATCGTTTAATAATTAATTATTGTAAACTTGCTTTCATTGTGATAATATATACTAATAATCAAAAAACACATTGAAAACGCACGTTGTCGGATAAACGTAATTACTATTATAATTGTGACCCAATATTTAAATCCTTAAAGTCAATAAATGTGGAATATAATACTGAACTACGGTTTAGAATAATTATCGACCATTGTACGTTGATGAGGTTTAGTGGGATAATGGGTCATATTCATAACTGGAAATATAGATTAGTGCTTTTCCCGGTATAACCACGTCAAGTAACTGGATAAAAACTAAACTGCTGTTGATTATGATTTAACAGTAATAAATGTATTTAATTAGGGAACATTAGTTTCAACACTTTGCACTGTTGTTAGTCGCATCCCAATATTAATTAATTTATACTACGATTTTCCAACCAAGCGTCGCTGCCTCACGGCACAGGTCCCGGGTTTGAATCCTAGCATGGGCTTGGATGTATATGCAGTCATGTTCACTGAGACTCAGATAAAGACTGCTAAAATAAACTACGTATCACTCCAAATTCTGAACGTGTCATGTAAGATGAAAGTCCAAAGTCGACCCGGTAGGCCAAGGTCCTGAATGGGCTGCAGAGTCAAGAAAAGAAAATATAACGATTCTTTTTGTGGGACAGTCTACATGAAAGTGATACATAAAATGGCACTTTCACCTTAATAGCATAGAAATGGAATTGAAATGAGGATGCGGATAAGAAGACAGCAAAGGGTCGACTAGGGTAATTTTGGAAGTTCGACAGTTATTGATTGTATTTCGGAAAATATTTTAGTTTGGAAACAAACTATGCGAATAATGTTTTAGTTTATTCCCTTTGAGAAAAATAAAATTTAAAACGTAAATATAAAAAAAATGTTATAATTACGCAAATAAGTGATGAAATACACAGCACCCAACGTTTCTGCAATTCATGTTGCTGTCGTTAGGCGATTGAAAAATACGAGAGCTGGAATTACAACACAATGCACAAAAACCTGGTCCTGTTGAAAGAAACAAGAGTTACTGAAGCTCTGTGTGGTATAAAGTTTATCACATATTTTTCTGTAATTTGGCTTCTTCCTTCTGTAATTATTCGCTATTAGTTTGAAAATTATAAAATAATGTCGCGCTATTGCCGGGTTAGTTTCGTTAATTTTGTCCATTATCATTCTTATTTAAAAATAGCTTCCAATACTTTTCTTGTAAGGGTATGAGGTTTTTATGACATTTATTATAAACAAGTTTTGTGTTATAAATTTTTGTAAATAGAAGATGGTTTTAACGGAAAGATCTTTCCACAGCCGAATTACATAAGCGATTGAAGCAAGAAGTGTTTAATCTGTGGTTTGTAATCTCGGGATTGGATTTAATTACTATATTTTAATTCAATTTGGATTAGGGAGAGAGTCTTAGGAGTGTAAGTAAAAAGTGTTACTAGATACTCGTCGAGCTTTGGATTTGGTATCATATGTTAAGAGGCTACTACTAAGCTGTGCAACGTGCAGTGTCGTATCAAACCATTCACTAACGTTCCGTATACCTGCTTTGAACGAATGCTGGAATGTGAGGGGGGGATAGTGGGGGGGGGGGGGAGCGGACCTGCGAATAGTATGTATGTCCCGGACGGGTTTGTTGCGACAGCGGGAAATATCAAGGCCATTCGCCGTGAACTTGGCCTTCTCAGACACGTCTTTCTTGTTTGCAGGGGAAATATGGAAAGTATCAATTCATTAGTGCGGTTTATAAGGGATTAGAGTTTAGCGCGCTATAATGAGATCGTGCGGGAAAATTATTCTAAGAGTTTAATTTCCTGTTAACATTTGAGGGGAAATTGTGCACATAAACAAAGCGGGCTGAGGGGTAACTTGCATTATATTATGACGTTTCGTAGATTATTTATTATTGCAGCCTAGCGATACTTACTTAGGCAACATTTTCCAATTACCTAACATTTTAAAATTCAAATAAAAGGTACTAAAGAGCTGTGATATTAAATACTTTATGTTCCAAGTTATTTTTCTAAATTGAATGTCTGTTGTCATTTAATAAGTATGTAAAACAAAATATTTTAATTACAATTACAATGCCAGTTATAAAATCAATAAGGATTACGTTTAAGTATTCAAAACCAAACTTAAAGCTATAACAGTCCTTGATTACGATTTTGTTAAAATTTTATGTAACGTGAAAAGAGAAACGTTAGAGTTAATATAACTTTAAAATGATTAAGGTATGAATTACAATAAAGATAGTACTGGAGTAGCTATGCATTATTCAAAAATTTTAGAATAATATAAGTAAATTGAGAATCAGGATGTGTATATATATGCGATTAATACTTAATATACATAGATGACCCATTATTACGATATAAGGTAATTCAAATTGATAATATTGAAAACACAGATGAACACCTACAATCAAAATTTAAATTTTTAAACTGACAAGTTTCCAACGCACAATTAGATACGTATTTTTGTTGCATTTTGCTCTGTAGTTACGGGTCAATATTGTCCTGTTGAATTTCGTAAGACAGATCTTTCATAATATCGACCTGAACAAAGTTTAAGTGGCAATATGAAGGAACAATGTATTTATGTACAAATTAAGATAATTTTATATTACTGTAATGGCCATTCTTGATAGTAAAACTGACGTGTCAAATAGTTTTTAGACTAGATTGTATAATTCAAATGAGATGACTAGAAAACTACAGACGGCTCTTCACGAAAAAATTTAAAATTAAATAATTTATAAATCTATTTCAGACTGTTCCATAATTTGACAGAGAAACGAAATTTTCAGTCTCAAAACATTTATCTTCATTTCTACTGTAGCTTTCGGTCTTCTTATCATAAGCTGATCAAAATTGTATAGAAAGTGTGCAATATATTTTGTGATCGAGAGTAAAGTGTATATAGACGAACTTTTTCTTTAATATGTAATATGTAATGGTATTAAATAGATAAGAAGAATTTTATATATGGTTAACCGTAAAAGGTTTACAGCTTTCGTAAAATTTAAAATAAACATATTGTTGCATAATTTTATTATATCTATTAATTTTAAAAATAAAGCGTTTTCCCTTTCAATAAATTTTCGGTGACTGACGTCAAGAAATTGGGGGACGATATTATTAGTTTATAATTTGTCTGAGGTTTGTAGTGCTCTTCTTAAATGTCAGTTCCGTCGTTACCAGACATTCCAATCCGGTTTTGTACGTTGGATATTCTCTCTAATATCCTGAACCTTTTTATTGGTGAGTGAAGTGCTACAAAAATATCCTTTAGCAATCCGTTATTTATTAGTCAATATTCTGGACGATTAGCCATCGTTTTCGTACGCGCCACATCGTTCCAATAATCAAATAAGTCTTAAGTGAGTTTGTATCGAAACGTTTCTCTCCATTAGGTCGAGGAATTTGTTGGCCACTCTCCGACTTATTTCATATCGTGTCTAGTGGAGCATAGGCACGTTGGTATTGGATTCCTGCCCCTCGGAGCGGCCGTCGAGATTAATGCATGAGTCTGTGAGGTTGTCGAGCACCCAGGCTGGAGAGCCCATAGAAAATTGCGACCTTGTTGTTACAGGGCTTTGGCAGCTGCGGCACGCGAGCAGGAAACCGCGCCTCCTCTGCAACAATGCGCCTCAGGCAGCTGGGACGCCAGGTGGCGACAGACACCATGTCATCACGCGAAATTTATTTGCCTCACAATGCGTCTATCACTCTCATATGCTCCAATACAAGCATTGTTCCTTCAAAAACAAATTTTATATTGCCGCTCCGGAACGCGAAGGGTTCGCAGTTCGGCAGCGTTAACCTTGACAGGCGAGACCTATTATTGAAAGGATTTGTCGTAATACGATATGGAATGTAATTTACCGGTGCCGGTATTTACATTTGATTATACACGGTGCTCGAAAATAACCCTCACTAACTTTCAATGGCTTACAGAAGGAACTGAGTAGCGACCACAGTTCGTTAAGGTACTTACCGAGGTGTGACCCATTACACCACTTTTGTTATAAATCAACTCTCAACCTTTATTTTTATTATTATTACTGTAATCAGAATTTTTGAATATTGAATACATAACGTTGTTATGTAGAAATGAAATGGCTTGCTCAGAATAGATTAACATGGAGGGTAATGAATGGTGCAACCTAAATATCAGTTACCTTTTCCAAATTAGTGATATGCAGGCAGTTTGTGGGTACTATAAGGTAGCTAAGGTTGGCGGTAACCTAGCTTAACAAGTACAAATATATAAGTTAATTAAACAGTATCCCATCGAGGAAGTCCACGTGAACGTATTACGTCAAGTCTAAGGGCTTGATCCTCTTCGTCCTCCGTTCATCATTTTGGTCCTTTAAAAAACACTGGCTAGATTTTTAGGGCGTGCACTGAGTCTCTCAGGATATTTAATACTTATATTTTTGATGATTTCACTAACAGAACACGTCTGATGACTTCTTTGGGCATTTTTTGAGTGCTTTCGACTATAGATATCTATAGATATCTGATTATTTCAATGGTGCTGCTTGTTGCAGAACCGCATAGTTGTATGTCATAGGTCCAGACTTGCCGCAGAATTGTTTTATTGTTTAATAATAACTTTGATCTTTGGTTCAGAAGCCAGTACATTTTTATTATTTTTAGCCTAATTGTTCCATTTTTGCTCAACCCATTGTTTCCACGTTAGACACCTATTCATATACATGTATCCCGGTATTTGTCAGTATCTTGTTGCGGAATTTGTTTACTACTTAACATAGTAAGGACGGAGGGGACGGGTTAAGTTTCTCTCCAAAGCTAAAAAATTGTGGACAAATTTTGTTGGATATGCCTCGATGCACCATTTCCTTAGTCAGGTCTGGAATTTTTTAGAGTGTAGTTGTAGATTATGCGATGCCATTGCAGGAACCTGGTACAAAACAGTTGCAATAGTTGTTAATTTTTTGTAGGTAAGTCTGTGGTGTACAATATGTTGGGTACATGTCGGGACCTACTACGATACCCTGGGAAACTCTAGTTTTATTGGGCATAAGGTAATGGTCTCACTTTGCAACTCTTTTTTTATAAAATTGAAATTATAGTGGCGTTAACAGTGGACGTTCTTGGCGACTACAATAATATTTACAAAAAAACAGTAAATTACATAGAAACAGCTTATAATACAATGCAAGGAGTGAGAAAAAACGGACACTTTTAGAATACAGAAAAAACGATCACAATGGCACTTATAAACTGCTTATATTTCTTCCGAAGCTCCAATTTCTACAAGAAAATTAAGACGAATGTGAACAGCCACTGGAGACGTACATAGTTCCCGCCTGAAATAGTTTGCAATCGTGGACCTTTTGCTGGTGTCATAGCGGGGGCAATCAAAAAGGATTTGCGGCACAGTCAGGGTGGTGTTACAATCTAAGCATAAAGACTGAGGAGACCTAGGAAATATGAATGAATGTGTAAGGCGGGAGTGGAAAGATCTCAGTCTTATAACAACGACCTTCTGTCTTCTCGAGATATCAAGTGGATAGGTTATTTCCTTGAAGGACTGCATTTCATTATAGAGGATTCCTACGTTTTTTCCTCTTCAGTCATTAATCCAACTTTCTCTCAGGAGGTTGATGCACTCGACCATTAAGTCTTTCCTTGAAAAAGTAGGAAAGTCCAAGCAATTTATTTGCAGGAGACCTCATGCTTAGCGGCTTTATCAGCAAACTCGTTTCCCAAGATGCCCGAATGAACCGGGATTAACAGATGGTGATTTGTTGGTTACTTATTTTTATCTTCCAAAGAAGATTCCTGATATCGTTGATGCAATCACTTCTACGCCGTTGATTGGACAGCAGTGAGTTGATCGTCATGAGAGTCGCTCAAAATCCACGTGAAATCGGACGAGTGGTCTATGCAATATTGTAAATCCGTCAGTATCGCATATGTTTCAGTCGTTGTGGCTGAAGCATACTCCTTAACTGCCAATGAATCATTGAATTTAGCAGAGATAACCTAACATCCTACTCCATCATTATACTTTGATAATAATTTGGAAGGATGTTTTTGAGTTTGTACAACAACGCTTTGTGGCACACGTTGTCAATGGCCTGGTATCGTCAAAACATACAGCAGAACAGTAATTTTTGTTGCAAGGTTTTACTGATTTGATATAAGGCTTCATAGATTTGTTCTATTGCTGAATACTCCTCATTAAAACCAAGCCAAACTGATGGAGCGGGACTAAGTCAATGATTTCAATTATTGGTTTGAGTGTAAGAAGTAACACTTTGGAAACTAATGGTAAAATGCTTATAGTCCGATACGAGTTTGCTTGTTCTGCAGTTTTTCTAGGTTTTTGAATAATAATGACATTAAAAACCACAGTGTTTCGGAAAAATAGCCCAACACTACTAATAGCCTTTGTCAGACCGTCCATCAGTATGTCAAGCTGTAGGCGTACAAGCTACTGGTCTGAATTTTTCAAAAATATACTGAAGTTATATATGCGAAAGAAAAAAAAGAAAAAATGTCAACAAACCTCCATGTTTTGGTTGCGCTAGGGTTGGCTCAAAAAAGTCTTTTTGTTTATTAAGATAATGGTAGAACGATGAAAGTAGTGTACCCTCAAGTAAACTCTTCAATGACTCTTTTCCACTCTCACAACCAACAAATGGACGTCAGAGCACTAGAAACTGTTCACATCAAATCTAATGACACGAACATAAAACCACGCTTCGATATAACCGATATTTGGGAAACCGTTATTTCGTCCCTTGACCAGTTTATAAGCCCGGTACTCCCCCTGACCTTGAATAATCAATACCACTCTTGCCCGCGTCTTCGTTCGTGCGAATTTTAGTTTATTGCAACCAACAAAACAAATACATTATTTTGTTTCTATTGATAACCATTTTTTGTCTTTACATTATTCACTAAGTTTATTTTTACGATAAACCTTCTATAAAATAGAAATTATTTTGAGCGTTCGATATAAATTGCTGGAGTATTCGTGATGCGAATTATTGGAATGAATACAATTGCTAGAAATGCCATGGCTCTACTCTTTCTTTTTCATATTTATTTTGAACTGTTAAGTAAAGTATTTAAGTAAATGAACCTAGGGTTCAGTCATGAAGACTTACGAACTGAGTGATTAAGTTCTCAAGGCGATGAAGAATGTGTGATTGGGTTAGTCCAGGTGGATGTTGTTTTTTTTTTGTGGCAGCACGAAGGAGGTGTTCTGGTAACTACGGAAGATAGTTTCGTGAGATCCATAGATCAAAGATATACGGTTAGAATGGAAACATCTCAAAAAAACTAAGTGGAGTTGGTCGCTGATTCAGGAAATCACTGGATCATAAAGCTTCTGTTGGCTAGTTGCTCTAATAATGGCGCCTGTCGTCCAGATAATAAAAATGTCGATTTGGAAGTGTATGAATTTCTTTCAACTTTTTGCTAAGAAGTTTAGAGATAATTTGACAACCTTAATGATATAACGGAAAGAGTTATAGAACTTTTTGCGAAAGCTCATGATCTCGATTGATGGCGATTTCTGTTCATTCTGATAGTTAAGGATTTACAGCCCTTCATACTTACCTCCACGTAAAGTCATCAACAATCATTAGGTTGATCTGATTATAGCTTAAAGTGTATTTATACTTATCTAGGACTATATAATTAAAATGAAAAGTACTGTACTGTAGAAATCAAATGTGTGTTTGGTAAAAACAAAGTAATAATGAGTCTTAATAACGGATTGTCAAAATATATTTCTCAAATTCTTGCATTACCTTCTCAGAGTTGTATGAAAGTTATTATGTATTCTCTTGAGAAGCTGAGAATATTTGCAACGAAATTAACTGCAGTAAATAAGTACGTCCATAAACGAGGAACCAGATTTCCCTCACCTTCTTTCAGTGAAGTAGGTTGATCTCACGTTTAAAGCGAATAAAGTATTCTCATAAAATAGCAACACACAGAGTGTGCATTCGTTTGTTGTGTAGAGACATTAAATGATATCTGCTTCACTGTCGGCAGCTGCGGAAATAGCAGTTCCATCTATTCTATTCCAGCCAGTGTCTGGCAGACGAGGAAATAAAAAGAAGAACCTTGGCGTCTGACTTGACGCAGAGGAATCTACTTCTTTCTCTCTTTCCATCTCTCTCCCTCTCTCCGTTTCTCTGTCTCTTTTTCTGTCTCCACGACACGGGGCCATAATTTTCGCCAGCGAGAGCAAGTCTAAAATATCGTTCTCGTTAATCCGAGTTGTGCTTTGCAGTTATCCCCCTGCAGTGAAGAGCTAACCGTTCCTCACAAGAGGTTTATGAGAACAGATTTGATGCTCGGATAAATAGAATGAAAAAGGCTGTTAGTGTTGCTCAAAGGCAGCCAGACGCTGAGAGAACGCCGAGTGGAAGGACATAAAGGGCATTGTTTTAAAAATGATCCGTGTTGAAATGGTGAGACAAAGACAAAAGGCCTTGAGTTTTCAATATGCGGGAGTGCACAGGCTTAATAGACCAGAATAATTTGCGTAATACTTGCTTCTTGTATTTTTGCCTTAACAAGTCTCCTTCTATAAAATTTAAGTAATTAAACAGATTAAAAGCATGAGGCTGTTATCATTTTAAGAAGTGTTCCATTTTATTACTTATTAATAAAACTGACCCAAACGTTCGTGAAAGAATAGAAAATATCACTAACGTTCTTAAGATCATTTAACGACAATATTGTACGACTTTGATTTAAAGCTAATTCAGTTTTTTGTCTATTTATATTTAAAATTTTGGCGCTGTTAGACTAAAAAAATAGCACACAAATTATGATTTCACTAATAACAATGCACTTTCCCCTGAAATTATACACGAATCTTCCTCCCATAATGTCTGTAAAGTACTCCTAATGGAGTACGAAATCATTAACATCTAGTCAACTCTACATATTCAGTACATTTCGCTTCAGTGATCGAAAATTCTTTAACATGTAAAAATTTATCAATTAGAATTTTATTTTAAGTTTACGTTGCCAGGTACGGCTTGAAATATTTTCCAGTTTCGAGCATATTCGTAATAATGGGATATTTAATAGACTGTGTAATAATTTTTATAGTATTAGAAATTGGACTACTTTCTTGTTAATTATTTCAAGTGTGAGGATCAACGGAAACTGTAGCTGGACCTTCACTTTCACCGTATGTGGATCGGAAGGCATGCTCCAATAGTTGAGGGTAATTAGTGCCCACTGGACTGATTTTAAACTAACCGAACTTGTGCCAGAAACCCTTTTAATAAAATACTTGGTCAATATAAAAATGTAATTATGGTACAGGTGTGCTAGTCTTCGTTTACGCGCTATATACTGCTCCTTCAGAAGAAAATATCTCTTTATAATTCAATCATCTAGAAGCACTTCTAACTAAAATTAAAAACGAAACTGCCTGAGCTGGTCTGTTAATTTTTGCCTTATATTTGTAGCACTAACAATATTTCTCGAAATATCCTGATCTAAATTCTTTTCTAATAAATCCTGTGATGGCTTGAGTGATTTCTGAAATAATGCAAGCCACCTTGTGAGTCGATACAGCCACGGTTTAGATTTATTATTCAATCAATTAGCCCTCGATTGATTTTACAATTAAGAATTTAAGAACAAAAAGAGGAAAGATAAAATTCAATCTTCAATTTTCTGAGTAGAATCTACTAAATCAAACGCTTTTGAGAGGTCAGCAAAATTGCCAGTCACTTCATGAATACTTTGACCCACAAGATGACCCTGTGATTAAAATATTACTTATATTAACGTTAATATGAAAGAAAATTGTATATCGCGATTATTAGTCTTTAAATTTATGAATTATGTTATGCTCCGTCTTCATATAATTTAAATTAATAATAATCTCACAATAATGAATGACATCATGTTTCTGTCCTTTGTTACTCGTACAAAGTGAATGAAATTTTTTTCTATGTTCTCCGGGTTATTACGGGTAGTAATTGACCCAGATGGACACCCTAGAAAGATTCCTGTAACAATTACACCTGGGAAGCCTGAGATCCTTAACCAAAGTAAATTCTTTACTTAAAAAGTATCAATTTGGTAATTTTTATTACTTTATTGAATATTTTCGCCATCTTTGGCTTTCTTGTGTTAATTATTACATGGGGTTGCAATATGAAACATTTGCATCATACCGGTAATCAATGACATCTGAAGATTTTCAACTTCATTTTTAACACTGATAAATAATAAACATACAAGGAAAACAAAATGTATAAATTTATTTTAATATGCGTAGTTTTTTGAGAGCTTATAGCTAAGTTTGTTAACATGATTTGCTTTAGACATCGTTGCAAAGGACCTTCGAGCGTCCCTCAATTTGAGCTGTAATCGCTGGTACATGAAACCCAAGCTGCATAGGATTAGCACTAACCTTCGCACTTACGTAAGTTCTAATTAGCTTTATACAGTAAAACGCCATTTAGCAGAGCCTCTAAGACATTCGGGCCGCTTCCGTTTCGACACTTGTGGGGACGAAAACGGGTCTCGTGCAACGTTTAGGATTATTTTTCACAAACAGCTATAACTAAATATTGTGTGAAAACAAGGGGGAATATCAACAAAGTCTTTTGAAACATGAAAATTGTTATAATATAAAACAGAATTCGTCGAGGAAAATTGGGTGATTAGTCGACAAATAATTCGTAACTTAGTTTATTGAAAATAACCAAACTAATCGAGAACTTTAAAGAAACTACGCAGCTTCATACGTGAACACTGTTCACAGCTTCAGTTTTGGAGATATAGTTTGTCTGTCTAGTGACAATTTTAACTCGTTTCTTCTAAGTCATTGTTCCAATATCAAGTGTCTCTTCTAAAATTGTCATATATTAGCTTAATCTAGAAGTTGTCTGTGAAACTGGGCACACTTTACTTTAACTTGTATAACATTTCAGATATCCTCAAAGATATTTACCGTTTCAGAGGGAAAACATATTCCCTTTTTTTCAGTAAATAGTAGAATATCTGTAAAGCGAGAAAAATTACTTGCAAGTAACATCAGGTATTCGAGCGTTAGTCATTTAGACTCAACATGATGCTAGCTGGCAGCCGGAAATTTGGCTGAAAACTTGTTTCAGATCTATACAACACCGGAAAATGTTTGATTGAAATCTGTCCTACAGTTTTCTTGTAATAAGCGATAGAATAAAGTCTTTGATAAATCCTCCAATTAGTCTCGAGGTAGCGTGTTCCAATGGCTTTTGGAGAAACCGGTCCTGGACTCGTTGATATGTCTCAGCCGGGATTGCTGATCGAAAAGTCGACCCCTAGTGTTCCCCATTACGAATCCTGCGATCTATAACGCGGAAGAATTCAAATGTCATTAAACAACGCCGCCGACAGACAAAAAAAGAGAAAAAATGGGTAACAGACAGAGGATGAAGAATGGACTCTGCAATGGATTGTGAAAGATATTTTCTGATGCACCTAAATCGATATTACTGTTAATTCAGAAACGAAAATTTTTATTATTACACAACATATTATTTTTCAAGATGTTACATCAGGATGAAAGCGATAATATCAGCTCTTTACTCCCTAAGAGCCAATTGATTTTTTTCTAACCCGGTAAACAGGTCTTGATTTGATAAAACTTAGATTCTCACATATTAAAATAGTGTAGATGTATAATATGACAAGAGAAGAATTGCTTAGAGCTGAAGCACAGTCAAAGGCAATGAAACTGTATTTTAGGAGATAAAAATAAAAAAACCTCGACACTACCAGGGAATCGAATCTGAAGCTTCCCCCTTATCGAGCGGTTTCTCTCACTACTGAGCTAGATCGAGTCGATGCCAGGACCCATTGCTAGATTACTTTTCTGTTGATTTTTTCAGTATTTTCCAAGTTAATGTAATAGCTTCTTTAATAAGAATGCATTAAAAATTTAACAACCCACAATTCATCTATACATTTTATAATCACCACAGGTGTTACAATTTTATTAATTACATTCAACGTGCAGATATATCTGACCAGTAAGAAAATTATGTAATGAAGATGATTAAGGTTGATTATTTAAATTTATTTAATGAATTTACTTGCTTTAGGATATAATGTATAATACATTCATTTATATATAAACTGTCATCTTAAATGGGGTCCTGGGCACTGTTACAAATAAATAAGCGCCTGGATGCAGGTTACTATGAGATTGGAACTTCCTTCTTTCTTCGGTAGATATGGGATGAACACGTGCTACCGGTATTGAGGAAAACCTCAACTTTTCCTCCTTTCCTCTAGCCTTCCTCGTTAGCACTTTTTCACTCCTCGTCATCTAGCACCACACTGCTACTCTGCCTCAACGTCGTACCACACTGCTCTCAACTTCCTCGCCTCTCAACCTCTTTCACCACACCTCTCTGCCTCTTGCCTTTGCGAAGTCTTACACCATACTAACCATTTTTTGGTCCCCCACCTTCACAGGTCACATCCGTATATTCCCCCTCCAAGGGATAACGCTATCTTACGTAATATTTTTCTGCCAAACCTCGTGATTTCTCCGTCTGGCGGGGAAATTTTTCATGAGACAGGGAAGAATGTTCTTCGGAAATTTTGAAGGTGAATGCTCTTTCAGCCAAAAACAAACTTACCTTTATAAACACGCAGACAATTATATATTCCAGCCGCCAGCCCGGCGCCTGGGCAGTGACATGTTCTTGCTGAAATTTTATATAATTTAAAATTCCATAAATTGATATTAAAATTGTGAAGTGTCGTACTACGCTACAGTAATGAATAATTATTCAAACTATTATAAATACGAGGCATATTTAGAAATGAAGTGTAATACAATTTTATATTATTTTTGAAATGTGTAATAGGCAAATAAAATACTGGATACTGTTGTTACACTTGTTGAATATTCTTCCACACGTTTGTGGTGAGCCATAGCACAAGTTTTTTATCTCCTTTTCGAAGAACTCTCCTGCCAGTTCCTTCCCCCAATTCATAACTTCTTTTTGCACTTGTTTCTTGTTTGAAAATTTAATTTCACCCATATGTTTCTTCATGGAGATAAAATCTGAAGGTGTCAATCAAGTATGGGAATTTTCAAAACATCCCAACCAAATACAACATCTAAGAGCGCAATGATGGCTGTATGAGGACGGGTGTTAACATACAACAAGCACTGGTTAGCATTGCCCTCATTTTTGTTTTTAATGGTCCTCTTGAGTTTTTAAAGGGTGTCACAATATAGGTGTGCATTTAGGCCTCCGTGAGGTAGAAATTCGTCGAAAAAAATACATTTTTGGTCCCACAACACTAAGGTCATGTTGTTTATTTGCGTGAAATTGTGTTTTTTAATTTTTTGGTAGGTGGGGTATTTGTGTGACGATTGTCTTTTTTATATCAGTGTGTTTGGGCACCCAGTTAATTGCTCTTAAAATTGCGAAAAAAATGTTTAGTAAGATTCAAAACTGAAATTTAGGGTCTTTTTGTGGTCGGTGTAAATATGGTAATCGTGGGATTTAGTTGGTAACCATGTGAAGTATGCACAAAATTTGTATTTGAAAAATGTCAACTGTATTTATACAAGGAACTGGGTATAACTGAAAAATTTTATGGATTAATACTAATTGGTCTGTTGCAATGTTCGTGTTTCGATAGCACCAGATGAAAATAGAAACCGTTATTATTAACACTTCAACTCATCACACTTGTTTATAACATAATCTTATGAAATTTTCATGTTATAAAATAATTTGGATGAAACTAAACCCGATAAAATAATAAGTGTTTCCAACGATGGCCATTGAGCTTCAAATCCAGTCACGTATATTTGATTAATTGAATTACAGATCCACGAGCACATCAACGACTTTATTAAATTCCTTCACAGACTTCACTTCCTTCAAACCCTGCCCAAAACCCGAAAAGTATTGAGCTGGATGAAATAATTTTAGTTATTTCTCGCTTCGTCATGAAATTTCATGGAATAATTTTACATACGTAACTAACTCGACGAAGGGCCTTCGTCGCTGGTGCTCAATTTTCTCGTTAAATTGTAGCAATGCATTAATTGGGAAGGCTTGACAGATACGCTCTTAATTAACGTAATCATTTGCGGTATTACAGTCCAGTTCCCACACGTGTTATTACCATCGTTAAATAGTTGCAGTGAGTTCGTCGTCGGCTGTAATGAAATATGTAGCACTATGAAGCTGCATTCAGTTCGTACATAGTTTCGGGCAAGGCACTCGGCGTTTAAAATCCATGGGAAATTATTGCTCGCTAAACGGTTAACTTTGAAGTCTTTTTTTGATCTGTGGTGCTTTTTAAGTATATATATTTTTTAAAAATTTTAATTGTTGCATTACTAATAACTTCATTAAGCAACTATCTACCAGAAATAATTGCGTTCCGATTAACCCATTGTCAAATTGTAAATTAGTTAATCTATCCGATTAACACCATAGAAATATTTGGTGAGTACTATAACTCATGAATATAAAGCTCATATTCCTGTCATTTTGTATTCTTAGGTCAGACCCAATGCCGTTACACGACATATTCTAAATTAGTAATAAACCCTTTTCATACGGCTTGACTTCAGATTTTTAAATTTAAAAATACTAATTTCGGAATCGTTATCGTTCAGACCAAAATATAAGGAACAATGTTTATTTGGTATATAACAAAACGCATAATAAATTGTTTCATAATATAATATAATAGATTTATTTCTTCTCCATGCAGTTTGATTCCCTTTCCAAATTCGTTTTTAACTTTCCTTATCGCCTTTTCTATATATAACGTCTAACTCCTTTCTTGGTTTCTGCTTTCTTTCCTTGCCCTTCAATTCTAATTACTGCTGACTGCCATCTGTAGAGGATATGGATAACTCTTCTTTCTCGATATTTTAATCGAGTCATCTTCAAAATCCATAATAGTTCGTTCCAGTTAACATTATTGAACACTATTTCTAAATTACAAATGCCATTAACAAGTGGAAATAAATAATCTTGATACTACACATTGGTAAAAGTAGCCAATGTGGTAAATGAAGTTTCTTTCTTTTAGCAAGTTGTTAAGATGGAAAATGTTTTTCATTTTCAGTTTACCGTTGGGTGAATTGTCTTTTACAAAGAATAACCATATAACATTTTAAATTTATTTTAGGACATTATTTCGCGGCTTCAAAGTTTAAAGAGAGTCAATCTTGGAATAATGCAACCTACATGACGGTGATCCTGAAAAAAAAATGCAACTCCCCTTTAATAGCAAGGGAAGGGAATTGAAAGCGGGGATATGGAAGGTAGCCAAAGGGTTGACTACCCCCCTCCCTCACCAATATAGTTTAAGGATCCTCCCCAGTGTTTCGGTGAAAAAGATACAGGGAAAAAACTAGAGAACTTGCATAATTTAGGTCGGGCTATTGGGGGACTATTCTCACGCCCTTCCGAATGACTGGAAATAAGTTTGCTGTGAGGTTGCAGCATTTCCTTCTCCGTGTCTCCGCCTATTTTAAGAGGCAGCTGGTCGACTGATCCAATATGAGAACCTTAAAACGAGAGGTAGAACGTGGCACCCGCAAAGGTAAGCCTCATCCTCCCTCTTAAGAATAGTAACCTGATTTAGGTTTTCTGTGGTTTGTCCTGCACCTCTTCTTTCTGGTCATTACGGGATAGGATCCTTAAACTATATCTCGGGGGCCCTAGCTAACCTTTCTTCTTCCGCATCCTCTCTTTTATATTAACTTCGTATGCTATTGAATGGGATTTGCCATTTATTGGATCACCGCCATATAGCTTGTCACCCTAAAATAATAGATTTCCGGTTTAATTTTATTTCAATTTGGAATGAGTGGTTTACGCAAATATTCTTCTTGCAGTAATTTTTGTGTATCCTGTTCAACAACACGGTTTAGTTTAGTAGCAAATTTAAAATAAATCACCGATTTGCAATATAATTCTAGCGGTTGTCCCACTTTAATAACTGCAGTTGTATTGGGAACTAAATTTTCAATCATTTTGAATGGAAATTATTTTCCGGCCACGAAACAGAAATTCTGTTTAATAATAACTAACATTTCTGTACGTGATGAGTGGGATGGGTGCTTAGGTAGGCAAGTGGAGAGATGTAGATTTACATATTTATACTCCATGGGAAATGAGAACGGATGTCGGTTTAATATAAAATTGAAAAATTACGATTGACAGCTGTGGGTTTACACAAATGATTCCACTGCAAGTAATAAATACATGCTGGTGTGTGGAAATCGCCTTGTTTACGTAGACGTCGACGCTCGAGGTTAAACCTGCCATATTACGGACAGACTTATCTATCACATATCATCAAGGTCGAAAACATACATGATGTAAGTTAAATTAAATTGACGTGAAAAACTCAGTTTAATATCCTGAAATTATTTAAAGTCGATTAAAATGGGGATAAACGTTTTGGGACTGTCGTAGAGAATGGTTTAAAAATACGAGTAAACTACTCTGTTAAGGCATCTACTTATTTTTGAACAGAAAATTTTTTCAAGATTTTTTATTATTTCTAAAAACAGTTCATTTACGGGACTATAAAGTCCTACTATTTGAATACATATTTCAATTTAATTTTCATGCACATTATCATTTCACTCGATTCTTTTTGAGATCACATTTACAGCGACCTCCGATCAAAGAAACTTACACGGCCAGTCCCAAAAATTCCATAATTTTTTAATATAGTTTAAAGCCTATGCGACTACTTGATAACGAAACACAAACAGAACTTCAGAAATATTTTCTATCCACATCACTGCTTCTTAACATTTAAATAGTTCTCATTACTGATTCGTTATAAAATTATTTTTACCAAAAAATTTTTACTTGTTCATTGACAATTCTCATTTTAATGATTAAACAATTGATGACCTTTTACAGACCTTTATTATAAAATTTACACTTAACGACGTTTCGGCATGTGTTTATGCCTTCTTCAGGTTTTTTACTTCGCCAACAATGTCAAAACATAACAGAAGTCCAACAAATAGAGATCAGAGGCAACAAGTGTTGAATATTCCCTGGTGGACAAACAGCACCTAGCTAGCAGGCACGTTTCTTCGCGACTGTCTGGCACCATTCTAATCTGGGGGTTTCCGCGTCTTCCCTTTATGTCTCCGAATATTCTTATTTACTTTTCTGAACTCAATTCGTCCTAAAATACGAATTAAATTGGAGAGACTATCTACTGCGCTATATATTTCTGAACATTTTAAAAACAAGCTTTGATTTATTCTGATCAGAATATTTACGTTAAAAAGTACGGATTATTGTTTCTCAAGAATTAATTTTATAAACATAAAAATGGCTGTTTTAATGAAAATTTACCTACAGTAATAAAATAGCCTGCAATGAGTCCAAATTTAGTGACAAGCCTTTTACTCAAAGTGAGTTGTATTGATGCAACAAGGATTGCAGAAAAGTTGTGTAATATTATCAGTTAACTGTGTTTGATTATTGGTTTCTTCATTACCGATTTGTTTTTCTGTTTTCCTTTTGGTTTCAGAGGGTTTTATTTAATGAATTAATGATTTTTTAGAACACAAACTTCTAGGGGATCTTAGGTCCCTTTCCATCAGATTTTCAATTTATAACCGATTGAGTTCATAATTTGGTTGTGTTTCTGCAAATAACGCCTATAACTGAAAAATTATTTTATATATTCTTTTGGTATTATCTCTTCAAAGTAATATTGAATTCCACGTCGTCCGTATTTTAAAAAGTCTACTTATCAACCTAAATATCAGCTTGAAGCCAGAGGTTAAAACATTTAAACCCGTTTGAATGTTAACATAATATTGGTAAATCAAAAAATACTGCTGTGGGAATTAAAATACATATATTGAAATAATTTTCTCTTGCCAATCGGTTTCACTAAGATTATTAGGCAATGACTATTTTGCAGTTTTCTTTTTAACATTCATAGCATACAAATTACAGATATAGAAATTACTCAACTTGGCTTATTAAAACTATTAATTTACATAACTACATTTCCCTCATATGCATGGAATATTGTATACAGAATATTTAACCCGAATTATTGTGCACCGTATTAAGGTTTTGAGCATATTTATGATGCAGTGGAATGTGTTTTGTACTAACACATGGAATAATTTCCTTCTATGAAGTTAAGCTGAAATGAGGAAACTATTGTATAATTGAATTGTCGTCTGTCCGATTACTTCACAACAGTTTTCTGATATTTATCTCCTAATTATTTTTCTTTCGTCTTCTAGTTTATAGCATATCCTACTCATAATTGATTGAGTACTCGCAACAACTCTGCGAATTCTACTATTTTTTTGTCTCCAAAATTAAGTCTATATTTCAATTGTAACAAGGAATGGTTTTTGATTAATAGACATGTAAAGTATAATAGGTAGTTTTCATACCGACTAGAAAAAATGCAACCTGCGAAAATTTAAGAAACTAGTGCACATTTTTCACACAATATACCGAATTTATTAATGTACTTCATTTTCTGAATAACGGTTGTTTAAATTCAATGTGCTCTAAATTTTCGTTTCTTTAAAGCGCCTACGTAATCCGTCCTTATATCACGAGTAATGTAGCGGTCCTGGACGATTGTAAATCAGTTGTCTTCAAGCAGCCGTGAAGGGCGGACGAGTTGGTAAGAGCCTCTTTTATGCGACATCCCTTCTCACTTGTCACTTACCCATGAACAGGGGATCGCAAACTCAGCATATGGCACAATTTATCATCCCATGGAAGGGAGGGCTGATTCGTTTTACCGGAAGGACGGCTTCGCTTCCGTAATAGGATCCGTGGGTGCCTCTTTCCTACCGAAACAATCCTCAGCTTTCTTTACGCTTCTCAAAGAAAACTGGTTAATTCCAAATAAGCCTGTTATTAAAATTTTCTAACTTTCCTCCACGAGTTAACAAAACGACCCTACTCGTTTCATAATCGCTGATAAAAAAAACAATATATTTTTAATTCAAATATTCAAGGTCTTTCCTCTTACATAAATAGAACAAAACCTTCTCCGTCGTATTCTCGAAATACTATTTATGACTCAATTTCAATTGTGCGCAAACTGTCACGTAATTAAAGATAAGCAGTACTCTTCTGAGCTTAAATAGAAAGGGGGCAAAATTGAGATATTTGAATACAGTGGACCACGGTGGCCAACAAATTACGAAAAAATTTCTCGGGCTACAACAAAAATTTAAGTCACGAAACTGGTTTATCAAGAAATCAAAACCTTTTAAGAATCTGTAATTTATTTTCTTTCAACTTTCTTTCCACATCATCCTCTTTGGTTTAGCAGTAATACATAGACTAGACGGTAGTGGTTAGTAAAAATTTTAGGATTTGGAGGAGTATGAGTGGATATCGCGATTTATATATACAATTGACGAGTGCTTTGATCTGTGGAATTATTAGACAAAAATGTTCGGGAAGGGATTAAAAACGTGTGTAATTAAGTGGAGAATATTATTAAAAAGCACCACTTGGTGTAAATAGAAGAATTAACATTTTCTATGACAATGTCATGTCCCCCTACAAGAAAATATTGTAAAAATTGCAGAGACATTGGAAGACACATCTAAAAAACGTAAACGGCTTCCCTGTTCATATAAAATAAACACATGAAATGTCACCATAAAATTAGCTTCAACCGTACTTTTAAGGAGGGTTTTCAATAAGATATGACTGGTTACTGGAAATTTATTAATATTAGCTTAAGTAAGTTACACTTGAACTGGTATTTTAATAACGGGATGGGCATTTTTCTTTCGCGGCGTTCATTGTCTGGTTGAGCGAATAATTGACATAATTGTGTAAAATGGCAGTTTAACACATCGTTATTGTTCCAGTAGGTTACTGTGCCTCAGATGGTCAGATGGCGTTGATCAATAAAACACATGTTGGTCTACACTGGATTTCGTCGTCAGCGGTGTAGATTTCTTCGTAGGTATTTGACAGCTGCGAGATTTGACCATTATCATTCCGTTATCCACCTCACCTTAATTTAATTCATTGAAGAGGTAGGCCCGAAGCAGTGAGGCCTAAAATAAATTTCCACGTTCAAGAATGTTGAATGATCTCTTTCAAGTGCTGGGGCCTGAATTATCTTTTCTGCCCTCTGTTTCCCCGTTCCTCACATCGGACATTCTATTTCCACGACCTTTCTCCACTTTTCTCAGCCAATAAAAAATTATTTTCTCACTTACAGTCCGACGTCAACGTTTCCTCCTATATTTTACTTCGATAATAATAATTCCATTAGTTTGGACTTTTTGCTGGCGGATCGGACTAGTGTTCCAGAATTATGCATGGCGAGCCGAACTGACGTCTCGGCTGATTCCAAGTACCACCAACACTTTGGCTGACTATCAGAAGTGCTCATAGTTTCTAGTCCACCCCAAATTATTAAATATTTAATTTGAGCAATTACTATCTACATCGGAATGAGCAAAAAATTGTAAAATTATTCAAAATATTTCATGGTATATAATTGTACTTATTACAATTTTCTTTATTCTGAAAAATTAATTCTGGATACAGAGTCCAGAAACGAATTAATTTTGTAATACAATGACTCACTATGAAGCAAAATCGTATTTAATATGTACATAGACGTAGATAACTTAGGCATCCCACTAATGAGCGCAACAGCAGATGGTACGTGCAGGACTTATTTTCAAGTATAACGAAGTATTTAGATTCAAAGATGACATAGTCTCTGTATCTGAGAAATAATTGCTGCTATTTATTTCAAATGGTTGTCTAATGAGGGAAAACAGAAATTATCCTGTTTCAGTTCCTTGCACGTTTTTTTTCTTCCTTTTTGTGCGGATGTGATGTGTGTGTTGCGTTATCGATTGTGTGTGTCCCTCATCCACAAAAACAGAGTATCGCAGGTAAGTTCTGTGAAAATATTTACCAACGCCGCCTATTTCCGCCGATAAGGTTCGCAGGTCAGTGACCCGTGGTTCTCATTTCCGTACACGCAGTTTGATTGACACGGGTTATCGCGCTTCTGTTGGACCGAAACTGCAGCCTTCCTCGCGAGTCCTCCCAAAACGACAAGTGGACAGCGTAGTCGAACACTGTTCAGACAGAAAGACCTGTTCTGGCTCATTTGTTGAATCTGTTGAAGAGAAAACATATAGTTTACCCATTGGTCGCAGGTTTTCAAATGGGAGCAGTCTATTAGCAGCTGAGTACGGAGAAACAGGCAAGTGTTGCCACAAGTGACAAAATCAATAATGAATGACAACAAAGTCTTTACTGCACCGCAGTAGTGTGGACAGTGGTACGTGATATGAATTTGAATCGTTGGCACAAGGAACTCAAATCGAATCCCATTTGATAATAAATATAATTTAACTACTTTTGCAACAGATCTAGTCAAAATAGCTATTTTTTCTATCCTTCATTTACTTATTTTGAAAATAAGTATACCCTTCACGGGTGAAATAATACGATATTCATCCAGTAGCTTCGCACGTCATCGTCTTCCATGCCTAAGCCTCTTGCCAATGGAAACACTTTCACCAACTACTGCTATGTAGTCATTGTTGTATTGCTGTAAACCAAGGAAGAGTTGACAAATAAAGTTAAACTTCCTCGTGTAAGCAAGTTTTTATTCGTATTGGGAGGTTTATTGTAAACAAATTACTTATATTGTTTTGCTATGTTTAAGCCTAGAGGGGCAGAGCTTATTTTTAATTACTTGATGGATTTTCCAAAAATTAAAACATGTTATTACATGAATACAAAGAGGGATCTGTTTGAATTCATCCGTGAATTAACTACGGAGCACTCCCTGTTCTCCCTTAGGCAGGCAAAGAAACATATGTCGTACATAATTGAATATTCTCAAAATCACTAATACTATATAAATGAATCCCTATTTCCCATGGTCACGCCATAACTTGAGAACGAATTTTCTGATTCATCTTTTTTTATAAGTTTTCTAACACTTTGTACAAGGTTCTTATGTAAAGAAAAATTAAGAAAATTGCGCAGAAAATTGGAAAATTTCAGAAAAATTAACTACTAGTAGGATACTTTCATCAACGCGTTCGATTCTCCAAAGGATTGAAACAGGAATTTTAACTTAAATTTTAGTGTATTTTCCATTCAGATAACTTGCAAAGTTCAGAAGATATTAATGTAAATATTTATAAATCCATTGAATTTCCACGAGGAAGGCGGTGTAAAAATCAACTGCGAGTTAAAAGTCCTATTAGCCGTGCCTATACCATTCTTTTTTTGGGGGTTAATAGGCTACATGAGGGTGATCCTAGGGAGTTGTCAAAATTACGGTCAGTGTCCGTGTATCGCAATTCGAGTTCAATCCTTCAATGTGCGATTAAGTAAATGTTCATCCCTTAAGGGTACTGAAAATATGCTACTGTACTGGGATTACTTTTGACTGTAGAGATACAAGGAGTATATTTGAGGTTCATATTTTGACGTTTTCGATGCCGATTTAGTCATGTGTTGACCAAGTATTAAATAGTGAACCCGGATAATATAAATAAATACTCGGGCACGCAGGGTTTCCAGCTAGTATGTATATATATGTATGTATGCGTGTTTATATATGTATATAGGTGCTTAGCGCTTCACGTCAGCAAATATTAATGTCTTAATATCTAGTACCTTTATTTTAATATTACACACAAACGCGCGTTAAATTACTTTTCATTCGTAAGTACGTGTAAAAACTTCCGGCTGAAATTAAAACAAATATTGGATTTTATTTTATAATGACATAAAGTAATTTATTAAAACATTTTCCATTTCAATGTAATTTAAATATAACTAGCCAATAGCATCCTGTCACGTTTTACTTTGGTGCGAAAATATGTCTTTGGTAAAGGCAAGAGTTTCTAGACGCAAGTGACGAATACTAATCAATTCTCTGGCTGCGTGCTCGAGAAATCCAAGTCAATGGTTACGTCGCAATACAGCAGTGGAAGAGAAATGGTCATTAGCATGTAAAGGAGAAAGGCTCATAATAAAACCATATTTCGACGAAGCTCGTCGTTTGCTGTAGCAAAAATATAATTGCTTTAACTAAGGAACCAGAGATTTTGAATGAGAGCATTAGTGAATCTAATAAATTCAGAAGAAATACTTTAAAAAAAAAATAAAACTGTACAACAGCCGGGGGTCAAAAAAGACCGGGGGGGGCGACCCATCGACCGATAAAAAAAAATTATAAACGAGACAAAGAGGAATCGATTGTAGAAATTCCTGGCAGAAAATTAAATTTATCTGATATTGGTCGTTTTCCCCAAGGATACGGAAATTACGGACAGAATTCAAACCACCGACGCACCGCACCAAATCCCATCCTTCGGGACCAAAAATTACCCAGGCCGCGATCCCAAAATCATAACGAACATGCACTAAAACAAACCCGTTGACGGATTTACATAACCCCCCCACGAAATGAAAAAGAAAATAAGGAGTGATCCAAGCTCATCACAAAGGTGCTTCCACTAACCGCGTCACGAGTACCGGCATACCCCCACACCCCCATATACTCCATTTATTATATTCTAAACACATTTCTCTCACCTCTTATTACTTCTTTCCCATCATTCCCCTCCCCTTAATCCAAATCCCATACCACTCCTCCATCAATCCCCATCTTAGCGTTATTCAACTTTACCCAACCCCCCCCCTCCTAACCCCCCCCTCCACCTCTCCCTCTCCCCCCCCCCCTCTCCTCGTTCAATCAACTTGACCCGAAATATCCCATCTTTATAATATCCCTAACACCAACTCTTTCCTCTATATAAGTACCTCCTCTTCTGTTCCAGCCCCTTCAACCCGCCTCACCTCGTCAACGTTTCATAGCCATACCCCACTCCCATCCCCTCAATTGAATACATTGTGCAAGGTCCTAAACTGAATCCACCTCCACCACATCCACCACCCCCAATCCACAACCAACGGTGAAACGTATGTCCAACCCCGTGCCTGCCCCCACACCAAAAACCCTCGCACGACATTACAAAATCAATACAAGAATGAAAAAAACACGCATCCAATTGAAGCTCAGCCATAAAGGCTTTGAAATTGAAATAGTAATGAGACTAGTATTTTCACGAATATGTTTTATTGATGTTTTTGCAGGGAAGAATCTCTCTGGACGAGTGCGTACTCGAACATGTTGCATCCATAACGGTTTAAAAGTGATCCAGTTAGGTCATTGCATACCTGTGCGTTTGCTAGGTCAGACGTCAAATTGAGCCATTTGCATTCATGCCGGAATCTTAGTCAGGTTTTTGCTATAAGCGCTAATTATCGTCGAGTGCATGAGACCACGCCTTCAAATCATAATACACTTGTGGTATCAAGAATGTGCGTGAGAGATAACTGAATGTATCCGTATCGCAATGACCCTCACAAGTTATTGATAACTCATTAGTTATAATGATTTTAATTGGTAAGGAAGACTCTTTCCTACGTACGAAATTGCACAATCATAAATTTTAATATCCATTTTCACATCAAATGACTATGAATCGACTGGTGCAACAGGTTCCAACATTTATTTTACACCAGCATAGAAATGAAATTTTATTAAATTAAGAATTCCCCTTTTCCTTATGTACATCTGGAAAACGGGCTTATAACTTCAAAGAATTGTTTCCTAAATGTCTTTATTACGGTTCCGCGTAATTGTTAAGTAAAATTAATTGATCACGTTCCTTCATATTATTTTCTAATACTTCCATTGCCTGAAGTTAAACACGTATTTTAGTGTAGTTTTAGCTTCGGAAACTCTAGTAAAGTTGAATATAATCTGCAATGTAATTTATTTGTTTGGGAACGACGAAAGAAAAAAGAATTGGGAAATGATCCAGTGAAGATGATTTTAAGTTAAATGAGTGGTATCTCTCAGTAACTGTCTCGTACAAACCAGAAAATCAAAAATTAGTTACTCATAAACTGTGACACGTACGTCAGGTTTGAAGACTGTAAGAGTTGTCCGTTCGTACCAATGGATCATTGTGCCAGCTGCCTCCAAATTTGACTAGGGGATTGCAGCGACTCTCCACATTCTCGTAGGAGTGTAACAAGTACAGCGAGTCCACTCTACCTGTTTCTCATTTTTTAGGTTACGTCCGTATACAGCACGTTTTTTAGGCACTCAGTGGATGAGCTCGTTGTAATTTGGTCATGTTAATACTGAGAAGTCCTAGAAGTGAAAATTTTCGTCCTGAACCATGATCAATGACGATCGTAACGGAAATTACAACTGCCTCCTGAAACAGGGCGTGAGAATAGTACCCAATGCCAGACCTACCTGATGCAGGTTTTCTAGGGTTTTCCTTGCATCTCTTTAGGTGAAACACCGGGTAGGATCCTTAAACCACAGCCCGGGGCCCCTATTCAACCCTTGGCTACCTTGCTTCACCTTCCGCATCCCCCCTTTTAAATTTCCTTCCTATGCTATTAAAGGGGAGTTGCCTGTTTCAGGATCACCCTGATGTAGCCTGTTAACCCCCCAAAAAATTAATACAGTTGTATGTGCACCCATTCAAAAAAATTTGGATTAGAAGAAATTTGTCAATCTCTTTCTCTCCAGACGAATTCCCAAAAATTGTGTACGAAGTAAATGAATAATATAAACAATTAAGACTTATTAATTATTTTGACGTTTTTTTATTAATTTTTTGAATGCCAGAAAACTTTTTTAAATGAATTTCAAAATATCCTGACAGAAAAAGGTAATTTGTAATTGGTCTTATGTATAATCAATGTCTTAATACGAAAATGTTGAAACTAAATATACTTTTTATTTATATTTACAACAGTATTTAGCTGGAGATAAATATTTACTCATCTCAAAATTCTATGCGTAGTATTTGTAGTAGGATTAGGTCCGATCGCACTTTACCACCAGTATTTGTTGCGGCAAAATATTGATAAAAGGAAACATTGTGTACAGTTCACGATATGTAGTACGTCATAAAACTCATACTCAGTAGTTTAGGGAGGTTTACTGTTGGGGTTTTGTGTATGTGTCGTCAATAAGAATGAATGAATAATTTTAAAACTGGTAGTAGCTTCTCCGCAACAGGTTTTGCTTTCTGATAACAATACTCCTCTCCGCATTCCCTCTTCTACTGTGAACCTCATACGCCACGCTATTTCTCGCGACATATAATAGATCGGTTAAATTCGCGGATATAGTTATATTCCTGTCCTTTCGCAGTTTTATAAAAATATACTGGAAACGTAACTCATTAATGTATTGCTTCTTTTCTTGAAGAGAATGGCTAATGCTACCCTGAGTATAATGCATTCGTTGCCTGGGTAATCGTGCATAATTCTTTTACTTATGTACTCACAAGAGAACTATTTTAATATTAAGCCTCGCTCGGGCATTTCCAAATTAAAACTTCATTTCCATGATCTATGTCATTTAACTTGTAATGACTACCCTTCTCAGAGTAGCAACGAATTGTGCACTGAAAGTTGGATATAACTCAACGCGCTCGAGTGCTTCACATGTGAATACTGATATTGTTGATTAATTTCACGTCCGTGTTACTAATTTGCTGGGCAATTAAAGCAATATATCACAGTGAAATTAAAAGCAAAATTCTGCGTGACCGCCGGACCCTGAGGCTAACACAGTCTGACGTTCCAGAGAACTATTAGCAGTCAGGCTTGCTTTTTATGTTTCGCTGAGCACCTCCCTCTCCTACCACCCACCACCCTTCCCCAACCTCCCACCCCCTTCCCTCTCCATCTCCCACCATCGCCATGTTTGCGTGTTTTGCGGTCGGAGGCAAATATGCAAGTCCGGTCGGCACGCAGATAAATAATAATTCGTCGGTATTTCCGAGCGCGGCCAGGAATTTGCACGAGGCCTTTGTCAGTGATAGTGGGGGCATCTTTTGTCCCTGTTTGTAATCGATACATCGCTCTGCCTCGTTAATTCCTCTGGGCTCTTCGACGTTCTCATGGCTTCGTACTTCGGCTCGGATATCCGCCCAAGTTTCTCACCAGGAGTTCCCTCCGGAGATTAAGTACTGTTCTCCAACTCTTTTATGTAGCTTCATCGCCTGGTGTTTGTTCAGCTGGTAATTTAAGTGGATTTAGTAATAGGAGAAACCTTGAAAGGTCAGGTAATGACAGGGCTTTTGTAAATTATATTTTTGTACTCTTGTCATCAGCACTTTCGTTCTCAAGACGGAAAAACAAACTAATAAACCAAAACAACTAAAATCATGAGGTTATTGGTTAATTAATCGAACCAAATTACTTAGATTATTGTTAAGAATATTCTGATTAATTTGTCTTTCAAGATAAGTTATATATATATATATATATCAAATTATAAAGGAATAGGTATTCAAAATTAGGTTATAATCCTAAATTGCTTTTGTATTGTTTCATTTTAATTTTTGATATTATTAACACTCTCCCGACAACGATCTTGTTTCTTACTAGCTAACCCCCGAAACTTTGTTCACGCCGAAACAGTTCTGTTTATTTTGCCCTAAAAACGAAGCAACAGGTAAAGAATTTTGATAAAGTTAAATTCATTGAATATATAAAATGTACGGTATCATCTATTTATGATCGCTTCAGGGTAACATTCTAACTCGCAGTTGGTTTTGATTAGGTATCGCAATCATACGCTTCGGAGCCTAAACCTTGGGCATATGGCAAGAGTTGTCCGCTGATCTCATTGGACCAGTCGGTCAACTGCCTCCTAAAATTTGTTCAGACGCGGAGAAGGGAATGCTGCGACCCCACAGCAAACTCGTCTCCCGACATTCGGAAGGGCGTGTGAATAGTACCTAATGCCCGACCTACCTGATGCAAGTTTTCTAGGATTGTCCCGACGCCTCTTTAAGTGAAACACCGGATAGGATCCTTAAACTACAGCACGGGACCCTAGTCAACCCTTGGGCTACCTTGCTCTACCTTCCAAATCCACCTTTTTCAATTCATTTCATATGCTATTGTAGGGTAGCTGCCTGTTTCAGGATCACCCTCATGTAGCCTGTTACCCCCACCCCATCCAAAAAAATAAAAATGAGCAATTACTAAATGTTAAAATTTACCTGACGCGACAAATAAAACCAATTTAAGTATACATTGTATCGACGATCTAAAGAACTTTATTATTTCTCAGGGAGTTAGCTCTCTGCCAACAATAATTTAATTAATATTTAAGTTTAATCTCCTGTTTTTAAACCCTCAGTTTCAGTGACCTGTTTTTAAAGAGTATCAATATAAAGTCATTAGTCCTACCGTCTTCATTGTAATTTATCTTATTCAGTGTCTTATTTATAGCATATCAAATCCTAATTTTATTGTTGTTAAATTCAAAATCATAAATTAATTATTTTATTCTCTTTCAAACCAATAAGTTAAACTCTAATTATTACAATTGTCGCTCAACTGTGGTGCTTAATGAATTAATCATAAAAAGTAAATTAAACCCCATGTGATATAATTTTTACTCACGCGAAGTTGCAAATTGACTAAATTAATTGTGTTTAATTAATAATTAAATACTTGCATGTTTCAAAAAATTGTTAGGCGCGTTAAATGTAGGAAATAGATCGTTTTATTTCTTATATAAATGCCAATGATGTTGTTACCCAGCAACGTCTACGAGAAAACCATTTAAAGGCACAATGTAATCAATTCAAGCCTATGGATAAGGATAACCTTTCGCTGCCTTTCTTAAATGATGTCTAGTAAGGAATCCACCCGAGGGTGTTTACTGGTTTCCCGCAACGCATAGGAAATTAAGGTATGTTTTGATTTCCGCACCATTTGTTTTCCACTTCGCTGCTTAAATATTCCAGTAACCCTCCTCCACCGATGTTGCCCGAACACTCTTATCTAACACACGTGTTGGCCGTAACAATTGTTTTACGGCAGAAGTAAAGCAGTTTATGGGGCCAGCCCCAAGGTGAAACATTTTATGTGCCATCAGGCTCAACTCAGCTGTGCCTCTTGGATAGGTTTGGTATTCAACCGAAACAAACATAAATATTAGACATTTATGACATTTTAGACAAACCAAACGTTCTTACAGGACAGTTAGCGGGAGAACTGTAGGAACTGTCTTATCACGCAAACCTAATAGTACACTGGCTCAAATATTTTTCCAAAATTTTTTTGTTGAATTTTTTATTATTGCATGGTGATACTAATACAATTCCCTGTCTTTTTTTCTTGATCCAGCCTGTATAGCTGCCGTATATTTGAAAAAGTGACGCAAACAACTCTTTTCTTATAAATTGGCAGGTGTTCTGAAATATATCGGTATTTACTTTTCAGTGTTCTACGTTTTTGTTGAAATAATATTTGTGAAGCTCTAAACTTAGCTTTTCTTAATTATGGCCAGGATAACAGGCGAGTAAAATGTAAAGAACTCATTTTATTTACCGTTCTCTCGTCATTGTCAACACATTGATCAAGGTAGTCACCTTAGCCTACGGATATTTAAGTATTTTTGAACCTATCAGTACTACTCTGCAACTAAGTAGGCTCCTGGTTTCGAGTTTCTGTAATACAACAATTTATCTACTGCATTACATTTCCCGTTCCTCTTTTAGTAAGTCGATCCAGCCCCATGGTCATTCTTTAACCAATATTTTTGTGATGAAACTCAAAATAAAATTAATGTATACTATTAGGTTACAAAAGCTATTTTAAACTAAGACATCAAACAGAATTTTATGAAATACTACACGGTTGAAAAAATATATTTATCAACAGGAAACGTAATGCTGAAACTGTGGAAATTCTTGGAAAGAATTTTAGTTGTAACAGGAGAAGTGACCTTTAAACGACTTTCAAATGAAATAACTCGTATTTGTTAAGGCAGGGGCACACCCTTTCCCTAACTCTCAGGAAAAATATTAGTGTCACAAGTCTATCTGGTTTCTCTGCTGGAACGATAAGATAAAGACAATTAAAGACCACACTGGCAGCATGCCCTTTCCAGAGAACCTGAACTTTGGACAAGCAATTAAAACAAATGAGGGCAACCCATTTCGTCACTCCGTCGTCGTAGTGACAAAAACGTACAAGCGTTAAAGTTTTTAATTAGTCTGAATTAATTTTGGGGGATGTGACACCTTTTTAATTAAATGTTGTTCGAAATTTTTGCCAAGGTGTTTTGATGTGAATGAAAAATAAAAACAAGGAAAACCGGCGAATCACATCCTTTGACAGCTATCATATTATATCTGAAAATCGATTCTGACAAAGGATTCAAGTCTCATGTGTGCGCTGATTACTGCATATGTTAGCTATTTAATAAATTATAAGACTCAAATGTTCACCTTTCTCAATTTGAGGAATACTCTTTGTAGGGTATTTGTCCTTCTCCTGTTTAAATGTATTTGACGTCATAGCAAACGGGTTGTAGCGGCTCACAAAAAGAAATAGGAGACTGTATAGACAAGTGGTGCAATTAACGTAGTCTCGTTAACGGAGTTCACGTAGGCTGAAAAACAAACGTTTACCGAAAGTCAACATCAACACCTGCTGGTTGTGTTTCTAGAACGCTGACCTACGTCAGAGATAACGTGAGGGGTCCATTTGCGTTGCCGAGACAAATGTTGCTCGTAAAGATGAAGCTCGCTGCTCGCAAACGTTCGACGCCAGTGTAATTTAGCGGCCACTCGTGAACAGCTGATGTTTTACGAAAGCCATCCATTGAAACTTTGTCCCAAGTGGTATGACAAGTACGTACAAACTAAGCTTAAACCCGTACGGCGCCATCAAGTATGAATTCAAAAGGAGTGTACTAGAAATAATATTTTTTTGAGCTACGTGACTAATGGCAGCTTCGCTTTAATATCAAGTGATTTGAAAATGGGATGAGCCGATCTTTAATAGGGCCCCCGGGCTATAGTTTAAGGATCCTACCCTGCATTCATCTAAATGTGATCCAGAGCAAACTCTGGTCGGGCTCGTGCTACTTCCCACACGTTTCACATGACTGAAGTGGAGTTTGCTTTGAGAACACAGAACTCCCTTCTCGATGTCTAATTATTCTAACTGTGCGCTCAAGATCTACAATCAGAGCATACAATTTTCAAAATAGACCAAGGTGCCTTGTGTGACCCTCAGTTGAAAACCAAAGAGAAATAAATGCATTCCAGAATTCAGGACAAGAAACAGAGCTGAGGCCAACTGCCACAAGCATTTTAATCTTTCTACTGTATCCATAAATTAATAAGGCATACTACAAGAAAGGAAAGTCATTGAATAAGGACTGTGGGGAAAACACGTTAAGTTACACGAAATCATGACTGAAGTAGCTCGAATAACAGTAAAAATTGTGTTGTGTTATTCAGTCCTAAGACCGATCTGATGCAGCCCTCTATTTTAACCCTATCTTGTGCAAGCCTTTTCATTTCCTCATAGCTAGCACATCCCACATCTATCCTAATCTGCTTTGAGTATTCCATCCTTCGCCTCCCTCTTTTGTTCTTACCCCACACACTTCTCTTTCTGGTCTAAATCATTTACCTATCTGTCAAAAATGATTTAAATTATACTGTAATTTTATTTAGTTTCAGTAAAAATTAAAACGGAAATAAATAAAATTACAGTATAATTTAAATTATTTTTGAGAGACCAGTAGATGATTTAGACATGTTATCAGATATTTAACTGTTCAAAAATATTAAAGTAAAATATCTCGTTATTAAACGCGTAAATGAATGAAGACCCATTGATATTGATAAAATTAACATATTTATAAATTTAATTGTTAAAAGTTATTTATACAATTGTGTGTGTTAGGCAAATAAAGCTAGGTGTGAGCTTTACATGCGTGAGATAATGCGTGGGTCTTTTTCACCCGACGGATATTCGAATTGAATATTTTTGTGTATGCAGTAGGACAGAAATGTAATCCTTTTGTACATCCCTTTGCTTTGCCATGCAACTTTATTTCCTGTTTTGTAATGTTAATTCTTCGAATTGCTTTCTGGGAATTTTTTTCCTGCGTGCCACTCCTCGCGTCAGGTTTTCAGCAATGCGTTGCTGGTTATACGCGCTGCACCCTTCAAGTAAATGGTGCATTTCATTCCATTGGATTTAAATACTTTCATAAGGGAAACAGCAAGGACGGAAACGAATTTTGAGTGAAGTTTTATGTGAAGAAGCTGTGTATATTTAGGGAGTTGAGAACAGGGAATCTAAAGATAACCTGTCACACAAGGAGCACGAATCTTCGACCTAGGCAGATTTTAGCGACGATGGTACCGGTGTTTGAAGCACATTTGTGGTTGTAGGCCAAATAATTCAATGATGAGATAAACTGGAGTTTCACTCCACATCTTGAGCAGAACAGCCAAGTTCGTTTCTATGTATTTACGGAACTCCACCGTAAACGACAAGGCTATAAATACAAACACTCCAGAGTTATTTTGTTGCTTTATTTGTGAAATAACGTTTCCGAACTTCATCAACAATATTGTCGTAAACAAACAGTTTGGTTCTGTATAAAATAGACCAAATCAAATGGCATAAATTAAAATATATACAGTCAGATTGCCATATAATTTACAATGTCTCAAAATTTGCCTACTTTAATTTATTATTATAAAATAGTCCTTGAAGTTTTTACACTCTCGTAACTGTAATGTCAAAGATAAATAATGATTCCTAAAAATTTTCTAAAATGAAAAAATCAAGTATATCACTACTCAGATATAAGATGAAGGTCGGTAAAGAAGAATGTGCAATGGAGAAATAAAGTTATTAAGCATCGTCAATGGATAGTTGTTTGTTATAACACTACTTATTAACAATAAGTTCAAAGAAAATTCACATTAATTGATGACTGAAAAGAATGTTTATATCCTATTGCGATTCAAGTTTACGATTAATTAGAATAGTCGTGTTGTTGAACAGAAAACTTCTCTTATTTTAAAGGTCATACACTGACATCGGTTTCGATTAGTTTCCTAGTTCTCAAGTTATTCCATAAATTACTGTTTTATAACCCAGAATTTCTTAATAATTAATTGCTACGGAGGTTATTTTCGATTGAATTTGAGTTAAATATTTATTCCGAACCTGCAGAAAATTTGATGTGTTATTCCCTGTGGGATACTACTAACAATATAGTTTGTATGTCACACCAGTAAAGACTTGTTTATATTCGATCACGATTGTTTTAAATCACAATTTTATTTGCCACTTACACAGAATCCTTAAACCATTTAAGGTAATTTATCGTGCAGCAATTGAGACGGTAGCGATGTTGATATGAGTATCTTGGCACATTACGAAATAGAGGGACGTATAACATTTAAGATAATAATCTTTGATGATAAGTTCATTTCATCATAGCTTTGTCTAAATGAATCAAGGATAGGGAAATATCGATCAGGCCGGGAATCTAACCCGAGACCTCCGTTCAGTGCGCGACCACTTTAACCATCTCAGCTACCCGAGTCGACTGCACATTAAGCATTATGGGCTCACCCGTAACTTGGTTGGTCCAAATTCGCACAGCCGTTTGATGACTCAGTGACGATTAGACGTTAGAAAGCCGCATAGAGTATTTCTATTGTACAAAAGCTTTTTATGGTGGTTATATCAATATGTTGTAGTATTCAGTTCCAAGACTGGTCTGATGCAACCCTCCATGCTAACCTGGCTTGCGCAAGCCTTTTCATATCCGCAGAACTAGCACATCTCACATCGTCCCTAATCTGCTTAACGTATTCTATCCTCGACCTCCCTCTTCTGTTCTTACCCCACACACTTCCCTCTAATGCAAATTTTACAAGACCCTCGTGTCTTAAAACGTGGCATATTAATCAATCCCTTCTCTTGGCCAACGTCCTCCATATTGTCCGCTCTCACCCTATTCTGTTTAGATCTTCCTCGTTAGTGATTCTATCGACCCATCTCATTTTAAGCAGTCTCATAGCACCACATTTAAATGTTTTCTATTCTTTTCCTTTCCGAAACTCCTATTATCCACGTTTTGCACAGCTATGCATTTCTCTTGTAGCCAAGCCTCTTTGACTGCTTTCCACTTCCTATTTATCTCATTCTTCAAACGTCTGTACTGCTCTTTACCATTTTCATCATATTAACTCCTTTCATCAATAATTTTTATTATTTCTTTTGTTATCGGTGCTTTTAAATACATGACGAAATGTTGGTTTCAATTGTCATGAGTAAATTTTTCATACGTAGACCGTATATCATGTTCGTGTAATACGACGCTATACCTGTCATTTAGTTGCGTTCTCATTCTGATACAATGCTGTAACATTTATTGTAGTTTTACAAGATTCACAAAAGGCTTAAAAAAATTTTCCGAAATATATACGATATATGGTGTAATTTTGATTTAGAGGGTACTGACTTTACAGGACGCTACCCACTCCTTGAAACGAGCGGCAATCCAATCTGTGAAGGCGCTAAGTCAATTCTGGGAATTAGTGCTACTTTACCTTCCGCAGATCCAGTAATTGCTTGAGTCTATCACGTGGTTTCGCAACTCTGTGACTTTTAATCTTGTCCCATTACGCTGCTCTTCAGTGCAGTAAACTACTTCTTACTGTTAACAAATGAAGATTGCTCAACAGTCCACCTGCATTTATAGTAATGCTCAAAATCAAACGATTTGTGGGCCAAAATACAGTGTGCCAATGGATTATTCTTATTACCTCGTGTGGTCAGTTAAAGTATATCATACCACTTCTTCGCCCCGATTAAGAAATTAAAAGTAAAAAGTAAGTAGGTTTGTAGAGGACAATAGAGAATCATCTTATGACTTATGAGACTTAGTTGATCTCTGAAATGAATTCGGTGCACACAGGATTGGTGGAATGATTTCACACCTATATAGCATCGATTTAACTTCGCGTTCGATATCGCTGTGCAATCCAGTTTCAAGATTTATCAGGCAACCGGCAACGATGCCATGAGCATCCATTCTTCGTATCTGATTCAGGATTTCTTGTCCAAGTCACTCCCATGGTCAGCCAGGGAACCCGTTCCGCTCGATAGCTCTGTGGTAATCTTTGGCCATCCGGCACTATAAAATTCCGGCGTTTGTCAAAGAGAACTGAACAGTGTTCTGAGTACAGTTTTTTTAAAGAAGTATTTCAGAAATGTTGCCAACAACGACGGGACAACGGGAAGAATCTCGTCGTAAGTAGGATACTTTTAAGAACGAAATTATAAATAAATTAATTTTCTTACTAAATATCGCTAACTTCGTCCTTACCTCGTATAATTGAACAGATCTGAAAGTTGATTAAAGACATTTAGTGGCTGTTAATTGGGATGATTGTCACTGGCAAAAGGGGAACATCTTTAGTTGTTTATTTTCGTCTGTTAATTAGACGCAGCACGCCGGAAACAACAGTGTCGCCACTTACAGAGCTCACGTCACCTCCCTGGTGCAAGTGCCAAGGAAAACATTTCTAGGAAATCTCTGAAGAGGCTGCGTGGACCAGCGACCTGGATAATAGCAACTAGGTTGATCAATTTAGCGAGGGGTTGCTATGGTCGTTCCCATTCAAACAAGGAGAATACAGTCCAATATCAATATAACTGAATTACAGTCCAGTTCACGCTTATTCAATACAGTGGCAGAGCTAAGGCTGTCAACATCAATGAACAGCCGATGTAATGAGATGCTTAAGCTACATATGTTGCCACATCCTCCAACAAATAATTAAGCTAAATGGTCATGTAAAATTTGATTCTGTTTAAATGACATGAAACCGATCCGGTTCCTTTTTGTATTTTCTACTTAGGTGCTTATTTGTGTATTGGGTCAAGGTCATCTGCAATGTGAATTATAAGGCAGCCTTTTGCATATTTGTTAAGTATTTTAAAATAATATTACTCAAAAAATATGCTACTAGTTTCAAAATTATTTCCTGTAAGAAGACTGAAGAAATGCTTCAAATACATTCTCCTTATAAATACAATTGACAATTGTGTATACTTTGAATTCTCCACACAGAAATCTACAACCGTGGAGAAATTTTAGCCAAATTTTTATTTCTATTTGAGGTGATCTGAAAGACTGTTGGGGTAAGACACGCCTACTATCCGGATATTTGAAAAATGAAAATACAACCGGTATTTACGTCTAATAATGATTTATCTGGTTCGAGGTTGATAGTCTTTCACAAGATGTTATTTGAACCCCGTTCCTCATGGAAGGGAGCACACGAAGGGGGTGGGCGAAAGGAGAAATAACACGAAAACAGCCGAGGTTATGGAAGTCGCTGAGATCAATGACATTCAACATGGAACTTGGGTAACACTGGACACCCAGGTGGTAATAAATAAACCTATGAAACACTTTCATAAAAATTGCATTTATATAATAGTTAAATAAGTTTATGTAACACTTGTAATACTTAAACCCAATAATTTTTGGACCTAGTCGTGCGACGATGTTCATTTGGAAGAAACGTAAAAATTATTTTTAATTTTTCAATTATTGCACTGCCTGTATTAGACATTAATTCAAATGTGATCAAATAAATGGCACAAACCAGTATATGTATTGTGCTTTACTCATTTGTGTCAAAAACTTGAAAGCTGAAGTTAATATTTCTAATCCAAGGTTCTGAAAACTTAAACTCTATGATATGAGAATTAATCTCAAAAGTATAGATTCATAATAATGTTACCTGGAAACGGCATATCATTTCATTGTGGATTACGTCCCACTGTTTACAAATGTTTACTTTTATAGTGTTGTATACTTGTAATAGCCGGTACACAAATTTGTCTGGAAATATTTTGTGTGTCTTGAAAACATAATTCAGGGTATTCCTGTGATTAATGCGGGATGGCATCCAATCACCTTCGTCAAGTCTGCATTTACTACTGCAGTTACTTCCATGTGTATGCTTTGTTGGAAATTATGGTAAAGCTTTTCAACTTATTGACCTTAAATCACTATTGTGTCTTGAAGTTTTGCTCCACAAGGTCTATTAATGCAATTGATAGAAGCATTTGAAATACTTTATTTTGACTCGGTTGATTGTTTCTCTAATTAAATGGACATGATCATCCACTTCTGGATCCCTCTTGTTTTGATGACTGGTCTCCGTCGAGGAATATCTTTGTGTCGTTTTCATTATTATCATTGTGCTGTGTTTTAAATAATATATAGGGAGGATTAAAATCTACTAGAATTTCTATACGGTAGAAGTTGTAATCTGTACTAGCTCGTTTGCGTCCAGAATTTCGATTCGAAACGGCTGGATGTTTCATCATGACCTTCACACATTTTGTGCTGATTGAACTGGTTCTCACAGATGCTAATGTCATTTTTCGCTTCAGGTATCCTGAAAAGTTGTCGACTGAGCCCCTATGGTGGCAGTACCAGACTCCGAGGCAGCTGGGGTTAATTACCTGTAATGACTGCGAGTGCATGCTCTCCGCTCCGCTGGAGCTCACTGGAGCATGGCGGTTCGTATGCTTGTCCCATCACAACAGAACCGATACATGTTTGGTTTCCGAGTAACGGCTTCGACGGAAGTAGCACGTAGCCAATGCTCCGTGGCGAAGCACAAAGTTCAGTCACGTTTTGATGTGTTTTACTTTGTTAGACAGCGACCGTTCTTTAGCGTCTTTCTCTTTTGGCGTTAGCAGTGTGCTAATGTATTGTGTGTTCAGTCTGCCTTTGCAAATCGCAATTTCTTTGTTCAGAAACGGGAATGTTTTCTCAACATATGGCAACAGCTTCCGAAGTTTCTAAGTACTATTTAAGGGTGAACGACGATGGTCAATAACAATGTCAGCAAAATAAAGAAATTTCATCAGAATATTGCCGAAGAAATGGCCGTTGAACATGGTTTCTCACCCTCGACAGAAGACAAAAATTCCTAATGATTTACAGTGTCGTTGGTTGTTGGTCTCGTATGGAAAGATCTGATGCGAAACTCTGAACGATCACATTAAAATAGACATGAGACAGGCAGAATTTATGTAGTGTCTAACCAGACTGAAGGTTGGAATCAAGAAATTGATATTAATGAGTCATATATTTGAAATACATTCTGAAGCGGTTCACTGACCTCGGATTTTGATACCGAATATCACGTTACTATGAACAGTTTTTCAGTACATTTATTTCCCTCATTATGTTACCAGAACATTGCAACATAAGCTGCTCGAGAATGCAACACTTTTATGGAATAAAGATACGTAATTACAGACATTCTTTCTTTGAAATCATAACGACTTGCGTCCGAATTGAGTGTTGTCAGTTCTTTGCATGAGTGGTGCCTGTTGAATTCGCATGATATAGTTCTGAGCTTTTCAATGCAAGTTATGTAGACAAAGCCAAGAGGCACAGTCATAATGCAATATATAGCAGTGATACGACTATGCAATTGGATGTCTCACACGCCGCTATTATAATTGCACCCAGCTTGCCCGTTTGTAGTCACTCTGCTGTGTGGGGTGAATTGGTTCCCAGTGACTAGTGCAGATTGTCCATGATAAATTCCAGTCTTGTGTCACGCATATGTTGTTCTTCTGAGCCCTATAAAAAATCTGCCTTTGGCATTCGACATTTACCAGTTGACAAGAGTACGTAGGATTGGCATAATTTTATTGTATGAAAGATAAATTTTAATAAAACAATTTTGATCTAACTTATTTGAATATAATTATCAAATTATTAGTACGAACTATGTCTCAGTCGTTCTCATTCCGAGACTGATTCTGTAAATGAGATACACGTATTAGAATGGCATTTCGTACAAATTGATGAGCTAAATATTGGAACATTTCTCATCGTTTCTGCTATATTTACCTGCATTTACTTCTTGAAATTTGAGAAATACACTCTCTATCTTGCTGTAACAAAAAATATGTACACTGTAGCCAATGATGCAACACGGATACCAAAAGACTTGGTAGACATATACAGGGTGTAACTTAACGTGAAGATAAAATTTCAAAACTGCAATCACATTGAGAAAAGAAAACAGTGCAGTACAATACCGGTACATAATTACAGAGTTATCCCAATTTTTATAAATATTAGTGCTTGGCGACATGCATTTTTATCTGAACTAAAGTGCGAGACTCTGTTACTATTTTACATGAGGAAAATATTCAAAATAAAATTGATATTGGCATGAATACTACTTGACATCCACATAAAACCTACATTTAATGGCTCTCCGTGCATCTTGTCGGACAGTACGCACTACAACAAGCATCTTCGAACGTGTTTGAAACTCAATGCGAAGAAGAGCAGTCGTATTCAAAGTGAGGTCTCTCTGATAATTTCATGTGATATGTGAACAGAGCGCTCCAACTAATTCGTTGAACTTAATACAAGCTGATCAGATACGGCAAATTACCAGTACTCGTTTGCGAGTGCTAAAAAGTATTCAGGTCAACATCGGTTTTCTTTGAAATATGCTTCCTTGTGTAACAATGGTAACCACAGTGTCGCATTTTAGTCCAGATAAAAAGGCTTGTTGTCGTACTAACATTCATAAAGGTTCGGAAAACTCTGTATTCATGCATTACCGTATGGATTTTGTAAATTACTTTTCACTTATCTCAATAAAAGGAGTCTGTTCCTAAAATTCTACTGCCGAATTTTGCTTTACCCTGTGTATTACTCACAAAGCTAAAATATAAATAAATGTATGTAAGTACAATATTTTCTGTTAGAAAATTATGATTGACTTTTATTGCACAACCACTTAACATTATCCACACGTACAATTCATTTTATTATTCTTGCATAAATGCTTGTTTGTACGCATATGTTTAAAGTTTAATTGGGTTTAGTTTCAATCCAAACCACCATTTTTCATCCAGACAGACAAATAAATTTGTAAGACGACACAGGGCGTTCAGTTGGAAACCGAACACTCACGGCGATAGCTGCTGATCGAGAAGTGCCTACATAAAAAAGTGGAAAGCTCTAAATGGAGAAAATGCGGTCTAGTACGTAAGTTGTCAAAACATAGCCAATTTTTTTTATGTTAGCTCTGCCCAATTATATTGAAATATTTGTCTAACGTTAGGATCCATATAGTTCAATGGTTACCTATGAAATATGTATGCATTTATTTTTAACAGTTGGCCATTCAAATGCTAGGTTATACTGAAAATATTTCGGGAAATGGCATATTTTAAAAGGAACCTACTAGTAACGTCAGGTCAAAAATCGAACTGAGTTATATTTAACTTCGTTTTGAAATGAAACGTACAGTTTCCAATTTAGTAATTGCCTGCTAGTTCTGTTCGATTGCTCGATATTGATAAAATATCCATTTTTCTACGTATGTTCCTCACCCTTTCGTCGATTCGATATACGGCAGCAATCATTTTGTTGCATATTGGAATTTATGCTGGGCTGAAGAGATAGAACGAGAGCACGCACGCTCCGTTGTTATTCAGCAACATCGTTTTGTGCATATGCACAAGCGACATCGGAGAGCGACGCGTTGGTTGGTATGGAAATCGTCCGATGTTATCAATAACACGGGCGCATCGTCCCCATCCGCCATTCGCACAATATTGATATTATGGATACATTCGTGGCCCGCTGATATTATCCGTGATTGTTATTGGAAATCAGTTCTTCTGTTGATACAAGCGTTTTGCACCCAAACAAGCATAGCTACCAAAACGTCTAAATCGGGAGAAACAAAATGTCGATCAGTGCAGATAGCATTAAAAGGTTTTGTCATTCACGGGGTGTGAACTATGACTATACAACAGTGGGGACTGTTAAACGGCCTGAAACAGTAGATGCAAAAACTACTCCTAAAACGTAAACGAAATTATATTTATACAAAATATGTTGTAATAATTTTTTTAATTCAATAATTGCATAGTTTCCAACTGTAGTATTATTTTCCTGATACAACACTAAGATCTATCGCCAACTTAGTTGTGAATGAGAATTAAAATTTTAATGAATTAATATTTTCTGTCAAGTTACTTTTACGTGACTGAAATTACAATTTTCTGAGTTCTGAAATCGCCAGTGTGCGAAATATAATAGACCTGCCTTTACCTTTGGAACAGCTGCTCCAAGCTATTCATCGTGGTCGTGGCATTGTTCCCTCTCTATGACATTCAATAGTTCAATAGCATACCCGTCATTGTTAGGTGCTGTGTACAGTACATCGTAAATTCCTAAATTACACAGACTGCGTTTATTTTATTCTTTTCGCCGTTTGTTTTTCCATTCTCTTACACTCGTACAATTTATGAAATTTCAACGTTTATTGTTCTTGTAGTACAACATTTTAAGTGTGTGACATTGAGAAACGTGCATTCTGTCAGAGAATCTTCTATGAGAAGTCACATCGTATAAACGACAAAGAACCAAAACGATACTTATTTCGTGCTCTAATAAACGAGTCACACGTCGTCATTTTACTGATTTCGTTGTCGGTAGCTTATTAAATAAACGGATGGGATTTACTAAATATATAGTTGTGACCCAAAGTAATTGCCCATCATGATAAGAGTTCCTGTAAATTCTTACCTGTTCCCAGTTTCACCTCTTGTTGCCGCTGGAAAGAAACTAGACCTAATGAATAACATACTGTGACGTAATTTTTATAATTTATAAAAATTGTTAAAAAGTTTTAAATTTATTTAAATGGGTAGGTGCCAATAAATCTAAATTGTGACTTTTAAAACAGTTTTTATTAACAAATGAATAATATTCAACAAATTACAATTTTATAAATTTTTAATTAATTTTATTTGCCCATCTGAGCCTTAATCAAAGAAATAACATAGCAAGAGACTTTAATACATTTAATTACTTTACTAAAGGGCTTTATGACGTGTTTATACGCATAGCAGAGCGAGAGATTATTACTTTGCATTCATTCTCCCCTAGTTTCTTGGTTAACCGAAAATCTTGGATTCAACGCAAAGGCAGTTTCTGGGTAGTGTGTGAAACGCAGGCCTCTGATGTTTTTCCTGGTTTTCAGTTTTGTTTATTGCTGACACTTGAGTCAGATCGCATCTCCTCTCTGACTCATTGAGGGCAGCCAGTCCGTCTTTCTATTTCGCTAGCTCCTCTCTGCCCTCTCGCCTCCAACCCTCTTTTCTGAATCATCTTTCGAGGTCCTCTCCACCTCGAATCACATCTATAAAATTCATTGGTCTCCCCGATTTTTTATCTACCCCAGGTTCTCCAATGGGGTTGGCGTCACACTACCCTTAAAAGTTTGGAAGGGGCCACCCCTAACCATCGTTTGGGTCAACCTCCTTGCTGACCTTGGCTGACGTGGGTTTTTCGCCGGGCCAAAAAAATATTTACAAAGAACTGAGACTATTCAGGCGCCTGTCAGACTTGACGTTTATGACCCCGGAAGGGTGCCTTACGAAAACCTCAGGATCTGTACTCTATGGAAACTTCGTACAGAATGAAATATTGAAAAACGACACCCATACCAAAAAGAATAAACAATGGAAATTTCACCTTTAGGAGCTGCACGACGAGGAATCTGACCTTCCGTAGTAGTTCCAGGCAAGACATGAAACAAGCAAAAAGAGGCACGAAAAACTAAACTAAGTTTTAAAGCTACGAAATAAGAAAATTTACAAATGAACACATTCAATACTTTTTAAAGAACATTAATTTCATCTGATAGGGGAATGATCAAGAAACTCCTTCCTTTACAGAGTAAAACACGCCATTTAGTACAATATTTTTACACCAACCTTAGATCTGAGCGATTTCTAGTAGCGTTCTCGTGAAATTTGAAATAAATTCATGTTCCGTTTTAGTTAAACGATCCACACATACACAACAGACATGACTATCCTACGTCAAAAATGAATACACGAAAATCATTCTCTGCTTTCTTTCTTTTCTCAAAACAACCAATAGTGGATCCGAATCCTCGAGAATAACTTTTTACGTGTTAAAACGTCAAAGCGCAACATAATGAGCACGTTAAGTAATAATTTATATTACCTGTCCTGGATCTTTCAAGATTTTTTGTCTTGTAACGATGCCATGCTCTGGCTTGCTGTGTGACACGTGGCACCGTCCTGTTGGAAGAAAACATTGTTCTTGCCAGCATTTGCCAGTTGAGGCCACAACACATGAAACGACTGCCGCATCGGCCTCACAGTTTGATAATACTGTTGTTTATGATGTCCAACCGTAGATGAATTGTGTATCCCGGTATGTCAAATGCTAATGAGTACGGCTGTTAGAGGAGCGCGCCAACATTTTCTGTAATGTTGCCAACATAACTGTTAAAAGTTTTGATACCCATCTTTTGTAAGCTTTTAGAGGGAAATTTTGATTAACTGAATCGGATTTTTTCTATTAAACACATACTGATGATAATAATAAAGACAACTTAATACCACGAAATTAATGGTAAATTTAGTAACTGTTCGTCAAAAAAATCATATAAATAAATAATACTCGACGAGCCCTTAGGAGTACTTCGGTTCCTTCTGCTTTCTCTAATTATATAATGAGAAATGTGATCTTTTAATTAATTTTTTAAACTTAATTGGCAAAAAGTTCCATTTATAGTGTAAAAGTAGCTTTTATATAGGCAATGGTAGAATATATTGTTAATCTCCATAACTGCTATGCAGAAAACGAAGACTGCTTTATGGAATGAGTCTTCACATTCTATAAATTAGAATTAAAAATTTGTGATAAAAATAATAATGCCATTAATGTCCAATAAATTCAAAACTCAATCACATCAGGCATAATATGTCGTAAATTACGTCAGATAACAAATAATTTATTATACGTTAAAGTGTAACTCATATCGTGATATTTTGATATATTATTACTATTGAAATGTACGTTACTTCACTCATCGAAATTGCAAATAGTGCTCAATTTATAAATTAAATATTGAGCTAAATTTGTATAAATACAACAAATATGGCCAAAATGCAGTAAGAATATCTTTGAGATTACATATCTTAGAAAAAAATGATTGCAGAGATTTCAGAGAACAGTGATAATGTGAAAGATCATGCACCTAGAGTGTTATTTTACCTAGATAAGATAACATTTTTGCAGCTATGGGTGATAAAATAAAATAAATACGCAGAATATGTGAAAGAAGTAATGCAATAAATTGAAAAGGTGACCGCAGCGTTTCTGTTTTCTGCCATGAGTAGTATAAAAGCAAAAACTGCAAAGAGTATGATTTGTGATTCAAAAACAGAAGTAGAGCAAGATGGAACAGTGTGAAAGTTTCGGTTTCCTTGGCATTTTTACCCCTAATTTCGGCCCTTGGTTTTGCGGTAGCGGTACAAAATTTTCTGTTAAGGTTTTTAATTGTTAGTAACCATATCATACAAAATTTATTTGTTAAGAAAAAAAACACATGTTAACTCTATAAGATTAAACATAAATCGGATGAATCACGTACGAGTCAATGTTATTCCCAAAAATTGTCAAAAGTAATTGTAGTTTTTACCAGTAAACAAGTGATTCTTTTTTCTATTTTAATTGTTCCTCATTTTAAAATAATTTTTAATTAAGATTATTTTAGTTGGGAACGATAATTGATACCTACCGATTATCGAGTCGGGAAGTATTCCATATATGACCCGAATTAAATCAATATTGTTACATATATGGGACGTATACTTCGTTTTTATTTCGATACTTTTAGAAATAGCGCAATTTTATTTTACAAAAATTAAATATTATCTTTTTAATTTTGTGTTATTAAGTTTGTTAAATTATTTTATTTTTTTATACATAATAACCAAAGTATTGTCACAAATTTCAGTTCTCATTATTCTTAGAGAACTCCGAAATTGCACTCCTTATTTTTACAGAATGTTAATTGCAAATGCTGGCTGAATCTCCCGTTAATATTAGTTAAAATAATGAGAAGATATACAATGCTATAATGTGTTTACTATGTGTAATAATATTAAATAGTATTTTCCGAAATTAAATTATTATACGATTTTACGAAGAGTTCACCGACATACACTCGCATAATTACGTTGAAAAACATTTTACGGTGGACTTACAAAAGCAACGTTATTAATTCTGAAGCTTTTGCGCAGCGAGAAAATTTACGCATTACGAAGTCCCGCCGGTAGGAATGAAGCATTCCAAAGTGAGGCTGGTAAATTTTTGAGGTCTCTGGCAGAGCTTGGCCCGGTTCCCCTGGGAAGACCGTCTCTTTGCTGGCCTGGCGCACTTCCGCTTGTGTTACGTCTGCAAATATTGTCTCGCTAACCTCTCACGGTAATGAAACGTCGCTATTCTTGCTCATTTCACGCCGTCTTTCCGAGTCATTTAAAATATCACCTAATATCTACAGATCATGTATCGTCATTATGAGCTATTTCAACCCATAATTATGGATTGTATTATAGTTGCATTTACACCGTTCATCCTCCTTACTTCTCTCTAATATTATAAATGTAATGAAAAGAATGGCTGACTTTTAGCTAAAAGTCAGAAACTATTTTGTATTAAGACGTTTCCTCCCCAACTTTCAGGATCTCTTAACTTCATTCTACAAAAAAATTAATATAATTACAAAATACATAATTGAATATAAATAAATAAACTTTGAATGTTGTTGTTACAATTGTTCGAATTTCATGATATTACTGCAACATCCAATGCCGAAACGAAGGAAAACAATGTTAACAGATCGCAGAACTTATATTGTTGTTACTACAAGAATTACATTTCAACAATGGAAGAACGCGCAATTTAATCATAATAATACATTTATAGAAATTACATTACATCTTATGTGAAGAAATTCGCTCAAAAATAGAGAATAAATGTTATAAATATCTAAAATTTAAACGTTAGTCGAATAAATCGTGTGATTTTTACTCCTAATTTAATTCACATTATAGGATGGCTTAAATTCAGAAAATAAAATAAGAATATTAGGAGAAAGGCAGAGAAGATGCGAAAAATCCAGCATTAGAAAGGCGCCAGACTGTCGCGAAGAAACGTGCTTGCTAGGTAGGTGTAGGCGGATTAAAGATGTTTGTCCACCAGAGGATGTTGACCCATGGAAGTTTCACAAGATTTACCCCTTCCTTCGTAAGTGCTGCTGATCCCTGACTTCACGAAAAATAGAGAAGGGGAAATGAGAGATTGGAAGGGAGGTGACACGGCGGTGAAACAGGCAGTGTGTATTTTGAAGTTGAAATGCAAACGAAGTAGCAGAAGAGAAAGGGAGCAGTGTTGTTCTTAAGTTTGGAGGAAGAGGATTTGGGGAGATAAAATGCAGTAAGAGTATGTTTGACATTGAAAGGAGTGATAATTATAAAGAAGAGAAAGGAATGTACTTTCAGTAATTAGTAGAAATCAAACATAAAAGATGCATAACGAAATTGCAATATTACAGCTAAAATTGTGCTGAAACATGAACGACCTCGTCGAGATAGAAGACTGATTTTTCCTTGTTGCCAGACTGTGTGAAATCTCAGTTTTTCCGCCTGCCAAATATCACCCTGTGGTAGAAAGGGTCTTTACAGCTTGGTGTAGAATTACATTTCTGTAATAAAACTATTAAAAAACCAATAACAAATCTTCAGAGTTATGTTTCATTAAAACAAAACACGCGTTAAAATATTATACAGGAACTTTCGGTAGTAAGTTACAATGCCGTAATATACCGAAAACCGACATTTGAATGGTATTGTAAGTTATTTCCAGAAGCCGCAACATCATATATTGACGGTTGTTTGAAATAAATTTAATATAAGGCTCAGAACTTGTGATTGGTTTCTTGATCTTGTAATTAGCAAAGTAAACGGTCCTGTTTTCGAAGCAGTACCAAATTATTTATTTATTATTTATTTTACTTCGCGTCAATTATCATGGAATTATTTATTATTTTCATATGAAAATCGGGATATGACTATAAATTATAATTAAAATTATGTGTAATGGAAAACTTTTTAAGTTTCACCTCCAAATTAAAAAGACCTTAAAATTTCAAGTATTAGTCATATTGATCTTGCTCTGCTAATTACGTGTTTTCTTTTTCAAGAAATAATCCGAAATTTAAAACTTCCGGAAAAATAAAGCAGATTTCCGAACGGCAAGTATAAGCGGATTAGAGAAGATTAACTTATCTCATTTGTTACGAGATTTTGAGAGAAAAAAAAACAGATTTTCGTTGCACTAAGAGAAGATGATTACATTCAGAGTATCGTGTTTCAAAGATTAAGGGGAACGCGGAATCAGCGGGCACGAGCTGCACGTTTGTTAAAGTACTTATAAATCGATATCTTAACAACTGACTAGCTGAAATTACAGTCCTAAAATTTCAGGGTACCACAAAGTTTCTCTGGAAAATTCCTCATCTGTGTATGCAAAATGGGCCCTACTTAATTTGTTTTCTTAGGACACATTTAATCTTCATTCATATAATTAATGCCTACAGAAATGTGCCACAGATTTTTTAAAAAAAATGAATAATTTGTCCTTTTCACTAGCATGAAGCTTTTAGAGCAGATATTGGCAATCAAATTTAATATCTCCACTACTGCTCAACTTTCGTTTTATTAATATTAATATTAGTATTATTATTAGTATTAATATAACTTAACTAGTACCTGCCATATTAGTGACATATTTAACAAGCGTAACTCCATACATAAATTTCAGCACTGAACTATTTCAATAATAAAATATCTTTAATGGCAAAATATTAACGTATTCACCATGAAGGATATTTTCAACGCATTATTATTTAAAAACTCGTTAATTTATTATGTACACGGTGCCGGTTAGAATCGAGCAGTTGAATTATTTTTAAAAACAAATTGCGTTGGTCAACTGGGCAAGTTTCGTAAAAAGAAACCTGTACCTTTGATTGGTGCGGATTATGAAGTGTTTTTAAACCTTCCTGAAGGTTATTAGACGGTTCTTACTATTAGATTAGCCAAGAAAAAGAATGACTCTAAATTAAAGTTTTATTTAATTAAGACTTCAATTTTATAATGTGATTTTTCCAAACTAATGTAATGTAACAACGATTTAAATCATTTAAAAATAATAACTACACGACGATATTGTGATAGCTTACTTGCAATTATTTTATGTAAAACTTAAATGCTATAATATTAGAGTGTGTGAAATAGGATTGTGTAAGAATAAGGGTGGGGAATGTAGGAAAATATCCCGTGCGTAATATATTTTGATCGCGCTGTTTGTATTCGTGTAACAACATATGATTTTATTGGAAGTTAGAGAGCAGAACTGTATTATCTCTTTATGCTTCCTCGTACAAATTCGACTGCTTACAATAAAACCTCGCTATCTCTGCTTGGAAGACCATGATAAACTGCTACAGTGGAGAATGTTTAATAGCTTCCTGTTCCATACTCGACGATTTGCGTAACGGCCAACGTCTTTTCTCTCTCCCAAAAACAAATGGTTTACCGTAATAATCTGTCACACATAGAGGGTAGAATATATGTAAAAATGTGTTCGCAAGTAGTTGCAGCTTTAATACGAATAATATATTACCATGCGGGGTGATTTAAAAATTTATAATGTTTAGAAATAGTAAAAACCGTTAGGATTTTATTTTATAATTGCATTAAATTACATAAAATATTTACAGGTTAATTTAAAGTAGAAAAAAAATTCTTAAATAAATATAGCTTTGCCTTTTATGAAAATTGCAAGGCACCACTTGAAGCAGAATAATAATTTTATCGAGAGAGGTTTATAGGACAATCGTCATTTTAGAACAATTAAATAAGGAAATTATTGAATTACATTTCAAAAGAAATATAATGAAATAATAATTGAGATGTTTGCTTACATCGTCCATCATAAAGTGGAATATTTACGTTGGAAACAGTAGATTATTTTTTCTAGTTCCTCTCCGAACCCCATATTTTCCATGTTGATCACCTTTTCTTCTTCGGAAGATTATGGATCATCAATTTTGGTCTTAATTTATCATGGTGTATAACTAAGCAAAAACAATTATATAACCTCATAAGCCTTGTTCTCTATCATTTTATCCAAGGTTTCCCCCTCCTTGGAGATGTCATCTCCTTTACCTCACTTATTCTAGGCAATAAAGTTGTTTCTGGACAACTTTAGGGTTTTACGGTGGACTGACACATCCTTTGTTAAAGCAAACCATTTACAATTGTGAACACATTGCACCTGCCCATTGAGAATTTATAAGAGGTATTCCGTTATACCACAACTTTTAAAAAATAAAAAACTACAATTAAACTAATATATTTCACAATAGCAATACATTCAATGTTATAAAATCGTAACATACCACAACGTATTACTATTTGTGTATAACGACCCAATATTCAATTCAGTAATTTAAATCCGAATACAGTTTAATCACTTTTCCTTTACTATTACGTGTTTTAAAACTGTTTACACGTTTAAGCCTAACCTAAATTATTTTATCCGTTTCAGGCTTATTATTAGTTTAGGGTGAGAAATTATCGTTAAGTCATAATAATTATTCCGCAGTTTTGTGATCTATTTTTCAGTACTACTGTTTACAAAAACTTTCACATTTTATTTATTCTTACAGGTTTTAGTGAAAATTTTACTATTTGTCTGATGGCCATGAGAAATAAAAAATACCTGCATGATATCAATAAACGAGTCTCTGGATTTCATACACTTAACAAGCAGGATGCCAATAAAACAATATCTGTATTTCGCAATCTCAGTGCTTCTACTTCTACGATAGACCGGCAGCGAATAGTGGCACTTGAGACATTTTTCGGATTACAAAATTCTATCTTCATTACCGCTCGGCAAGCGCGGCGGTTTTCTTAGTTCAGCCACTATTACTGGTACGTAGGTGGGGTCTAGGAAAGCGATTCACAATGGTCCGATAATTGAAGAAAGAATAAATATTTTAAAATTACTGAATAATATATAACCTTATGTACAATTAAGCTTACACTGTCAGAAAACTAAAAATTAAAAAAATAAAAGAGTATAAGCGTTACTTGAAGATAAGTAAAGGCAACAAAGGGGAACAAATATTATCAAACATTACATTTGGGATTATGAATAACGTTATAAATATAATATGATACAGATATTTTTATTTAAATTTAACCATTGACGGGTGATGATAGAACCGTTTGGAGCTTTGGAAGAAATAACTTCTACTGACACAATTATAGATTCTGTAGGAATATGCGGTTATCGTACGGATTTAAGCAGTGTCAATGATTTATTGACATGTTGCAGTGGACACGAGCAATATGTCAACAACTCTAAATCTGCAGGACCAACGTTCCCATATATGGCTTAAATTAATAAATTTTACACAAATAATTTTCTCTGTAGCAATTCGCGTCGCCGTAAGTTTACCAAACACTGACTTGTTTTTTACTCCTACGTTTTATAATATGCTATGAAAATACTCTATAATAAATAGTGCTCAATAAGACCACAATAATCTAATTTTCTTTACCAGCTAATCTAATTTATACCACACACACTCGTCTCTTATGGTACGATTTTTCTCACGACTACAAGTACCTTTTGTTATTATTTGAAGTGCGCTAAAAGCGCTGTTAGCAGAACTAAGCATTTCGCTCCTCAGTGTTTCAACTTTGCAACGAGTAATTTAACTTTTTTCCTCTCCGTTAATGCTGCCGGCAGTGGACGGACTGCGCTAGTGGTTATCGGAAAGCGGAGATAGGGCAGGATTAAAATTCAGAGAGAACTTTTTATATTATCTTGTCAAGTGTGCTCGAGGAGACTCATTAGGAAAAAGCCCGTCGCAATCAGAGCGCCGGTCTCGGTGGGCGCAATCACGCATTTTTGCGGACGTCCAGAGAATGATGCTCCAGTTCCATTGCTGCGGAAATTTAAAGAGCTACACTAGACTTAACCGATTGGCCGCGAATTTAGGCAAGATAGGAGGGGACATTGCTTTATGGCTCCTACTCCTCTCTCTCTCTCTCTCTCTCTCTCTCTCTCTATATATATATATATATATATATATATATATATATATATATAGTAACGTAAAATGAGAATACTATAATTTATTTCACGTTATTCTGGCTCAGTCAGCTGCAGCGCTGCGCTTTCGCGGCGCAGAAATGTCATTTCTCGTAACTTGGAGATTCAATTATTAGGGCGCCAGCTACTTCTGCCTCAGAAAATTCCAAAAGTTTATTTTTCACATTATCAGCCATTTATTTATCAGTCATGAGAAAAAGTAATCTAAAGCAGGGCATGGCTATTACACACTCAGTGGAATCAGTTCCACTTGCTAAGCTTTAGACTTTGCTTTGGCCTAACACCACTTAAATTCGTGGCTTTTTCGTTAACCGAAATAATCTGCGCAGTCCTCACGAATTCACGAACACTTCTGCTCCAACTCGCGATCCGACGCCGACTGCCCCCACACTAACTTTAATCTTACGCCATCTTACAAGTAATAGGTCACATGACCCTTTTCAACCAATAGCAAGTCTGTGCTTTGCTGTCGATTCCTCTTGGAACCACGGCAAGGAGTCGTGTGCACACTACTGTGGTATCGTGGAAGCTCAAACGACATCCAACAATGTGGTGTGAGCCGTTTGAAGGCTGACTTTATCGCTTTCTGAGAAGAAGCTGTAACTTACATGTTACTATATATATGCATGTGGGCGCCAATATAGACTAAGAATTAATGGATTATGTTAAAAAGCAGACTGGCAGTACTCTCGGTTGGTCTGTATCACTAGTGTGTCAATCATTCATTATATACTACGTTAGGGATGATATCGATATTTAATTGAAATCACGAAACAATGGCTGTGAATAATGCTTCTGTATCAGAACTTTTAAGGGAGCTTGTAAGTATACAAAAAACTTCAAGGTGGGCGATGAAAAAGAAAAAATTGAAAAAAGATAATTTAATAAAAAGAAAGGAAATATAATAATAAATTCTATGCGGAATGAGTTCAAATTTTATTCCTGTAGGTGTTGTTTCGTGGAAATGGAATTGGTAAATATAGGGGTTTTGAATAAGGTTGGGTTGCTGTTAAAAAAGCTGTGTGTGAGGTATTAAAAAAATCCTTTTCTATTTGAAAGGGCATACATGGGACTTTCAAATAAAACAAAAAGAATTTCAATAATACCTCACACACAGCTTGTTTTATTCCATATCAACATTTCAACATCGACCTGCCCTTTTGAAAATAATATATATTATATCTTGCATAATAAACTGTTTTTTTAGCTTCGCTTGATGTTTCGCATCCTTGTCGTTTGTGTATTGTCGATTATTTCCTGTTTTCACCTGCATATTTTTGATAACTGTTTCCCCATATCATATCGCTTAGTTACTGCCAGTATTTGTAGTTATTTTGCTCCGACCTCGAAAGCGTAATATTCCATATGTTGGTCGCTACCTCCATTATCTGTCGACCTGCTTCTCACGAAGTCATTCTTCGTGTGATTTATTACAGTCGTCTCGGATTCGTGTCGTTTCATATTACTTGGAATTTTATGGCACATCAAACTAGTAAGTCTCCAAGTATACCTTGAACGGTTAAAGTATTAATTTTATACAAATTTAAGGTCGGTCTGCAATTAACTGTCTCTCTATAGATCCATGTGAACTATATATATTACGGCACGATTTTACAACTTCGTATTCTTTTAAGACGTGCCCCATGTGCTCGATTATTGTCGGGGGTGCTTTTGGTCTGTTCATAGAAAAGTACATTGCTCTCGAGTCTCGAAACGAGACGGAGGTCCGCGTTAGTGCACACGGAGAAGTTACAAATTTAACCCAACCAAAATGCCGTCATTGTAAATGATTACATTGAGTTTAATAAGTAAACATTATAAAAAATTCGTGTCGTTAATGTAATTTAAGTTCAAAATGTTAAGTGAATGGTAATAATTGGAAAAGGGATTCCCGTGTTTAATAAATAAATATTTTGAAAACCGATTTTTAGAATAAAAATTATCTGGCACCAAAACGTTATGGAATATAACGTGATAAAGTGATCGGATGAACGATGGCGCAACGAAAATTCGAGGAGGACGATTGTTTATGTATATATATATATATATATATATATATATATATATAAAATGCGTATGTGTATACACAAAGGAGTGATATGTTGAAATGTGTTTATTAGCTCTGAGATCGAGCATCGCGATCGCGGATGCTGTACTCCCTAATTTGCTGTTAAAACGGTCTGGAGATAATGACTCAGTTACTGCATTGAAGATCAAACTGCCACGAAGTCCTGCTGTGGGGGCTTTAGCTGGTATTAACTCGTAGTCTTTGCTTTCAAACTCCAAGTGATTAGATGAGTAATTCATCGACGGAGCCGATGGGATTAGAGGGATTAACTTGGCACCGGGCAGAAATAGTAAATAAACTGCAAGTTCCAATTCTCGAGAGTAATACTTGCATCTTTTAAAATACATACAGTTGGAATAAACTCAGGGGATAAAATGTAATCACATTACATTTAAAGCGAAGTAGTTTAAAATAAAATATATTTGTAAATATATACATGAGAATATATATTTGTATAAAGTCTATGCTATTGTATGTGTATGATTTTTTCAGCCAATAAGATGAATATGACGCAAGGTCGAAAGCTACTTAAATTTTTCCAAGCACAAAAAAGGCGTTTTCCGAGACTATCCTGGTTGTTGTTTTTATTCTACAATATCACTTATTTAATAATTATAATTAGTTGCAATGTACTAATGTAAAATATTAAATAACAAAGTAATTATTATCATAAAGTGCATTATCACGACGTTCTGTTTTTATAAGACCAGACACATAATATACAATAATTTAAGAAAAAAAATTATTTCTCTGAAGAGGTGTTGACACCATTGGATTAAGAGAACGCGAATCAGGGCTTTCAATAACCACTCTTCACTCACTAATATTTCAATATAAAACAGCGAACCACAGAGTTGTTTGTGACATAAAAATATTTCAAATTTACTTAATATATATATGGAAAATAAATTCATCACCTTTAATTCATCTAAAACCATTATGTTCATAAAACTCGTTTGAAAATTTGTTAAATAAAAATATCTAGAAACTTCAAACCAGCAGAAACTACCTTCTCTTGGAACTGTTCGATGGATTGGAAAACTTAATTTACTTACATTTTTCAACTAAAATAACATTCTTATATAAAGTTTTTTTCCGAAAGTTTTGTTTTATAACAACAAGCAAATAAATTTTCATTGGAAATGTTATCAGATTGGTACAGCGTTATATTACTGAATAAGGATTTTGTCGAACTATTTATTTGGGAAACTGTATAATTGAAGCTGTTCATTATAGTAAATAGCATTCACATCTCATTTTCAATGTCTATTGGTACAATACCTATAAAGAATTCTTCGTTGGTGGCACAAATAAATACAAAGCCGAGGTACTCAGAGCATATTAAGCATAGCTCGCAGCGTGTCGTATTCCGTTTGTGTCGGGGAGCCTGCATTATCTTCGCTATCGTCATATTTGATCTCAGAGTCATGTAAACACGTTTCCAACATAGTAATTCACACTTGCGTATATTTACTATAAATCTACGTGATCTGTTTGACTTAGATAAGTGGTCGGTGGATAATAACTACCATAACGTAACCACTAATATACATCATAATTCAAAATTGCTGTGGATGACTTTATTATTTTTATAAATGGTTATTTATCATAATGTTAAACATTCGTGAATAAAAATTTGTATTTTACACGATGATATATATTAAACGTTAGTAGATGAAACATTAAAGAAAATTTGATGTGGTGATTTAATCCTCAGCAAATCTGTGCTCTGAATCTCTACCCTAGGAGGAAGACTAACTTGGAGTCGTACCTTAAACCATAAAAGTGATTTTACCTATCTGCTGTGTATATGCTTATCTGTGCACATTGGTACGTGCTTACGTGTTTCGAGCGCTTATCTCTTGTAGTTAACGGAATGCACGCAGGCTGATGTGTACACACACAGACCGCGTTTAGTTAAAATGTGTAAGAAACGGCACACGAGTGAACAAACTCAATAACGGAATGAACTGAAAATTCTTAAGAGGAATATACTATTACAAATTCAAATATATATATATATATAATCACTAATAATAATAATATAATAATAATCACTAGTACGTAAATATAAAACTTAATCACAATTTTCTTTGTGTGTGCAGTCCACAACGTATATTTTAACGGAGTATAGCCTAATCTGTCAAACAAAACCGGTGGCCCAGATCGCTGTGCTAACGGACAGATTACAGAACAAATATTAATCTTTTCATCTTTGGTTCCACCAAACCTAATAAAACACCGTTTTATATCCAGTGGAAGAAAATTAAAATATGATCGATATTAATACAACTTTTCTAGAAAAATTACAGTCCAATTGAGTAATTTAATGAAACCTAACAAACAGGATCACAGAGATCCTGGATTCGAATCCTGGCATTGGCATGTGTTAATTCCCCTGTTGTAATAGCTAATAACGACTCTAAATAAAGATAAAAGGAATTCTTCCATTAACAGAAATGAGTTGTCTGAAAATATTTTTCACGCCTTCCCTCTAAATATGAACATGTTTAATTTAATTAGAAAAATAAGTTTAAATGATACAATAGTTTAGTCTGTCTAGTGGGTTTTCTCTACATACATTTATTTGAAGAACTTTTTGGTCTGTGTCTCGTTGTATTTTAGGTAGTTATAAATCGTAAGTATGTATGCAGTACCAAGATTAAGCACGTTGTATTTGCCCTAGAAGTTTGCTCAAATTCTATATTTGATTACTCGTAGGATGTTTGAGGCTTAAAGGAGGTGTCTTAATCTACTTAAGTGAAATAATGGTAAGCGGAATCAACACAAGCAATATCAAGCTTTTGGGTACAAGTGCAAAGACAGGAACGGAACTGTCTACTTGCGTTTGATCTAATAAACGGTAAGTTACAATTTCTCATTTCGGCGTCTCAAAATTTCCAATATCAAAGAAAAAATATTGGAAATTGAGTATATTAATTTATTTTTAAGACACTATGAATTCAGAAGCTGAAGTGACTCAATGAAGAACAGTGTTAATAATGTTCTCAATAATGACGACTTTTTTATCATCTTTGCTGTTACAGTAAATACAGAAGGCACCTGTTATTTTCTATCTTCTATTTTAAGTCCATTTCCAAATTTTAACATCATCGACTATTATTATTATTAGAATCTCATTTACTGTTCTGAATATCATAACTTTGTTCGATTTACCCCAGAAATTTTTCTAATACTGCATTATTTATCTGAATGCTATTATTTCCTTTTTATATGTCAAATTTCAGTAATTAATTATTTGTAAGCTCTCAATTCTGTTTGGGCTCAATGCGGTGGATATCTTAGACTAATAAACTGTATTTTGTTTTAGGTAAGGACAATGCAGTATACAGTGAGATGTGACCGAAGTATTGTGAAGCCGTGAAAAGGTATGACGTGGAATGAAAGGGCTTCGAGTATTCAGAGGTCCTGGCAATTCTTTCACGGTGTGCTCGTAATGTTATCTAATCTGCGTGGCTGACGTAAACGATGGAGGTGTTTGCCAACCTCTCCTCCAACTGTCGGGACGATAACAGTCGTACCACCTCCAACAATCCCCACATCCCATTTACAAACAAATTTATGTCATCCCACGCGTTATCCGGTAAAGAAACTTTACCTTCACACACCGAGAGTGAAACATCACAAGCTCTTAGTAACTTTTTGGCACCAATAACATTATTTCATCAAATTAATCGCTATAGTAAATCATAATTAACGTGAAGATAATGTTGATTATTAGTTTATAATTTCGTTATTTTTCAATCGGAATTAATAACTTTGATTCGTTTATTAAAGTCTTACATTATCACAATCGTATTACTTTGTATTATATTCACATAAATTAGTCGGTAATTGAACTAACTTGATTATTGAATTTTAAGTTCACCTTTGAAATAATTCTCCAACGTCCAATACTATTATTGACAAATGTAAATAAAAAGTGGTAAAAATGACTAAGAGTCAAGAGAATTAATAAATTAATTGACATCACTTCATTACACAATGTTTCGTCACTTAGTTTCGGATTTCATCTGCTATTTCAACTATAAAGATACATAGGTAATATTGACAATGTGATATACCATTACTCTTAAAATTAAAATTACTCACAGAAACAATAAACTTCAGGAGAGAAAGTTTGGCGTGCATGTAGCTCGAACGTTGAAGCCGAAATGGCAGTTAAAACAATTAGCTTTAAGGAATTTGAATAAATAATTAAACAACCAACGTATTGTCAGAATTAAGATAATGATACAAGGTCCAACAATAAGTGAAATAAAACGTCAAACGAATCCTAAATTTTCTTTAAATTACTAATATCATTTTTAACATCAATAGCCGATTTGTTTGATCTGATGTAAAGCTCATCATTATAGAAAAGAAATTGTATTCTACAACTAATTTATTTTTTTCCAATCAATCTCATGGATATTTAAATATATATGATTTGACAAAACTGAATAATTTTGTATGTTATATTTTTGTGCTCATTCAAGCGAGTAATTAATCAGCGTTTAGTTAGACTAATATAACAAGAATTGCAATCCTAACAATTAATTTGGTATACAACTTAATGTTAATCAATTAATTAATAATTATTAATTTTATATTTTTAACAAAATTTAAATTTTTGAAAGTTTTGAAGACATCCAATCTATTTTATAACTTTGTATAACTAATTGATGGGGTTAAGAATGAAATAAGGGAACTACGCCTAATGATTATGGAATGTGATCATTAGGAAAGTTAATATTATTTAAATGGTCAATAAAATTTAAAGAATTTCGTCATTAAGACCTATTTTGAAGAGATTATACAAAAATATACAAATGTAAGGAAGAGGACTATTAGTATAAGAAGCAATAATTCTGAAGGATAAATCTGGTTTATGCATTTTAGGAAGAGCAATGTTAGCAGTTAAAAACAAATAGTGGAAAGAGCCTATGATATTAATAAATTTATTAATCCTTCTGACTTATAGACGTTTCTATTTACTTTTCTAAACAGTCAGATAATATAAATAAAAGGAGTTAATTTTCGAAGTGAAAGCTCACAGCCGTGGTAAAGTAAGAAGTAAAAACTCATAGGTGATAGACTTTCCAAAACACAGTCCCCCTTTTCAATTCCCTTCTTATGCTATTAAAGGGGAATTGCCTGTTTCAGGATCACCCTCGTGTAGCTTGTTAACCCCACAAAAAACCATTTAAAATTGTTGTTTTCTTTTATTTAGTTCATACTCTAAGCGGTCGTGTTAATCAATTCTGCTATCGTTTTGATAATGAACATTTGCTTCTAGCACACAAAATTTTTTGATGATATATGTCATAAAGATTCAATTACACAATTTAATAGTATTTGAGATACGCGTTACGTTGTGGTTCTTTGCTTGATAGATTTACTAATCTTAAATAGGGTAGAAACAGATTATCAGATGGTCTCGTTTATTTCGTCAACAACCATTGTACGTTGACTTATAAATTAAATTATATAGCTATTCGGTTTGAGAAGTAGATTGACTTACAGATCTATTTTGGAGTAACGCCATCTAAGAAGCTTTGAGAATTGAATTCTCTTTAATCGCCTTTGAATGCATCTAAAGAGCTTGAAGATAATTGGATTGTCTTGCGAAGTGAAGAATTGGAATTTGTAATATTTCCAGGTCAATATTAGGTATTATATGCCTTTGCATGCAGTCTGTGGCGTCACCAACTCCAGGGAAGTCCAGGGCTTATCAGTTTTGCTTCCAGAAACTAGATTCAGATGCGAACTTTGCTTCAAATACTGATCCAAGTTTGTCGAATTTTCGTCTATTCAATGTAAAGTTGCGGCTGATAAGATTCACCCCACTTTCCACCCAGTCTTCCACCAATCCCTTCGTATCCGAATGCTCAGCGTTACTCTGCATCGATTCCAGAAGATTTAGTAACTTGATCATAATGAAATTGAGATTGTTATGTATGTATGACTATTAGATATATATTCATTCGGAACAAAGGAAACTTCGTCGATTGTTGATATAGTTGGAGGAGTTTGGCTTCTATCTACAATGGTCGAATAACTTTTAAGGTTCATGGTGGTTTCAGTTTCCTAATTTTTTAATCCGGATTGCGTGCCAGTATTGAAACATTCGTTTCAGTTGGCTATTTTCTCGAAGGACGCCCTACTGGCCATTGCAGTGAGGCGAATCATTTACAACAGTAAAAATAAGGAAGAAATAGGGAGCCACAAACTTGGACAGCATATGTATTCATTTAGCTAATATGAAAATTTTGCTAGAATAAAGGCCTGGACAACAGAAATTTGTCATAACACAGTATTTATGAGCCGTAAAGCCATTTTTAATTATAATTATAAGAATAAACACAACTTTCCACTGCCAAATATGCAAGGTGTGGCGTTGTTAATTTATTGTGCCTGATAATGTAAACTGGAACAAACTATTAAGGATTTTGAAGATGGCAGGAATAAAATATCGAAATAGAAGATTTATCAATAATCTCTACAGAAGGCAACCAGCAGTTATTAAATTGAAGGGCAAGAAAAGAAAGCAGAATTAAAGGAAGGAGTAAGACAAGGGTCGCCCATGCTCAAGCTGGACGGTTCAAGAATTTGTATTGTTTTTCGACAATTTTTAAATAAACATGATACCTTTCGTAGGAATTACATGGAAGCATCATATATCAAAATACCGATCTGCCAAGGCTTATTTGTCATTGTGTTATTTATTAGAGTGAGTATGCCTGAAAACACCAAAGCTGTCGTATTGTAAAAATTGGAGGAGTCAAAGAGTTAGACTGATAAATTAGATTCAATAAATCAAATAATCTATCAATAAAGAATAAATAAATAAAAATTTCAACCAATTCGTCAGCACACAAAATTAATATTCATTCAATACAGTTACGACGTTTCGGCAATATTTGTGGACTTCATCAAGAAAATATCAAATGGATAACATATGTGTAAAAGTGAATAATTATGTGTTAAGTCCTTACTTATAATTCTTTCACTACCTATCCAAAATATAATTACGTCAATACGTGTAACAATAATTTTTTTATATAATCATGGCACATTGGATAACCCTTAAGTGTTTCGCTGCCACGGAATTATTTCGTGAAGTTGACACCCTCGAAGTGAAAAGTGTTGTACAATAAATATGAACAGAATTAATTTTTATTCTTACGTAACCCAAGATTGCCAATTATTTTTCCCCATTGTCTTCAAATAACATTGTATGTGATCTGTAATAACTGACGAAGCGGGACATGCCTGCGTAGGAGGCCGTGCGGCCCTCTTTTGTGCTGGACAACAATGGCGGGCATTGTTGGTCCTGCCAGAGAAAGGTGTTGCAGTGCGTACCTGGGCACGCATACGCTTTTGTGCTCGCAGCTGCTGCGTGAGTTTAATTACCGCCCACGGCGCCCCGACGCCGCGACGGAAATAGTTCGCACGGCGGAAGAACCTCTCGAAATGAATTCTAAAATAGCTCCGTGGACATTAGGTCTCGCAGCGGGCGTCTTCAAACACCACGGGTATTTGCACGTGGTCTTCCAAGTTTCGTCGAGGGAAGGAGAAAAACACTGGCTCTGAGCCATAGAACCTCAGAGCAAAAATGAGGTACTAAATTGATCTTGTTTTCTATCAAATTCCTCACTACTTCTCATGTTTCACTTATTTCGTTTCCAAATCAGGCAAGGAGACACCCGTAGAATATTGTCTGTGAATGAAATTCCTGGTGATAAATTTACACAACTTATATACATCTTACATCTTGTGCATGAATTAAACTGCCAAGTCATATATGATAGTTTATGTCACAAGTAAAGCAGGTAGGCCTTTTGTTTTACTTAAACATGACATTAACAAAATTTTAATGTTGTTTATTAGATAATTTTCGCTGCATAATCTGGAGATTCCAGCGCTCTTCCAAATCTTATTGACGCTCTTAGATAACTGATAAAAAACCGACGATGACATAGAGCTATGGAGCCCTGGCTTCCTTACTATACAGTCAAAATATCCCTATCCGTTCTATCCATACGATCGCGCACCAGAAACAAGTTACAAAATTCTCCACTTTATCAAAATCGACCCCTATCCATTCGACATTACTTTATAGTTTTAATATGCACTTCTTTTATAGGTAACAGGCTACACGAGGGTGATCTTGGATCAGGCAACTCCCTTTTAATAACATAGGAAGCAAATTGAAATGGAAATTGAAATTGTAAGGTAGTAGTTAAGGGATTTATAGTGCTCCCGGACTAGAGATACAGGATAAACCCTAGAAAACCTGCATCAGATAGGTTGGATTATTGGTTACTATTCTCGCACCCTTCCGAATTACGGGAGATAAATTTGTTGTGGTGTCGCAGCTTTCCCGTCTCCGTGTCTCCACGACATTTAGAGTCAGCTAACCGACTGGTCCAAAAGGTTAGCGGACCACTTTTACCGTATGCCCAACGTCTTCGCCCCCAGTAGACAGACACCTCGTAAAACAGATAACGGTGCCTCGTCATGTGAGAACCTTGAAAATAATCGGAAAGAAGCATCCCCGAAGGTAAGCTCCGTCTACACTCTGTGGAGAAATACCTGCAAGAGAAAGCTCCCTCATTAAGTCCTTCGCTCTACGACCAACTGGAGACCTTTTGTACAGTATTTGTTCAAACTCACTGCTAGTTATAAGGTTTATATGAATGCGTTCCTATACCATTCATCGGATTTCCATGAAAGTTTGTTGTGTAATAGTGCTCTGCCCAGATTATAATTCTGACGATAATTTTTAATTATTGATGTAGAATATTTTAGGAGTCTCAATACAAATAATTGAGAAATGCTACGCTTGCGCTAGAGGCGGATATTTATGTAACTAAAAGTAGAGTCGCTTATCACATGCGACATTTGCGGAAATCAAGTAAATTAATTTTATTTTAGGTTATATAATCATAAGTAATGAAACATTTTTCCATTATAGGTTGATTATTTTTACGCTCCTAAGTTTAGTTACGGTACCAGGTGATTTGTTGACTCGATTAAGATACCGAGTCATCGCAGTGATTGTGATGAAATTGAGCTGTCACAAAGTAGGCAGGGTGAAAATTAGATTTTCAGAAATGTGACGCTCTCGCTGATGGTTTAATCGAGTGATGACTGTCGAATTGACTTCTGTAGCGGGGAAATCTAAATAAATTCGAGAATATATAAAATGAACATGTATATACGTCATTAACTATTCCTAAATTGAACATATGAACACGATTGTATTATTTTAAAATTAAAAAAATAGATAATGAGTAGAAAATGAAATAAATACCACACAACGTTTCTGGAAACTCTGTCTCTTTCACCTGGTGTTGAGGGTTTCTGAACAATACGTGATAGAACACAGATGCTATTTAAACACAAACGTACAAACTTTGTCGGGTATTTATTTCATTACCTAATTATGTCAACAAGAAACAATCTATAATTAAGTAGACAAATTGATTGAAAAGGTAAATTTTTACTAAATAAGACATTTACTACTTCTCAACATTATCCCAATGAAATAATACTCTAGTCTCAACGATGAACTTGTTTTTCTAATGCTTTATGCAAATGTCTTTTTCTTAAGTCAGTTTCCTGCATTTTCACTGACCACCTCGTTGTTGCTGTAAATTTTTGGTTTCTGGTAAACCAAAGTTTCATCACAAGTGAAAATTTTGTTGAGAAAAGAGTAGTCTCTTTCATAGTTTTTTTTTAAAGTCTGCGATCATTTAGTCTTTTTTAGTATAGTCTTTTTCAGTTCTTATTTGAGTCTTGTATTATTACGTTAACTCTTTGGGTCCCACTTCGCACTTCCTTTGCTGTAGTTGAGCTGTTTATTTATAACGTTATGAAATGTAATAACGCTTATTGCAACTTTATTTTGCTACATAAATCAAGGTATTTATGTAAAATGTCAATGCGGGTTTCAAGGGAACGAGTCAAACCTTCAAGCGGACTACTAGGACGTTGCACGTCAGTCGCTCAGGTCCGACCGTTACAAAAAATTTCTGATAGTCGTACAGCTTTCACCATACTGTAAAATTATTCGAGAAAAGATTTTAACTGCTTTTCTTACCTTAAAAAAGTAGCCACTGAACGCTGTTCAACTTATGAGGACACTTAAAACGGGCACGTAATCGTTAAATGCAATTTTGACTTTATAAACAAAATTATTTATATCTGACATGTGTTCTCAGCTCATCGCAGTGATTCCAACCGAAAATATCATGTTTGTTTCCTACATCGATTTGCCTCGGTAATAATTGAATGTCCCTCGTATTTGTTAATTTTATCAAATACAGACCATTTTTAAAAATGTATATTTTGAATAAAACTTTATTTTCTGTTACTTAGATGCAAAAATCCGAACTTTTTAGTAACATATTACGAAACCTAAGAAAGTGGCCATCCTCCCTTCCCTTAGGACCAACCTTTATTTTTATTTAAATTAAATATAAGAGCGGTTTTTGCTGAATACAAAGTTGTTCACAGAAAACAGTTAATTTAATTTATACATTCGTAATTGTTCCAAGAAACCTGCCATATGCGGGAAACATATTGTTTGAAATATTGATGTGCGAAGCCATGATTTTTTTTTTGTTTTTGGCGTTTAATCAAATCGAAATAATCACTAGATGCATAAACATACAGGTACAATTTCAATTTTTTAATTTGAGGCTTGTTTGTTTCCAACAACGAATTTTATTAATGTTAAACCGCTAACTCAACCATATTTATATTAGCTATTTATAACATGATATTGTTTGTATTCTCTCTCTATTTGAATCAATTTCGCAACTAACATTCAGAAGAACAACGCCAGACAAAATGTTTGTTGGATAATTTAAAAACTTTAACGTTTTTTTTAGTGCTCGCAGCACTCTGGTTCGTTGTCGATCGTTGAATTAGTTATGAGAGCCTTAATTAAAGAACGAGAGCAGAATGAAAGGGCTGCAACTTTAATTTCCGCCGAGGGTCGTGTGATCGTGTAACTTGTACCAGTAATAGAAACGATGCCTCATAAGCGAAAGCGGAATATAGATTCGTCACTGATGAATTTACAAGCCGCGCCCTCAACTTTCAGCCGCGGTGTAGTATTATCAGACCGAGAGGTCGAGGTTTATCGAGAATTATCACCGAAAATTATCGGGGAAAGACTGTTAATATTGGAAAATCCTTTTCATATTTGGAACAGTTAAAACTTAGAGGGATATAATAACTTAAACAAGAGTATAGCACGAGCTGCCTAAATCACTATAACTAGAAGAAAATATGTTCTTTTTCACACCAACAAATATAAAGTCGACACCTATTTCAGTACAAAATTTATTGCACGTTGTTCTGCCAGAAGCTTTCAACCTTGCGAAATAAAAAAGTTAATTTATAGACAGTAACTTCCAAATAGAAAACAAAATATAATTATTGACATAAAGGCTGGAGTGATGTTTGCTCTACTTGTAAATCACCTGCTTATAAACATACATCACTTTTATACTTATTCGTATTTTTCTGTACAATTATTTATATTCACATCAAGTATATTTAATTACAATTTTACATTTATGATACATTTCACTTATTTTAATTTTTTTAATATACACATCATTGAAACATAATATTTAATACGCAAGTAACCTGCCATTCTGTGTTTTATTTATTATAATTCATATAAAATTATCACTCTTGTTTCAGTTAATCTCAAAATAAATTTATTTTGTAATGCATGTGAACATAATTGATCAAGCATTACAAAACCATTTATAATGTTTACGTCTGATAGGGAATATTCTAATTATGATGTATTTACTTCAATTTACTTAGTTGTAGGACGTGTTGTGGGATAATATTAAAGGGTTCATTATAAGACAATGGGAAATTTATTTACAAAAGAACTTCATTAGGCAATGAAGGAAAAATTTACAAATTTTGGAGGTTCGGCGAGCGACCTGATCTCTTATTTATATCAGGATAAGAACCCAGGGTGAAACCATCCCTAGACGTTTAGGATTCGAAACCTGACATCCTACCTCCTTTGTAGTGTGGCATCGTCTCTCCGCCAGCATCTCCGTTTAGGACGCTTCTTCAGCAATGAAGGAATTTTGAGCTTGGCAAGCATAAAGATTCGTTCATGTGTGTCTGAATAATAGGCAATTTTAATTCACGAATTGTCTCAGGGTATTAATATATTTACACGTCTAAGTCTAACATACAAGTATCGTCTGTATTGTCGTACTGCATTTCTTTATTATTAACTACTTCAAAAAATCTATATAAACCAACTTTCTTATTTACATTTATACTAAATGTGGTCAGATTTTTATCTGTTAATGTTAATGCCCTAGGTATCGTTTGCTACGTTTATTTTATGGTGAAAAGAATTATTAGAAAAATAATTTAATAAGGTGTCTGCTGGTATGGGTTTTTTAAGCCATTTTGTGTCCAATTTGTTATTGTCTATAACTATTGTAAAATATAAATAATGAATTTTAATAGAATTTTGTGTTTCTACCCCAAATTCAAAATTAATTTACCTTTAAATATGCTTGTTTCGTTATTATGAGAAACAAATGATGATGACGTTATCACGTTGTCCATGAAATTTCATGAAATCTCATTCTCTCAGAGTTAATGTGTGGTGTTCATTACAACCACTATACAACGACATGAATAAAGTTTACATAAAGCTTGATAAATATATTAGACAGCATTGAATTCCCCAGCACAGTCGACACAATTTAGCAATCAAATGCCTGTCCCCGGGGTTAAGTGATAATTATCCAGTATTCAGTGTTCTATACTTAACAATCAAAGTATTTATACCAATATCTTGTATTTAGGAATCGTCTCTCTCCTTAAATTTTTATTTCAATCGGCAAACTTAGTTCCAATAACAGCCACATGATCTCCAGTGGCGACACACCTCTTCTATTCATTTTTCCAAGTATATTTTTCACTTGTAGTTATATTACAGACGAATAATATTTAAGAGTTTTAATAATGTTTCAATCCGACACTATTCTATTATTGAATATAAATCATTAACATATTTTTTACGTAGTTTTGGTTCTATGCAATTTTTATTGAAACAAAATGAAGGCTTCATTTGTATTAAAGAGAGAAGTTTTCTGCTTTCATTTAAAACGTATAATAGCTTGAAAGATTAATATTGGATTTTTGATTTAATAGTATTTCAATAAATTTTGTTTCTACTTTGCATATTATTTTTTTTGTGAATGTAAAGAGATTCTGGCGAAGCTAATGATATTTCTGATGTACAGAAATTTACATAAGACGTCGAATTTGAGAAATTGTAAAGAAAATTATAATAAACATTCAAAGATTTAGCAAAATCTCTCTGGCAATGTAGGTTGTGAAGAGAAAAATAACACCAAATACAATGATGAACTCGTTTTTTTAAAAGAATAAATGAGATACTGCATGATCGTTGTGGGCAGAGCAAAGTTGCGATCATGACTTAATCGATCTAAAATTGCTCATTATATTATTACACTTTCCTTCGGCAATTATTTGTATGCTACTTTGGGTCTTAGTTTTGGTGCGATAAACTCTATTTTACAACATTTTGATTTATAATGACTTTTATTCGTTAACACAGTAAAAAAAACTTACAATCCATATAAACTGCTTTGAACCTAAGTAATAATTTTATAAATATTTTTAGTAGTGTGAGGCTTTAAAGTTTAGTCAAATCGGTAAGAAGACTTGTGTTATAAAACAAAGAAAAGAATGCGATTTTAATTTTGCGGGCGGTGGCGACTCGGCAGGCCGCAGGGCAGCGAGATGTCGCGTGCTCCAGGTATGTCTCTACTCACAAAGGGCCAAAGAAGGGTAGTTGTTTGCCATCCCCCTCGGCGGAATAGCTTTAGAGATTACGTAGCACGAGAAGCTTTCAGCGACATAAGTAAAACATCAATTTAACAAGGCATTGTCTTAAGTTTAGTCTCTTCGCGAGCTCACAAATATGATTCTCAAACGTTTAAGTAACTGACCCGAATCATTAAAACATTGTTGTAATACTGAAAGATATTCGAGTTCATGTATTTATTCTAAGGTGCTCGGCATCAGTATATGCTCTATTTAAACCTTGTACAAGCTATAAAATAAGCGTAAAGACTGAACTGTATTCTGCTAGCTAACATGCTACTTGAACAAGGATTTATTTAACAATAACTAGTATTACGAAATTATTATCAATATCAATAACAAAATTACAATCAATATAACAGTTTTTATCCGAAATTATAAACTTCTATTGTTCGGCAAATTGTAATTCTTTCGCTGAGTGAGAGATTTCATATCTATATTATTTATAAATTTAATGGATTGCGAACCAGAAGGCTGTCCGTTTAGCTATAATACAGGGATGATGACAATAAAAATGACGGTATTATTCAGTACATTTTTTAATATATATTTTTTGGGTTTTCAACGAAGAAACGATACTCTATGTATAAATTGATTGAAATGCCATATCACAAATTTTAGCTATAACTAATAATAAAGCAGAAAACTTCATCACGAAAGTTCCAAGATTTTCTTTTAATACAGTAATATAAATTGAAATTTTGGTGAATTTCTAACGATCTTCCGTTGATTTAGATTTTTTTTTCAGACCACTCTCGAGGCAATTTCAATAGCTGTTCAACAGATGTCACGCTACTCACACGAAGTTTTCGAATAACTATTTTCGTTTTAGATCTAAAGTTTCGCGAGTAGATTCTACGAGACAATAGACATTTTAACAGAAGGGTGTGTAACTCTCACATAACCCGTTAAGCATTATGATTACATATCTTTTAACCATGAAAAATATAAACATTTATGTAATATTTTATTTAAGTAACGATACTAAATAATTAATAAACGTGTAAAAGTCTTAGAAGCAAATGAGTGTTTGTTGGATTATAAAATAAGGACCAGAACCATATACACCCATTATACAAACATTTATTAAAGCTGCTGTGCCTATTTAATGTACCAGTATATTTCTTGATGAGATTAAATTATTATGAGACATCGAGTTGGTTATAATAAAATCAACATTCACAAATAGGGGGCATGAAAAGGTAAATTTTCAGAAATGTGACGCTTTTGTTGATGGTTTATTCACGTCTTGACAAAGAGATTACTAGAATTAAATACTTTAGTCGGTTGATATAAATAAGTGCCGGGACAACGCCGGGAACCAAGCTAGTACAAATTTTTCATGAAATGTTTAACACGTCATGAATTCTACTTCGACTAAACCTGTGAGTAATCATTTGAGCACATCAAACTACCACAGTACTAATCAGAGGGGAAATTTCAAATATGTTCAACGACATTGGAAGTACTATCATATGAATTGCGTTAAGTCGTATCATATAATCTTTTTTAATAATATGTACCTACTATTGCCAAGGTTTCAAAATGGGATGGTTTAGTTTCCTACAGAAAGGACCATAATAGTTGGCTTAGTGGTCGCCATGCTTAGCTAGGTGAAATATATAAGTGAAAAACGAAAAAGATTTTGTGATTTTGTAATGGGGAAACTTCCATAAATCTATGTTGTACTAGTGTCTGAAAAGTGTTATTCAATATCCTGACACAATTCTTTGCGTACGATTTAAGTCAACCAACGTTCTGTATCGTGTAATTCTGAAAGTGAAGCTACTTTCTGCACTAGAAACATTTATTGCTCTTTTTATTTGTGCTATATATAACCAAATTAGCAATTCATAATCGATAATATGGCTCCTTCCTCAAGAAACGTCAAGATATACAGCTTAAGTCATTGTGAAAACTACAAAAATTTAGTTAACTTAAAGAGATGCTTAAAGCACAATTAGTGTACATATCCAACTTTCTGTATAAAATGTTAATCTAATATACACCAGTTCAATAAAAAATGTTTCAGACGGTGCTAGTTAACTCGCGATTAATGAAACAACAATGAATTCTGCTCAACCAGTTACCTTTGTTCCAATACAAACTTGCCTTCATTATTTGCTAAACTCAAATATTGACGGCTTCAATTATTTCACTCGATGTGAATGCGAATGAATTAACCAACTTATGGGGGAATAAATGAAATATTACCCTTTTGTTGTGTCTTTTTGTATATAATGAAATTATTGACTGAGCAATCCGCAGAGCTGAGGTTTTGTGATTTTTATGGGTGGACTGGGGATGGGTGAGGCTGGTGGGAGAAAGGGCACTGTTATTGTGGCGATTAGCCATCTGTAATTCATGCATATGAGCCACAGGATTCCATTGATTAGTTAATTGTGTGGTGCTTTTGGTATTGGCGTTTAAATTATGCTTTTGTGGGACAATTTGTTTCTATACATTTTACTGGAAAATGTGAACATCAGTTGTTAGCTTTCTGCCGCTAACAAGTATACTTATTTATTTTTAACACTTTCTGCGCGTACCCGCAATTTAGCGGTATAAATAAGTAACAATTATATCATTAAAGACTATGTTCTTATACGTTGCTAATACAAACGAATTTTTATTCTCCTCTCTTTACTTGAAATTCAGCAAACTATACTAATCATGCTGTTAAGTCCAGAGAGTATAAATACAAACACGAAATTTATAGCAATATATTCCACCAAATATCAGTATATCCCGTTAAAACAGACCTTCAAATAGACAAGTTGCTTTATATATACAGATGGTGAAGTAAATGTATAAAATTAAAGATGGAATAAATGATGTAAAATAAGTAAATCCATAAAATAAAAAAGCAGATAAATGAGTCAGTAACCATATTTTTTCCTCTTTGAATATTTGTTATAGACGCTTAATTACTGTGTAATCTTAGAAAAGAAAACTAAGCTTCTGACCATCTACCTGGGAACGTACTGGTATAATATTGCGCACTTTCTTGTTTGATCCAATTGTTGTTTTTATTAAATTCACACTCAATGTGACTTCATCACGGTAAATGATTACCCGTTAAAAGTGTTGAAAGTCTCAGGACGAGAATTTTCTGATGGAGTTGCCCGGCTAAAAGTAGTCCGAAGGTATGGAACAAATTCCAGGAAGTAATCCGCAACCCTATGGGATGGAGCAGCATTTGTACTAGCCCTTTAAGAAATGAATACATATTTGGCTCGTGGTGTTAAGACAAATTTACACCAATGAGATTGCCATAAAAACAGGCAGCGAGAGGTGCTTTTTGGTTGTAATTGAGGAGAGCAGTTGGTCCTGGGGAGATGGCGAGGAGGGATGCAGAAGATTGGAGAACACATGGTCGTGGGAGACAGGCATTTCCTCGATATCTGTCGCAGTAATTCTTTGCCGATAAACCGTCGGGATTTTTCTATTCTGGAGCATTGCGACGCTAAAAATCTTTAGCACGGGTAACTTGGGATATATTCTCATGCTTTAGCAGTGGTAACCTTTATTAAGGAATTGCTTTTTTGTAAAAATACAGATTTTATTTTGTTTCGTCATTGATAAAAATAGGAATTTAAATTGTTCTTAAGATTTGTGGTAATTCTATGCCATGGTACCCAAAAATTCACTTACAGTAAATAATTTCTTATTCTTTTTTACATTCTTACTCAAAACCCTTACGCCGATTGTCTAAAAACCGCATTCAGTTGTCAGACTGGTCCACCGTGGTTGGTATGTGGGCGGGGGTGTTGGAGATCGTTGGAGATTGTGCTTATTTCTTCAAATATGTATTGTAAAAGAAAAAGTATGTTGACCCAACAAGATACGGAAAAGTAAAATTTTATTTATTTGTAGTTAAGACACGGGAATTAATCCAATGATTTAGATAGTATGTAAATGTTACTGTGATTATATATAATAATAAAATTGGATATTGTTAACGTAATAATACAATGTTTTATGCAACGAAGGCATCTATGCGTATGAATATTTTATCAACAGTAATAAACAGTGGACGTAATTAAAATAAGCCATGAAGTAATAGAATTATGTAATAGAACACGCCAGAACAAATAAACCAAATAAAATTTAACCTAGTATATGCAACATAATAATAATTGAAACAGTTTGGTAACGTAATATAAGTTGATTTCATATAACTATTCTTAGTTTGTTGACAAGATATGATATTCAATAAGGTTTTGGAATTGGAGAGAAATAAATTTAAGGTGGTAATTTATTGTTTTAGAAAGTCCTTGGATGGCCTTTGAGGTGTCATGGGGTTAATGTTAGTGCTATAATGTATTGGCTAGTGTCTTTAGAGTTTTTTTTAGAGGTATTTGCTTAAAATATTCTAGCAGCATTGTGTACTCGACTATTACACCTCTTTTAAATCAAAATTTATTAACGCTTTCAAATGGGATTCCCGCTAGTCGAATCGAAATCTGATAAAGTGTGACTTCAGTTTTTAACAGCAGTAAATTAATTTAATTGGCGTGTTAAAAAAGACCTTAACGTATATCAACGCATTAATTACAACAGTTTTAAACTACAGGAATTAATTCTCGGGTTTAACACAGTAACTCCAGCCAATTACTGAGTTTGCGCGAATCTAGCGGGACGTTCAGATAATGTGAGATTTTGCATATACGCAATTAATTTCTACTTCTGTTTTAATGAAACGTAAACATTAACGACTGTGATTGCATCTAGCCCATTTCAGTTGTGAAATGCAAATAACGATTTTAAATATTATTGCTTTGATAAACCGTATGAAATTCAATAATGATTTGTTTACAATGCCAAGTATTAGACACGTTTAAATTCGAACTATTTATGTGCCTATTATAAATTGAGCTGTACATAATTTACGGCACCACTAATTGTGAATCAGTTACAATATTTAATGTGCAGCATAATTATGTTACGCTGTTGAAGCCTTATTTTTAATTGGTAAATATCAGAAATATAATACTCCCCCATTCATGAAGTATACTTAAAGTTTACTAGGGTCTTATTAAAATATACTTTAATACAATGATATAAGAAAAGTTTTATTTGAAATAAATTGTTTCATCTTTAAAATATAGAGTTCTAGGTTCGTCAGAAAGTTATAATATACTAACGCTAGGAGTATTTAATAAAAATGAATGTATTATTTATAAAGTTATGAGTTATAACTAACTAGATTTAAAGTTACTGAATCTGTTTCCTGTACAGTCACAAATTTATGCAAAAAAATTTAATTAATTAATTGATGAAAATCAGTCCCATATATTATTTGCTACGTTAAAGTATGAAACGTGTTCCACAGAAAAGTAATAGTCGTCAACATAAATTTGTGCTCCTATATTAGCATCAAATAATGAAACATGGAGAGTATTAAAATTTGTCTTAACAAAATGAATATAATTTCATAATCATCATCGTTTAATGTTCCTCATTGTATTTCGTTGGCTATGTTCACGACCATTCCACCTATTTCAACCTTGTACCAATACGATACTCAAAGCAGAATAGTGATAAGTTGTGTGAATAGTATTTATCCAATTTGGCTTATCTTCTTTTATTTCACTGCTCTGACTTCTAACTTATTTCTAAATTGGGCGCTTTATTCTTTATTTTCTAAAGTTGTCGCAAAAAAATATATATTAAGCAAGTTGGTTTTGTGTGCACCATCACAAGCAGTGTTGTCATCGTGTCGTGCACTAATATAACACCGAGCGCGGTAGTGCAGTGTGTCGGAGGCTCGAGCATGTGACGTTTTTACTGTCGAGTGTCCCTCCTCTTTACGCATGATCACACGTGGTCATCGCATCAGTTACTACACTTTTACGCAACGTTAATTACTTACACGTGTTAGTTTTGGTCTATTATTTCTAATTTTCTGTAAATACAACTCTCAAATAAACTTAATAGAATTTTATGATTCTCTAAAGCATGAACCGGCTCATTAAAAAAATTAATTCTACTGGAAAGTTAATTTTTTTTAATTTTTACGAAGTGTATGTGGGTAATAATTAAGATTGTTAAAAACTTTATTGTATGCACTGTTGTTGCTAGTACTTTCGTAATGAATGTTATAAATATATTCATTTTATATGATTATTTAAAATTTTCTTCTATATATCAATTATTTTCCTAAAAGAAATATGGCGACCAGAGCTATACGAATTAAAAAAATTTAATTAAAAGATTTCACCAAAGTCATTGTTAAAAATTACGTAAATAGATATATTAAGAAAGCTAATGGCCAATTTATTGAATGGCATTTCAGTTTGAAAACTGATCTACGAGTTTGTCAAATGATAAAATTTCTATAGAGAACGTAAGCTTTCCAGTGATGATGAGTTCTCGGTATTTCAACCGAATATCTACGTGTGTTTAATAAGCAAACATTGGTACTCAGTTGGGTTTTCGAGAACTTTTCTATAACAATTCTATTTGTAACATCGGTCGTCTTCGCTCCGTGAGGGTGATTGTTTCGAAATAAAAGAGAACTTCTTGTCATTGTCATATTGGTATAAAAAGTTTATTTACTGACCAATAATGCAACCTGCTACTTACTCAATAACGGCGGACCGTTTCCATTAACCATTTAATGTAAATAATTACGTTTTACACACACATTTTATAGTTATCACTGTTTCAATTCGAAACAACTTCTAATCGAAAATTAATATCGTCAATGGATACTTTTACTGAAAAAATATTAAGTTGTTCATTTGCCGACCGAACTCGTGCTAGATCATTAAGAGATTCTTAGTATTTAAATAAAGTTACAATATTTTCTGTAAGTAGTAGCTTAAAAATATAATCACGATTTCTTGTTTACTTTTAGCTATTTATGACAGGGACATATAATAAATTTTACGTTTAGCGGTATTCAGATAGTGATGAGTGCTTTCTTTCTTTTCCAGGTACGTTCCAGTTCCGTTTTAAAACGGTTTACGTCATCTGTGCTCCAGGCTTTGAAATATGTTAAATTTTATCCTCATAAATTAAAATGAATAATGCTTAAAGGTATTTACACCATCTTTTAACATGTTTCTCTCTATTCTTTATCCGCAGTTCATTTTAGGAGTTTATATCCAAAGTCTTCCTTATAGATCGTAGAAAGTAACGAGGCAAAAAAAACATCATTCAAACGTTCAGGACCCAATACTGTTCTATCGACTTTCATTATTTTAATAGTTTTATTTCTATTGCGAGTTTTAGTTTATTTTCATTAGTTATCATTCATTGCCTTTCACTTCTAGTTGCTAAACTCGAATTTCATTTTGACAAATGGATCCCAGCCATTTCTTACTATATTTACTGGGAGTCATCAAAATACAATGATTAAAAGTTGATAAAATACATGAACTGGGTTTAATTGGATTAACTATCTGGGTACCCGGAATTGCATGGGCCTTTATTTATATTACTCCGGTCAAGTGTTTAATTCGACACGACACTCTTAGTCTACACGTGATTTATTCGACATAGACCAATGGAGGTTTATTTCGTCTTATAAATTTTCTTTTTTTTACAACTCCCCTCCGCCCATTCTGGCCTCAAGTAAGACTTAACGTGCAAGCTTAATGTCAGAATTAAATTACGCTAATACTAATAGACACCAATATAGTTTGTTTTGTGATTATTTTAATGAAACTCCTCTCCTCAAGTACCTCTGAGTATATTTACCTCCCATTCCGAAACTGGTTGAAAAATTACACAAACAACATCGGGAGTAAAATAATGCAAATATCAGCCGTTTCTGCATTCTTTTAAATTTTCAAATCGCTCACCCGTAGGCGTGGTAGTTATTTCTTACTATAACGGTTGTTTTTCGGGTCTCAAGGAACATAAGTACTTAATGTAACCTGTTAACCCCCCGAAACAAGCTCAAGGAACATGTGTACTTAATATGGTCGAAATTGTTCGAGGCGTCGTACATTGTACCCAGAACTGTTTCATCCGTTTTTCCCCCACTCCTACGAGGCATTTTGAATGACGAAACTAAATTCATCGACTTCAATAACCTCGCATCTCATTCGTATTTTTGTTACGTCCTCCACCGTTACCTCTGTAAAATACTCATTCAACTCAAATAACGGCGGTTTTTGCATATTTAAAAATTTTAGCCCTCTTCATTTTCACCCCTAGCAGTGTTTGTTTCCGTGTAGAAAATTTGGTCGAAATTGCCCCTCATGCTTAGTATGCCCTTACGCCTAAGGTATTAGGTTCGCTGTCGATACATCAATCACTTTTTCCGATAATTGTATAGTAAATATTATAATGTTCAGATGAGACTGGAACTATTTGTAATACATTACAAGTTTCTTGTGCATTCGTAGTTTTAAGTACTTTTTGCGTAGCTTCCGAATGTGCTGGGTGACAACTGAATGTGTCAGTCTTAAAATTTTGTTTATATTAAAAAACTGATTTGTGCACTCAGCCGATAAGAAACCACTTGAAAGAGGCTCAAAACGAAGGGTAATATAGTACATATTCTCTGAGACTAGGTTAGAGTTGAATTTAAGATACTTCTAGATAAATGCGTTTTACTGTAATGTATCGGAAGATAAGAGTTTATGGGAGATAATGAAAGCAATTCAGTAACGTTTGATGACGTTATCTCACACTATTAGGCCGGATTTAGACTTGACGAGGCCCCAACAATGTATCCAGATATTCTGTGTTGGTCATATTTTCGGGTTAAACTGAAATATAATTTAGTAGTATATTCACAGTGAAATAATAAATCATTAAATCAAAATAATTTTTAATCATAAAATTTTAATATTGAAACCTTTGGTAAAAGGAAACAAAAGTTATTTTAAAATACACAACATATACAGCCGTATTATCTAATTCTTGAAATTTTTATTAAGGTTAATAACTTGGATCAGCAAATAATTATATATAATAATTCGTTAAGCTTAATTAAGAAATGCTATTAAAGACATTTCGCCTATTATGCAAATAAAATAAAAATCAGATCTTGAGGTGGTCTTCAGTCCCTTTATTCTCTAATTTTTAATTGGAGCTCATTGTGTAAACTTTCAATGGCTTTGGTATACACATCTGAATTAGAATTCACAAATTCGTATTTTCAGTACTATAATTAATCTTCGTCAAATTAATATATGCAATATGTTCATTGGACTGAAGTTTCAAATTAAAAGCTACTTTCTGACATATCATTGGAACAGTGGTTTCCTGACTTTTGTTTGGAATATTTTCTCTAATATTGTTTCTAAATTCGGTGATTATTATTCTATGATTTATTGTGTGATTACTGGACGATTTTCCTCTATGAGTATTGCATATATACTTAAATATCATTTCATCGACTTGACCTGTAGTCTCTGTCCATCCTAATTTATTCCTCGTAAAATCAGCGGATTTGTCTATATTCCTTTATCTCAAGCTCTTCTGACAGTTTTATTTAAAATATAGAGGGTTTCTTTTATACTATAAATTAACTGCTGTATTTTATCAATACTTTTTATATTTTGCACATACTGCGATATGAAATTCCATGTTTATTTTTAAACTTAACAAAATAAGAGGATTTTTGAAAATTTTACAAATCGATTCCTTTTTCTTAACGTTTTTTTATTAAAAATTTAATTTTAATTGGTGAATTATTGGGAAATGTTCCTAAAGATTTGATATGTAATATTGGTGGTTAAAAAGTAACGAACTTATAAGCTTTAGGAGGAAAAAAACGCTATTTCATTTTATAGAAAAATTTAAAATTATAAGATACTTTTATTTTTTATTTTATGGGGTAAAATATGATGTTTGAGAATTTTTTGGGTGTTTCGGACCGGATCAAGTTGGGAGCCCTAAGCTAAGGCTTGCATAAAGTTTACGTAAATCCTGGCCCTGGATTTGTTCTAATTCACATTTATTTATGGAAAAATATAGTATTATAACATAAAATTGGGGAAACAACAGTCACTGTATATGTGAAATTAAAAACTACTTCAGTAATTATTAGAAGAAAACCGTAATTGCGGGTCTAGTTCTAAAGGAATGATATTCGGTATTTGGTTGGAAAATTATTCAGTGTTGTTTAGAAGAAAGGTAATTCTATTTTCTATTTGCTATTATCTTATGTAGACTTTTAGGTGGGTGGAGGGATTATTAACTTGGCTGGTGGGCATTAGTGACGGAGCGTTGGTGTTGAACTAAGCGACATGATTAGGGGGAGGGTCTTCTAAACACTCGCTTTGATGTGTCCTCATTGGCCAAATTGTGATTGGTGCTGGATTGCCTTTGACGCAGTATTGGAGAGTGTAATAGAATAACATCGCTTATGGGGCTTCGTGAGAGGCAAACGAACGTGTATTTGATCTGCGACCAAGAGCACACACACACACACTCCTTTTGTTTGCTTACAATTTCAGAATTGCCTGTTGCTGTATACTTTTACAACATACTCTTGATATAGTGAAAGTATGTGAACCGTTCTAGTAATATAATAACATCAAAGGAAATGTTAAAATAAAATAGCATGAAAAAGGGAAATGATCTGATATCAAATTTTTGAACATAGACGCGTGTCGTTAATTTAAAAATTTACTCACCTTCTTTACTTTTATTATAAAAAATAATAACTTTCCGAATTTAATCTAGTTGAAACATACCTTATTGATTTCTTGCAGTAGCCCCTTTCACAGGTTCTTTCCTTTTACTGCTATCAGCTATTTTCTTCATGTACATTTTACGGCACATCCAAAGTAGACATTAGTTTCAATACATAAAGCATATTCAAAATATTTACTGTAAATGCAAAGCTTGCTACCCTAACTTCGAGGGCTGTTTTTAAAGTGCACCGAAATTTATTTAAAAAATAACAATCTTATTTTGCAGATAACTCGGTACCAACCCTTACCGTACACTTCACACTACATCTCCACATACTGAAAACATTGTCACTTTGTGTTTTTCTTTTGTTAGTGTGTTTCGCCTCGCCGACTAAGTAAGATCAGTGTTTCGTTTCTTGAATGTGGGGAATGTTAAGCGAGCAAGCATTAATCGGAATTTATGTCAGCTATACGGGGGGAAAATAATGAGTGATGTAATGACGAGGAAGTGAATTAGTCAGTTTGATGAAAGTTCTGAAAATATTTACGATGTGCCGCAGAATTCGAAAATGAATAGTTTGTGTGCAAGTCTGCTATCAATAGAAATCGAAATAGATTGCAGGTAGCTCATTTCTTTGACGAAGGAATACAAAACATCATTACAACGAGTGGCTGAATAATGGCGGTAACTGTGGAGAAGTGTTTGGTTGTAAGGTTATGAATGATAATAAAGTAACTAGGAAATAATATTCAGTTATTTTTTTTAATAAATATTGGTTCTTATTTGAAAAAGAACCTCCCATAACTTTTTGTTAAATTAATAAAACTTATTTTTTCCCTTTCTTATTTTTGCGGGTAACAGGCTACATGAGGGTGATCCTGAAGTACGATACTCCCCTTTAATAGCACAGGAAGGGACTGGAAAAGGGGGGATGTGGAAGGTAGATCAAGTTTCGAAAGTTTCTTTTCTTTTCCTGTCAGCAACTCGTATCGTCCACGTTTCGCACTCATATAAGCCTAATATTCATGCTTATTTTAGCCTTAAGTAAATTCATCCTTTCTGCCAAAGCCTTTCTGGCCTGTGCTATCCTGCTCTTTATAACTACTATACTTCTACCATCTGTACTTATTATGCCGCCGAAGTAGGAGAATTCCTTATCTTCCTCCAAAATATTCATTCGGAGTCTCACACCGTTTGTTATTCCAATGTTTCCTTTACTACACTCAATCACCTTAGCCTTCCTTCTATTAATCCTCATGTTGTACTCTTCCCCCAGGATCACGTTCATGCCATTTATTATTTTTTCCAAGTCTTCTTCTGTCTCCCCCCAATATTACACTATCCTCAGCAAACCTTAGGGTTTTTATTCTTTTCTTAGCATTTTGATTCCCTTTCCATATTCATTATTCACTTTCTTCAACGCCTTTTCTATATCCAAGTTCTTTATTTCTGCTTTCTTTTCTTGTCTTTCAATTCTAATTTCTGTTTACGGCCATCTGTTGAGGCTATGGATAACTCTTTTTTCACGATATTTCATTCATAAATTCAATATTTTGCTGCAAAAATTTTTATTTTTTATTTTTTATAATAGGTTTTTTTTCTGCTGTTTGTCTCAAATCTGCGAACATGCATCTAATCGGCTTGCCAGAGTGTCGTAAAGTGTAGCTTTGCTATGGTCATTTATTGTGAGTTAAATATTAGGAATTGGATATTACCTTTAACATCGTACGTAATGTATTGATCAAAGATAATTCTTGTCACTGCTTAGTGGTATCCCGAAAAATTCTACTATGATAGTTTGAAAATGCACGTAGAAGAACTAAGCAACGTAAACGGTAATCTGCATATCACGTACATGTGGAACAGGTTCCTTGTAGTTTCCAAGGTCTACTGTACTGCACTTATCTTTACGAGGAGTGATTACACGACTCCTGCCAAGAACCGGATCGAATATTCTGCTTCCTCAAAAAAGCATTTCTGAACAAAGAAAAAGAAACCATGAATATTTAACCAACTAGAGTTCTAATTATTTTATATTTTACCATCACGTAAATGTAGGTGCACACAGAATTAATATTTTAACGAGTTTTCTAACAACGTAAGGAGGTAAATTCTATTAAAAACATGGTGTACCATATGTACCATTCCAATTTCCTGCTAAATGAAAAATTTCCTGGTAATATAAGTATTGTAATAATGAATTTACTTCTTCATTTTATCAAAATTGACTATTAAAACGGTAATTGTATTAAAGGTTTGTAATATTTATTTTCAAGCAAAATTCTCATCAATTCCATAGGAACAAAACAGCAGTTTTCAGTCCTCTTCAGGACGTATTCATTTGTGATTAAAAAAAGGTTTTGACAAAAGCAATGATACATGAAACTGGTTAAAACAAAAGTGAAAATAAACATTATCATAAAAATTATAAATCACCTGTTATTGCATAGAATAATATTTATATACATGTTACCAACAGCATAAAAAATTCAAGCTACAGATTTTTTTAAATTTGGCGTGGAGTTCAATCGTCTAAAAAGTAATAATCTCTGTCGAAAATAACTCCAAAATTTGTTCTTACAAAAACATTTGATCTTAATCATATCTATCATTTGACACAATCCTATATTAATAAAAAATGGCATGCCTTTTACTTATTCATTTAACTTTAAATGTACCTGTGTTACCAGAACGGTTTATTGTATTTTTAATATACTAGAAAATGTAACTATTCAGTTGAATTTTCCATTGTACCTCAAACTTATATTAAATTTACCTCTACGAAAAATTCTAAAAATTTAGTCGTCAGAATAAATATTATTTGTTTGTTCTAAAGTTTCATCATAGTTTGGATTTTCGTTTTGCAATATCACGAGAGTATTTGAGGTGCGTTTACCCTTTCAAAAACAGTGCTTCTGGCTCTACGATCAAGTAAATTACATCCAGAATCCTCGCCTCAGTTCCAAGAATCCACTGAGATTAATGGATTTCAGTGAAGGCAGTTCGCGACACCTAATTTTAATGCGTTAATGTGTTCCACAATCGACCCAAAGTCTCTCCCCGTTACATCCAGTACCTCTGGATAAATAATTGCCGTATCTTCCCATTAATATAGGAAGAACTAGCTTCCGTTAATATAAAATTTACCGCACTATTATGAATTATTCTGATAATTTTAGCTTAGCGTACGTTCATTTTAAGCCACTACATTTATCCATCAGTGCTTAGTAAAATTTAATCCCACAGAACTTTTGGGCAAATAAAGATCCAAATTAGTCAATAAGGAAATATTGTGTATGAATTCGCAATTACGGTTATATATATGTATATACATATAATTTAAAGTAAAAAAGACAAACCACTATAAATGATTTATAAACTTGACCTCATAGTGAAAAACGTAAGCAGAAAATTAATGAGAAGGGTTGATGATTTACAGACACAAGAAAAAGAGAATGAAACTTTATATCTCAATTAGTTAATATTTTGTCACTACAATAAAATAAATTATCTGGCATTCTCTACATAATATAATGGCCAGCATGATAAAAAATTTCCTTGTGTACTTTTTGAACACTACATTTTTAAATCAAATATTTTTACTATAATATCATTAACTGAATTCTTATGAATAAATTTGTACTTCCCAATTCAAACACCTGTAGCTCACTTGGATTCCTAGGGAAAGTAAACATGAAATAAACTTTATATAAAATTCCCGTTTGCGTGTCTTCGTAATTGTTCTACTCCTAAATGGCTTGACCATTTTGATTAATTTTTTGTTGTTGTATTGGTTCCTAGCTACAGTTGGACCAGGTATGTAGTGCTGTTGCCAGATACACTTTTTTATTTTCCGATCGAATTATTTTGTTTATTTTTTGGATTTGTCACATAAATAACATATAATACATAATATTTAGACTGTTTGAATAATGTGGCATTGGACTCGGGCATCAATAATGCGTAAGTTCATTGCGTCGAAGCTTGACATTAAGTTGATATTTCATTGCGGTTTGTTGAATTCTGATACATTCCGCGTATTGTAATTGCGTGCATATTGAACAATTAATTAATAATTTAAAATTGAACACATGAAGTGTGCAAATGTGAAAGATACGATCCTTAAACTATAGCTCAGGGGCCTTACTCAATCATTGGCTACCTTGCAGTACCTTACACATCCTTTTCACTTCCCTTCCTATGCTATTGAAGGAAACTTGCCTTTTCAGGATAACCCTCATGTAGTCTGTTACCCAATAAAAATGGACTCAATTTTATTTTTCCTAGATGTATACATGTATCTACACTCTTTACTTCACGGTAATCGTATCGAAGATCGTGTAAATATAATATTTGTCTGTTTCTGTATTTTGCTTATTTAAGGTGCCAGTAAATTTCTTGAACCGATTAAGATTCATAGGTATCATTATGACTATGATGAAATTCAGCGCCTTAAAATCGGTAAATTTTCAAAAATGTGATGATCCATCTGATGGTTTAATCTAGTGTTGACAAAGAGATTACGGTCGAATTAAATACTGCAGCGGGTTATTGTAAATGAATATCCGGAAAACTCCAGAATATTTATATACATTAGAGTGCAGCACACATTTGGCGTCTAATTTGACAAATACTTTCGTTTTAATGAATGAACAGATCAGACTACATTGTTCGGACAACTTGACGATCAACTTGATACTCATCAGAAGGAAAATGCAGCCAAAACAATTAGGTATAAATTTTAGATTTATAAAATAAATATTTGTTCTGGGGCATAACAGTTTCTTGAAACATTATGAAATGTAACCTTGGCAATGAGACAGTTTATGGGAGATCTATATAATATCCTCACCTTTTCCGTGAGTTCTCATATCGGGTTTAAGGTTCCGAGAATCGAACAAATTACAAGTTTAGACGTGATGTAATGCTTGAATTTTTTTACGCAGACGGGAATGGAATGCGGGGGAGTTTAGGACGACTTCACCCAAGGCAGTCTGCTCCGCCTAACTCGGTTATGCACTTCATTAAGCCTATTGGGGAGTCTGCGGCTTATTAGATAAACAGCGGCTCCAGAAGAAGCCTCTGCTTGATTGACTGCTCTGAGAAACGGAGCTCTATTTGTTCTCTCCGCAAATATTCTATATAGAAGACTCGGCGGCGCGGTGAGAGAGATCGGAAACTTGATATCGTCATAGCAACTGGGACGAGGCGTCCGCCATTCTTTCAAAAGCTACCGACCCTCACCATAAAAGCACTTGTCAGGCTTGTTTTATCCCCTTCTTTTATATTGCGATCGGTGTCAGGTTTGTAGTGTCTCGTCGGTCCTAAACATTGGGCATCGACTGGGCTGAAGAAAGGTCATACTACACAAAAAAAAGGTACCGTAATCGAATAAAAGACAATACCTCTTTATAAATTTCTCAAATCCTCAATCTATTGTTCGATATTACCTCTTACAATACCCATTAATGGCTTTTAGCAGGTGTCGTATTACCAATTTAGAAGAGATTTTGTTCCCTTTCCTTACAAACGCCTCAAGCTTCATCATACCATTATATTGTTGGAAAAAATATTTGAGAACTGGACAATTTTTTCTGAAAAGTGCGGGATCTCGAAACTCATGTTACTTATCGCTGCTCACAATCTTTTATACTCCTTCACAGGTGGCCAATTACAGGAAGTATAGATCTTTGCTATTAAAATTAATACATTACAAATATATGGACTTAATCAGGTGATATGAAACATTTAACTAGCCTCGACAGGTTATGGAGGAAAAGTAGTTTTTAATGGAATTGGCCATAATTTTAACTCAAATCTCATAACAGACCTTACTAAACGTGTAATATTTAAGTTCTCTTTTCAAGTTTTGGCGTACTGGACTAAATTATAGAGGCCTGAGTCACAGGCCTCCAAGATCAAAAGATATAATTACATGTGACTTCTTTTCGTGTGGAGATTCATAAAAGATTCAGTTTATGTACCCCCACTTCCAGCAACAATAGTCAACTGTGGAATTGGATTACAACAATGGAAACAGCGACATGATAGCTAGAGTGCGGGACGAAACAGAATACCGTATGTACATTGAGTTTTAATATTACAAAGATTTGTGTTTTCATTTATAAAAATATCATTTATTTTATGTTTATTATTTTTAAAACTGTATACCGAGTAAATTCGCCCTTTATGCGCGTCCCATAAATTTGTGTATTCATAAAGTCAGTGCAGGGTCGGTCATTGTAGCGGAATTCGTAATACTGAAACAGTACGGCGCATATGAAAGACGACATTTAACTCCTGTGCGTGTTCTGCGAGACCCAGATCAGGTCAGTGTTTGTGCCGTTGATCTGGAGTAGCGGCCAGAGATAACGGAGAAAGTTTTAGTGGTGGCCCTCCGGAAGACTAGGGTAGTTTTTGGGAAGGCCGTGAAATGTAGATAACACGCGACCTGAGATGAGACAGTTGTCAGATGTGAATAAGGAACCGGAGAGATAAATACAGTTTGGTGAGCAGTTGGATATGAGCTGTGGCCAGAGAGTTTGTCAGCAAAATGATGGTTTGATTGTTGACTTTGGAGATATATTGGAGTTTCGTTCGCGCGTTTTGGCTTAGAGAACCGTACGAGCCGATGTGTAAAAGTCATACCTAAAGATTACAGATTACACACGCTGTTATACCGCAGAAGCGTGGACACAATCTGCGTCAGGCTCATCCAGATCAGTAAACACTCTCCTTCCCGTTTTACTCCGCGTGCTTCAGCTGTAATGACCGGACAATGCTCGGCTCAAGAATTCATGTGTCTGGGCTCGACGCCTGTTACGCGGTTACTGACTGTCGTTTTCATGGAAATTCTGCATATGCAGTGGCGCTACGGCCGTAATTTCTGTAAAACGATCCGAGGGAGCGGATAAGAGTTACAGTTCATGCCAAATCGGTTGATGCGAAAAGACTGTTAAAGGACGGGTGTTGATGTGTAAATAATTTAAGTGAATCGGTTAGTAGGTCGGTAGCTATAGAAGAAACTAGGCAGTTCTTGACTGGAGTTATTGGATAGGGCTAGATAAGATTGAAGTAATGGGTGAATCTTCCTTGCACGTATGGTGGTTATAGACTTGTAATATTTGATAAATCGTTGTATAAGCCGTCGCAATGTAGAGTAATTGACCCAAGCTTACAAGAGTCGCTTTTGAACAGGAACCGTAAATAATTTTATCAAATAATATCTAGACCTGGATACGTCCAAAGATATTTTTTTTTAACTAAAAGGCGGAACAATTGAGCTCTAAGCCAACCTCCTGTGGCGTAGTGGCTAGCATCGCTGCATCACAACACAGAAGTCCTGGGTCCGAACTCTGTCATGGGCTTGGGTGTTTATGACGTCATGGTCACGTAGATTGGGATTAAGACTGTTGTAGAATCGATACGTTGACTCCAAATACGGAGTGTGCCATATACGATGGAAGTCCACAGTAGGCCCGGTAGGCCAAGCCCAGAATGGGATGAAGAGCCAAAGAGTTGTTTTTTAATATAAATTCCAAACGTTATTTTGCCATTTTCATTTATTCTATTTAAAATAACAGACAAATGATTTGAAATCAAAATTAGTTACGATAAACTTTGTGAATATTTTTGTTCGTCGTGTCATTTGCTTAAGATACCGAATAGGTTTTCAAAACATTTAAATTTAATAACTTTGTTACTTAAACAGATTTTAGCGACAACGACCATCCACATACATTTCTCTGAAACGAATAACAAATTATTCTGTGAAATATTCAAGAATACAATCAAAATTCATAATATGTAACTGAAAATGAACAAAAGTAGAGTATACGATCATTTAATAAATTAAATATTATCAAGTCTCATGAAGTGTCAAGTTAACCAGATCAATATGCAGACCAATTTTGTAAACAAAAACCTACAAATTTTTAATGTCTATAATAATAATATTCCATGCAACCATTAAGGGACAAACTTTGAAAAGAGAACATTCCTGAAATAATTTAAACAGGCGTACATTACGATGTAATGTTTGTCTTTTAATGGTCGTATTTAACGTTAATATTATAAACATACGAAGAAATTATAGACTATTTACACATTAGGTGCACCAAGCTGCCATAATCTAATTGCAAAGGATGTTTAACGACTAAAAGTGCTAGGTTAAGGGGACAAAAGAAGCAGGCTTTTGTGAAACGCGGCCTTGACGTTAGATAATTGTTGTGTACAGAAAGCGATAAGCGAAACGACGCGTCGACAAATGCAAATCCTTTTGGTATGAAAAAGCCACTGTTACTGACAGGGGTTCAGTATGATCAATAAACGTTAATCCAATTAGTCCTCCTCTACCGAAATTTACGCAACCTTGTTAGGCCTAAAGTATTAGTAACTGATACCCCAATCGTAATTTATTACAAAGGCTTAATGGGAAATTCAGAATATGGTTACGTGGAAACGACTATAGCCTACAATAAATATTATTTAAAATTATTGAAGTATTTTTGTTCAGAAACTTATTTACTATTTCACGCTCCAGTTTCTTATAAGGGGAAAGACTTTGGGAATTATTATTATCATCTGCAATTATTTTTTTCTCCTCATTCATTTAGAAAGACCCTAATACGTCATAAGGGCCCAATTAGTAACAATATCAATTCAGATGAAACTGGTAACAACGAAAATAAAATTGCCTTAATACATTATAATAAAATAAATGAAAATCACGAAAACTGAAATAAAAACAAATTCTGATAAAATAAAATCCGTATTAACAAAACTGATTTTAATAAAATCCATGATATACGAACTTCTACTAATTCAAAAATATAAACGTGTCACAAAAATAATTTTAAATGGAATACTAAAACATGTTACACTTTAATTAAACCAGTGAATTTTACATTTGAGTACTGTTAAATACTTCATAATAAGTATGCCTAACGCAGGGAACGTCAGTATATATACAGCAGAAGCATGTTGTACTGTAATAACTGTAACGTGAAAAGTTATGAAGGAAGTTCCAATAATGTACAGTCTACTTGTGCATTTCAATCTATTCTCATAGTACTGTTTTTCCTCGGCAGACTAATTCTTATTTGGTTCTGGGCCTACTATAGATTAAATACGTAATGTGTAACTCACCAAAAAAGTATACCTTATGCTTTTTTTTCGGTAAGCACTAATTTATCTTTTGTATTATTATTCAACACTTACTCTAGTTAAGAACTAGAAATTGAAAATATATGTTATTAAAGGAATAAAATTATTTTCATTCAGAGTACGACGATGTCTAAAGTTGCTGTCTTATTTTAAATAAATAATTACAATGAAGTATGTCATAGTCGCAAAAAAGTTCATTTCTAGATTGCTTTTAGAAGTTATTTTATTATTATATACTTTATTATTCCATATTTTCTGGTATATTTGAACCACCTGAAGACTTTACTTGATTAATATTTATACTTTCTACACGCCCAGCCTTTCTTTTTACAAAAAATCTTACATCTGCATCTCATTTTGGTCTGGTGTATTCGGGTCGGGAAGAAGGGAAGGATCTCAATCAGAGCCTGTGGCGTGGAGACCAAACTTCTGGAAGTCTCCATTAAAAGTGTTCGAAAACTTTGGCCGAGTCACTCTGCTCCGAGTATCCTCACAGCCTTACACCAAAGAGAGGCTTGCTGCTAGAAACAAATACACAACCACCTACAGTTATGGTATACACAAACTGTTTTATAAAATGTATACGAATTGCAAACCTTTTGAAACTAGGAAATGTAATTTCATTTACAATTTGGCCCACAACAGAAAGCGACTTCAACCGAATTATTCCATCACGTTTTTCGCTAAAGTGCATTACAGGACGGTGACTATTTTAACGTTGATCTAATAATGATGTTTTTATGAATATTTTAGAAATAATAGTAGAGAGATGAGAGCATTTTTACATTTTTAGATATAAAACTTAATAATTATGAAGAAAATATGAAACAATCTCAGATATTTCGATTAAGAATATATTTATGATTTAGTAATTAATGTAATTGGTGTCAATGACATAATTAATTATATAAATTGAAGTATTTGTTTGCAAAACATTTAAATATACAAGTGAATGGGGGCAATATGTACAAACATGATTATAGAGACTGAAATATTTGAAAAATTGACAAGAGATTCTGTGCCGCTTAGAATGTAGCTCTCCTCCGGAAACGTTTGTTCCATTTTCGGAGATAGAACGTTAGATGGAAGAAAATATGTAGAGACATTGAATGCGGAAAGTACTTCCGTTCTCGAAATAGGTCTTTAATACGGATATCCCGTGCCATTTGTGGTTTAACGAAGCTACATGAAGCCTAAGATTGAAAGACTGCTTGGTACTCATTGGCGTGAAGAAGCTCGTAAAACTTCGCAGTAACAAATTCTGTAAAATACACATAATGAAGTAGCAAAAGTCTCATTTAGATTTACAGTAATGCATGTTTTTTACATTGGATACAGTAACGTAACTTGAGAGTTTTAAACGGTTTTGAAATGTCATTGCTTAGCAACATCTTTTAAACAAGAGTGTCGCTGCATCAAATATTCTATTCAAATAATTATACATTAAAATTATATTAGGTTATTTATTGTTAGGTCATGTTGTTTTTTTGGCGTTCCTGCCAACGTTTCGCTCGATAGCGCCGAGCATTTTCAAGGTTAGGCCAAGACTGTTGCTCTATGTGCACATTGTGGCTTAAATATCGTTGGGACGTTCAGGACCACTCCCACTCTTATTTCGCTAGCGAGGGAAACGGCGGCAAACGCCAAAAAAAAATTTGACCTAACAATCCAAGAATCGTCATATAATACTGATATAAATATGGCCACGACAATCAGTAGCTTTAATTATACATGAACTTTTTCTTTATATATGAATAGCTTTTTTCATAATATATAAAGTTACGAGAAATGTGAGGTGTAATAAATTAACTGCTAACAATTCATGTTACCTCCTGAAGTCCTCTTTGACGTGATGTAATATTAATCTTGTCAATGCTGTTCAATGGGTGGGTCCTTAGTAATTTTTCGGGTCCGTAGGGAAGCATTAAATTTGCATATATATTTATGAAGATACATTTCAGTACTTTTATTTCTTTGAACTCATATTTTGGAAGATAATTATTATACATGTTGAAGTTTTCAATTTTTTTGTTAATTATCTAAGGTTTTTATTTAAAAAATACATGTAACTGTTTTATGTGGATCCATTGGTTTTCCTGAACATGTTTTTATTACTATTTTTATTCAGTTATTCGTTTTACCTTTCCTTCATCTAGTTTCACAATCCTGAAACAGTTTACATAAATCAACATGCTTAAATTTTAAGTTTAGGTTGATGACCCTTATTTCTACAACACAAGGGAAAAGATTTGTAATTTTAAAACGTTATCCAATAGAGCTAAGTTTTTTTTCCAGTTCTTCTGTTGTCTGATTTTGAGTATGAAGTATTGCACTACGAGACGGAAGAGAGTGAGAACTATACGAAATGATATGACTGTTACCGATTCCTACTCCGATGTTTCATAATAATAATAATTGCATCCGTCAAGAGTCTAGTAAGAATAAAGATTCTGCACCTGTAGTAGACATGAACCTACTGGTTCAACCAGGCTTTTTCCAAATTAGATCAATTTTAATTATTAAATCAGAATTTATTTACTTTTAGTTACTACACAGACGTTGGTTCAATTACGTAGATATCTTGCATGTGTTACAATGTAAGCATTTAGAAGTGTGAACATTCGTATACAATAACTACAGTGAACATTTTATTAAACTACAACAGTTTCTTACATTAACGAGGCATTTCAAATTTAGGTTAGTTACAAATGTAAAAATATATTTTCAAATATAGAAGATAATAAATAAAATGTAATTAGTGAGAAAAGATTTTTTTATATGAACAATACTTTGTGTATCAATAGAGGAAAATTTTCTACGGTTTTCGAGAAGAAACACTGTGAAAGTTATTATTGTAGATTAGTATAATCTTTACTGCACAAATAACACTAAATTTAGGGATTACAATGCACTGCACAAATAGCACCGCACTGTGAGCAATACAAGATGATATTCGAAATCAAAATGTTGTCTCAGGAAGGAGCTCCTTGGCAGCTCTTCTCAGCGACAGTAAGTCTCGTGAAATTCACATGAAATAAACAATTGTGAAGTATCAGCAGGACATATAAAAAGAAGAGATACTTAAGAACTATTGGTTGAACGATTTTATTGGGTAATAAATAATATCTATGGAATTGGAATTAAACAAATTCAACTCAGATGGTAACTGATCGCATAGGACAGTCATTCGGCGCATTGGAGTTTTTGAGGCTGTAACCGATTTAATATTTGTGTTATAAAGTAAGGGCTGGTGTCTGAAGACAAGAATATTAAAAGTAATTATTTCAATTTATTCTTCACTTTCCATCGTATTCGTGTACTAACTTGATTTGAGGGCGAGATAGAAGCGTCGAAGTAGAGTTTCAGACAACATCTCATTAATTACAGTGCTATTGGTTCGGAAACCTACAAACAGACAACTGTTAAGGTGTATCGAAAAAGAATTCCGTGTCCGGAGTCTGTAATTGCTGCAACTGTCCACTGCCTTATAGAGAAATTTAATTAAAAAAGTTGAGGTTCTGATAGCCGCGTGTACTTCTAATTGTTTATTCGTGCCTTTCCTTGCTTCAGCAGCCTTTTCAAAGCGTCTTTCTTAATCCGCTTTAATTAAATGGAGTCGTCGACGTTCTTGCACGCAGTAACTATTTCAAACAACCGTATTATCCGCGATAATTTGTTTTATTAATACTGTAATTATTAAGAAGTTTGGCGGAGGAAGTTTTAAAGGCTGTGTAATTACTGCTGGTATCCTCAACGTCATCTCAACATACCGCCTTAATTGATTAATTAATTACGAAACGGAACATCAGAAGGAGAGTTGGGCGCCTGGTGAGTAGAATTTACGCTGTATCTCCCTCAAAGAGGATGCTTGATTCCTTCCCTCTACAACAGTCCACTAGCCACCTTTATCTGTCTGTGCAACCGCATTCCACGTCCACTCTCTCGGTCTTTATCCCATTGTAAAGCGATATCCTTCACGCTTCAGTGGCCATACCGGCGCAGAGGACTGCTAACGTATCAGTACCTCGGACAGGAGTACATAGCGAAGGGAATATCCATGCTTCAAAAGTCATACATAAATGCCACAAACACAGAATCTATTAAAGTTTCCCCTGTTATAAGTGTTGTGCAAAACGAAAGTAAGGAATTATCCTTAAGTAGAGTTTTATCCCAAAATATATTTTCCCTAAACGGAAAGAGGAATATTGTTGTACTTAGTTGCATTCATGGACCTAGAAAAGTTTAATTTTTCTCAGTTCTAATATAACTTAAGAATACAAGTGGTCAATGAAAATAAACGATTTTCCATTTAAGAGGCATGATTTTCAGGAAAGATAATTTATTCAAACGAATAAACGAAAAATATGAAATACGATAATTGAAAGTCTTGAGACTATTAATTATTATTAGCTAGGTGCCCTGAGTTGCCCGAGAATTTATTTATATTAGCCTCCGTGTGGCTGAAGTACAAATTAAGTTGCATGTTGAGCGTCAGAATTGAACTCGGCTACAATTACAATACCGGAATAGACACCAATCTCGATTGTTTTCGCATACCCACAATGGGAGCGTTCATCTCCGACGCTGAATGTTTTTCAAATTATACGCAAAAACAACGGACAAAATCCCTATCAATCTAATTAACTCAAAAAATAATTTGATGCATGATTCATTCGCGTCTTTATCCCACAGACCTTTGTTTGTGTCGTATGTAAATGAAGTACAAAATTTGCTGAAAATACTTCACCCGTTAAAGATTGTAAGCTGAACTTTGTTCTACTCCCTTGTATCATCATTATAGGGACTGAAATATAATTTAGTTTGCATAATGGACGTCAGAATTAATCTCAGTAGCTCGCTTAACACCAATTTTGACACCCAACCCGTGATTGTTCTCTTGTTATCGTTCTGTAATCCCCCTTTAACCACCGCTCCTATGAATACTGTCTTCCCATGAAGAATTTATATGAAATTATATGCAAACAACATCGGGAAAAGACAGGACCATTCTCATCAACGGCTAAAAATATTTCTTTGACGAAAATATAGGGTGTTTTGTTAATTTTTACAATTTTCGCCCCAAAAAGTGGAAGTCATATCTTACCCAACAGTGTTAACGTTCGGGGTGCAAAGAACACATTTACAAAATTTAGTAGGAATATTCAACGCGTTTACATTTGTATGCGGAATATACATACTTAATTGAAGATAAAATTTACAAATACTATTTAATACATTGAGTATCATTAATGAAGTATGAGAACTCAACTAAAATGGTTATTTCATATTTCTATTTCGATTATGCTAAGTTAGAATACCACCTTTTGATACGTACCATGAACTTTTTATCCTTTAACAGGCCTTTTATCTATACAGTATCATTCACAGGGAAGAAAATTTTATTTAAAATGCTGCCTGCAGCCCAACATGCAAATTGAGCACAATGAAGAACGTGGAGGATGTGAATCACATTGACCACCATCTATTACTGGTTAACTGGTGAAAATACTGCACGTTTCTCATCGGTGGAAACTACTTCTCAAAAAACGATCGTTAAAATTTACGGTGTTGAGGAAAAGTATTATTTGCATTTTCAAATAGTTACTCTGTTCTCTATATTAGTTCCATATAACTTATTTTTCTATTTCGTTGCCTCAAAAATTAGTTCGAGGCGAAGAGTTAACGCAGAGTGTAGACACTTTCAGAGTTAATAACAAAAATAGAAGAGGTAGATTTATTTTATAAAAGCCTTAATGTATTCAACCCAATGATAATTACATCGGAAAAAACTTACCACTTAATGTGACAGTATTTCATTATATTTAAAACAGTTAAATTTAAAGTTCTCACTTATATACGAAGTGGTTCATAATATAAATTGTTTTATTTTCAAAATTATTTTTCAGTTCATATTTTTATACTTTTTTGTAAAAATAAAAAATATCTAGAGAAAAATTGATTGAGACGATATACGAATATTCAAAGAATATTTTGAATTCGTTTTAATCACTTTTTCTTTTAAAATCTTATATATAAAATTAATTGTCTTCAATGATAAACTAAAGTGGGAAAAGTTTAAGACCTTGCGGACAACACCACGAAGCTGAAGAATTTTTGTAGCGGCCCATATGGGTTTCCCTCGGAAAGCTTTTGTCATTCTTGTGAGCTTATCTTCGGCTTCCTTTCTTGTCAGATATCACCTGTTGCTCGACTAAAGGCCCCGTGAAAAAAAAAGAGAGAAAAAGAATTGCTACAGCGATCGTCAGATGAAAAACGCTCGTAAGCGGATAACCAACGTCAAATCTCTATGTAGCGAGGGACTGGCGTCACGTGACGTTTCTAGATATCTAGAAATCGATAAATAGAATCGTAGCATTCACTGACGCGTTCTCGCAAATAAAGCTTTACATTATTCTGCCAACGAAATGGGGAGACTCGTATAATTTTCGTGATTTATGTTATCTTTTTTCCTACCCTTCCATGGGCATTGCTTTGTATTTTCTATAAATTAATTTATAATCCTTATGTATCTCTTTTCTTTTTTTTACCATTATGTTGCCGTCGTAATCAGCCCTAAGACTGGCCTGATGCAACCCTCCATGCTAACCTATCCTGCACTATTTTCATTTATACATAGCTACTACATCCCACATTCTGCCTAATCGTTTTAGCGTATCCATCCTTGACCTCCCTCTTCTGTTCTTACCCCACACACTTCGCATAAATGTTAATTTTGCAATACCCTCATGTTTCAACACGTGGCCTATTAATCTATCCCTTTTCTTGGTCAAAGCCCTCCATTTCAAATAATCTTGAAATAAAAGAAAATCGACAACATTAAACATGGGAATAAAAACTTAATCTTGTGATCGCGTGTCTGATGGCATTTAAAGTAATCTGTAGTTTTTTTAACACGGCATTATACGATGATGACGCAAACTGCTGTATATGTAATTTGTGAATCCTTGAATTTCACATAAACGTCGATTATATTTTTGTTTCTGTTGTACTGTAGAACCTAAAAACTTGTTATCTTCCTAGAAATACAGAGGTTAATTTTCTCGTCTTTATTTTAATTATAGTTAGTAGTAGGATTATACGTATAAATTTTATGAAGTGTTATCAGTATAGAAAAATTAATTTTTCTGATCTTCCTTGAAAGTGCTAGACTTTTGAGAAGGCTTAACAATTTTGGGGCAACAGTTAATAGAATGAATAGCAAGCGTTTTTGAGTATTACTTCAAGATCACAATTAAAGAGTTACACAAACAGTTTTAGATAGGCACATGAAGAAGCACTAATTTGTTTTCCTGCTTGCAGCGCAGTATACACGGCATATTGACTCCTCAGTGTAAAGCTTTTACTGTTCTGCAGTTTTCCAAGAGTGAACCTGTAATTTCAGTTCAACGTGCGTTGAAGTTTAACTCTGGCTCCATATGTGACAAAATTATCCGTTGATGGTATAGACAATTCGTTAGGACCGGATGTGTGTGTAAAAGGTGATGAGGAGGCCAACAGTTCCTGTAGAGGATGTTGCCTGGTTAAGCTCATATTACCTTTGTTGTCGGGAGAAGGGTGATCCGGAAAACGAGTCCAGTAACTTCATTTACGAAAGACGACACTGTGAAAGGTTAGCACATGCGTCCATACCGGCTACATGGTGTTCATTATAACTTTGCAAGTGAAGTGTTGCCAGGGGAAAACTACTTTCTTCATGGTGTGGTATCCAGTGACTACTCAAATTTTAATCTAAGTGGGGAGGTAAATACCCATAATGCTAGAGCCTGGGGCTCAGAGCATCCTCATGAACTTGTACAATATCAAAGAGATTCTCCAAAATTCAACGTTTTCTGTTATGCGTCCCGACATAAAATATTACGCGCCCTTTCTTTCGCTGAAGTAGCCCTTATCTGAAGATGTTGCAAGAACGGCTCTTTCCCCAATTAAAAGATGAATCTGAAAACTTTATTTGGAAACAAGATGGAGCATTTCCCCACTGGCGTCTCATTGTAAGAGAGTGGTTGTACGTCGAAGTCCCTGACCATTGGACTGGTCACCAAAACGACAGCCCTTTTTTCCGCCCCACGTTTACTTCACGCCATGCTACTTTTTTCTTGTGGGACTTTATATTAGATCGTGTCTTTCTTCCGTTACTACATACTGATATATATAAACCAAGAAAGACCAATATCAAGGAAAATCATATCAACTGTTTAATATTTATTATGCTTTGCGAATTCTAATAAATTGTTGACCAAATTACAAACTTTTTACTTAAACAAGTTGACGTTTTGTCAGCAGATTTCGACCTTTCTCAGGAAATTTCTTCAAATGTTAAATTTTGAAGAAATGTAGAATATCGCCGTGCAACAAAGCACTCGACGGATGAATTTTCCAAGATAAAGTAACTACACTTTACACGAACCACAAAATTATCCTATTGCGCTGAACAATCTTCCCGTTTAGGAAAAAAATACAGTACTAAAATAGAATGGTCGAATATTGGAACAATATCACTTCCGTTTCTTTTTTCAAATAACAGTAATATTTATAAGCATATGTAATGAAAAATTACTCATCATGTATCTTGACGCGATCTGATTAATGACAGCATTCAGAAATCTAACTACTAAAAAAAATATTAGGTTTCTGAAACGAAATTTCAATTTCGAAGTCATACTACAAGATAACCGTGCTTTGTCTATATATAGGCCTAACCATAGGACAACACGTTGACGAAATAAAAATCATCAACCACCTCATATGTAAAATATTGATAAGTAAGGTTGCTTTTATTAATCCACAGCCGTAATCGAAAATATTAATAAAAGTCCCTTTATTATAAATAAATTTGCTTCTATTAGTTTAGAACTGCTGGAAGCCATCATTTAAAATTCGCAGCACATAAATAAAAGTTCCTACTTGAATAGCATTTTAAAGATCCTAGCATGTTATTATTCTACACTCGTATTATTGCGACTCACTACGCGCAGCTGTTATTATTTATTATGGAACACTTTTATCCTCGGGCAATTTTTTCAAATGTTCATTTTTGTAGAAAAATAGAATGCCGCCGTGTGGCAAAGCACTCGACGGATGAATTTTCCCAGGGAGTAATGGAAGGCGCCAGATCGTTGGGGTGACTCGTGCTTGGAGAGAAGACGGTGTGGAGAAACGTAGACGTGAGGTTAATGGGAGGTGCAACTGCCAAAACTGTGCAGCGTAGAGCAGAATTTCGAAAAGGAAGGGTGAAATGTATACCCAAATAGTTCCGCACTACGGTCCGTCGAATATTTTGTATATTGCAAAAGTGAGATTTAAGGAAGGCCCAAGCTAACTTGACAACATAAAAGTGAGCCTGGTTAGAGGAAGAAGTGAGTTTTGATCATCTTGTCCCGAGAGAGGAAAAACTTGGAGACTATTCAACGCAGGTGAATTCCGACTCAAAGAATGACAGATAAGTATGGAGACTGTCGCCGGGCATTGTCCTGTTTGCAGCTACACTGGAAAACCACAAAGGGAAGGCGTCATACCATGAGGCAAAATATGTGGTGCCTAACCGAAATGTTGTCTGCACCAGATACTCTGCTACACGGCATACAAATATACCTGATGTGTTTCATGTTATCTGTAAAAGTAATGAGACCTTAAATAAATTTATAGTAAATTTAAGAAGCCCAAAGAATCCCATCCTTTTCTATTGTAATGTTCCGACTGTTTAATACAACTTTTTTGTTCGTATCTGCAACAAGGTTTATTTTGAAATAAAATGTTGTTTTACAGGCCAGTTTTAAGAGATAATTTATAAATCAAAATCTTCACTGAATTGTCATACGCACATAGGCAATCTTCAACTATGTTTAAAGTATTATTCTTGTCTTTCTTTGTATGCTCCCATAGAATTTTTAAGTAGTTATCAGAATACCTTATCATTTACTTTAGTAATAATTTAGAAAAGGGCATAATATTCATAACCTTATGTGATGTCCCAGTAACTATCCACGTGCTGCCAAAAGAGAATTGTTCAATAATTAATTTTGATTCCGGTCCACGCATTTGAAACTTCAGCCAGTTTAGCACAACACGAACTTCTTTGGGAATGATGTTGGCCAACCGTGATGCAACAATGTTGCCTGCGTCCGTTACGAGTGAGGAGGTTTAATTTTTGCGAGCACGCCCGTGACAGGTTCCCAGGAAGACAATAGGTGGGAACTCGCATGACAAACGTTGGCGGGCTTCTGTTCTAGGACTGATTTCAGCACATTGCCGTCGTTAATACATTATGATTATGAGAAAAGTACTGTCGTTCCGAGTAACTACAGAATATCACTGCTACTTAGAGTTAAAAGATCAATACAAACAAAATAATGTATTGGAACATAAAGAAGCAGGCATTTTATTGTATTCATACTCTTTAACGCTTGTAGCTTTTAAACTTTTTTTATGCACTTACTAGCTGGGGACCGGACGTTGTCCGGGCATTTATTTATATTATCCCGGTACATTATTTAATTCTTGGTTAACACATGACTAACCGGCATCGAAAACGTTACAATATGAAGGTCAAGTGTACTCGTCCCAGTATCTCGATCGAGTCAGAAATACTCCCAGTACAATAATAGGATTAAAAATCTTTTCAGTACTCTAATAGAATAAAATTTATTCCCCACTAAGGGATGAATTCTTACTTAAATTGCATATTAAAGGTCATAATGCAACACGACTCCCTTTACACCCGTTTCGACAGGAAATTCGATAATATCCTTGTTATTTTTATATGACTCATTTCCACACCGACCCCACACATGCTTCAGGGGTTGAAATGGAGATAAATATTGTCGGGGAAAACACTATAAAAGTAATTGACATCAAAAATTCTTTTTAGACTCAATTATGAGCCTTCATTACATATAATTTTTTCACCAATTCCACGCTTCCCCCTAGGGGAGTCGTTCAGAAGTTATACGCCAAACTTTCATAGGTAATTTTTATGTTTGACCGTCTATTTTGTCACCAATCGCCTGAACCCGACGGTATGGGTTCTTTCGGAGCCGTGGTTAATCTTCGGTCACCAGATATGGTAATGTACTTCTTCTCGGGGGCAGTTAAAGAACCAATTTTATGAGTCCCTGGTCGATATTCGCACGAATCTGCCAGTCACTATTATCACAGCCACGGAAGCAGTACGCAAATGTCCAGGAATTCTTGAGCGAGTAAGAAAGTCGTTGACGCGTCGCTGTGCATTTCGTCTCAATCATGCAGGAAGACATTTTTACCAATACCTGTACTGCACTGTCCACCACTGACAAATCGTGGCACACTGTGATAAACGTATACACGTTTCGTTCAGGGTTGCTGTATTACTCTGTTTTGTGTGTTTTGTTTATCGCATTTTACAGGCTTGATTGTTGTGAAGGTATTTCCACAGAAACAAGGTTGATTTCGGCAACAAACAATAAATAAGTTACATCATTACTATTTAACGAGCAACGGGGGGCTGAAGGTCCCTTACAGTAAAATAAAATACTCTGAAGGTATTCCTGAACAACCTCTGAAAATTTGTTGTTTGAGTTTTGATTCACCCTGCTTGATAAAAATAATACTGTATAAATGGACAAAACATAATTTTTTAACGAAGTCATGTTAGTACTTTTGAAGTGAAGTCACTATTATTGTGCGTCATATTGCGAAGTATCCCTCCTCAAAGTTTGTTACTTTTTTATCAGTAGTGAAACCAATGCAACGAAATTTTGAAGTAGCTCTTCAATCATTCGCAAGAAATACGTAATCATTAGGGAATTCAATAAGTTCCCGGAGTAGTTCTGCATGTTCTTGACAGGAGGGCTTTTCCAACCAATCTTGACTCAATCTTTAATTTGCCTTATTGAACCCCACAACCAAATTAATTAGAATAGCAGATTCAATATCACTCGTTGAGAAGTAAACGTTGAAAACGTATGTCCCTGGAAAAGAAAGATCGTAATCACCATATTATTGAAAAGGTGTGACGGATGCTTCAGATTAATACCTTCAATAATATTGACTAGGTAATGCGTGTTAATTGGTTCAGTCTATCGAAAGGGTTCAGAGACGAGGCCACATGACACAAGAACATTCTGGGTAAATTGTTCGAATTTTGAAAGCAACGTGAAGATATATTTATAAAGTTTGAAGCGCAGAATGTCTGCTAGGTTTTCTGATGCTACAGAGCGGAACGAATGCAGAAAGAGTGGAATGGCCAGGAGAACACCTGAGGAGCTGAGGTCAACCAGGTTGAAGGACTCCACGATGCTTCAACGGACAATATATTTCTCAGATTATTTTTCTCGTTTCCCGAATACATATGTATTTTAATTTCATACGAACCTCGTTACAAAATGACTTAACAATTAAGTAGGCCCGTCGTTGTATTCAGTCCTAAGACGCCTGATGCGACCCTCCATGTTTGCCTATCTCGCGCAAGACTTTCAACATCCTCCCTAATCTACTTACCTGATATCATCCTTTGCCTCCCTCTTCTGTTCTTACCCCACAAACTTCCTCAAATAGTAATTTTACAAGACCCTCATGTTTAAAAACGTGGCCTATTAATGTATCCCTTCTCTTGGTCAAAGTCCTCCACATTGTCCTCTCTTCTCTTATACTGCTTATAAGTTCCTGATTAGTTATTCTATCCCATCTGATTTTCAGCGTTCTCCTATAGCACCACATTTCAATGGCTTCTGTTCTTTTTCTTTATGCAACTCATATCGTCCATGTTCGCACCCATATAACGATTATTTTTAGAAACGATTTCTTAATATTCACACTTATATTACCTGTACGTAAAATCTTATTTTTCGCGAAAGCCTTTCGTCCCTTTGCTATCCTACTCTTTATGTCTACTATACTTCTACCATCCCTAGTTATTACGCTTCCCCAAGTAGTAGAATTCCTTAATTTTCGTCAAAATATCCCTTCCCAATCTTACACCCTTTGTTATTCCACTGCTTCCCAAACTACACTCCATTACCTTGGTTTTCCCTCTATTTATTCTCATATTCTTAAGTAGCCTAAGAGGCATAAAATAATCGAAAATAAAGAAACTAGAACCAAAAAATTTACTCGTCTTAGCTGCGATAGTTCTGAATTGTTAATGCTTACGTCCTAAAAACATCGGTAAGGAAGAAAGTTACAAGAACTGGAATTTGTGTAAGATTAATCTGTTTTTCGTGTGTCGACAGTCGGTACTTACGAACTACACAGTGCGTTCACCATATTTTTTTGTAATTAGGGCAGGGCTGATTAAATGGAAATAAGAATACCAATACGTCCAACGAGGTTGGCGGGAATCACCAAACTAACTAATGGAAACAGTGTTTATTTTAGCATCCGCAAACCTGGCGGGTCAGGAGGTTCGTATTTGAGAGCTTGTTAAACAAGTCGATGCCTGACTGTTTCCGGCCAATTTGAAGCAGGTGTATTTAGCGTGTCCGGAAAGGCCAGTACTCGGGGTCCCGGTCGAAAGGTTCATGGGAAAAGTCAGGCCATTATCCAAGCGCTGTTACAATGGCCAAGTCTCACGCCATGCTGCCAAAGAAATGTCACCGCGCTTACACAGCTTCTAAATCTAAAGCTTTATTCAGATCTTATTTATTCGTATGTTTGACATACGTTACTCATAGAAGTTTGAATGTTTAGACACTATGTAGAAGTGTGTCTGGTTTTAAGACGGAATAAAACAGTATCACTGACCTAATCCAAAGCCAATAAATATTGATGATAAATTCAGTTACGAGAAGAAAATGTGCGTTCAGTGAAACACCTTTATTTTTGATGAAGATATAAAAATTTTCTTATTAGTTTTCAATTAACAAATGAATTTTTCAAGCAATAAAATATACAGTAACGTACTGTGGAATTTTTTTATCATCGAGTTCTGCATTATTTAACATATACTACCTTTCATCTATATTTTATATATTTATTAAAATATTAACTGTTGTTAATATCGTGGTTGGGAAACTTTAAATTTATTTAATATGCGTTTATTTTGCAATACAAAGTCAAATATTTACATAATCTTTAAAACAGAAAGAAATGTATGTATTGTTAATACTCGGGTGTTCGTGGGGGTTTGAGACTTGATGGAAACAATTGTGGCACATGATCCAGATGAATAGTTACATGAATTTAACACGACCTGAATTTTACGTAACTGGCTGGTAGGCTGCGAGTCTGAGTCGGCTGCTAGATTGTTGACCCTCGGATAGGACTCTGTCTGGCTCCCATATCACGCTGCTGACCTCCGGCGTATCACTTCAAATAGAGATGCAAGAATCACTGCACCTTCACGACTCATTCACGACTGTCTCGAGATTGCTCAAAGATGCGCCTCTCCACTACCTCTCTAAATTCCTTTTCACTGCTTTTTAAAAAAATTCACCCAGGATATTTTTAATTTGTTGAAGAGTCTCATTAAACTCCGCCCATTTCGGGGTCCAACCCCAGTGTTGTTGTCAGCAAGTACACATTATTCCGTTGGAACTAATTTGGGATCTTCTGGTGCAATGCTGACAGTCCCGACTCGAGTTGCTTGACAGATATAAAACTTCAAACCTGTTGTGCCAAAACGACTTGGAAATCTTTGCCTATACCAGAAAACCTATATATATATAGGTAACCATTACAAACTTGAACTTTTAAAGCAAGTGACAAACTATTTGATATTTTCCTCTTCAGGGATTAAAGTTTGTAAAATTCTTGCCTTTAAGAAGGAGATTTTGTATTGCTATCATTAAATTTAAATTAGATTCATTGCCATAATATTTGAGATTCGTTTCAACGATACCAAGTCGTAGGCTATGAAATATTACGGAACAGGTCTCTCTCAATGATACTTTATTTATTAGCTTAACGCATTACTGATAAATTGATATATTGGATAGATAAGACATAATTGCCTGCGGAGTAGTGTGCGTTCCTGGAATAAATTAATAGAATTTGTGGTTTACGTTCGCAGCACTATATTGGTAGATACGAAGCTGTAACCGAATGTCTCAAGTTTATTACGCACAATTTCAATTTCCGTGCCGTAGATCTTAATTTGCTCCGTACTGCATGTTAGTTCTGGTCATATTGACGTATTTAACTGTACCATGAGATGGAACTCAATTTGCATTGAAAAGTATATTGCAACGTGATTAATTTGGGCCATTAAAATATTTCTTCTATTAACATGGGATGTATAACAGGTTTTGTGACAAAGATTGGCCGAATGTATGCCCTTTCAGTAAGTTATACAAATAATAAACGGAATTGGTTAATGCTTTTTAGCATAGAAAGTAAGATAACAACCAAATGTAACAAATTAAATTTTTTACTAAAGATGGCTTAATATAGTCATTTCACTAACAGTAAAATTCGAAAGCTAATTAGCCATAGAAATTAATTTATCAATGCATTGGTTGTTAAAAAATTATTTCACAGCAATTTTTATTATTTATTTCCAAATATCCAGTTAGAACTAACACATCTAATAGCCTACTTTCGTTAATAAATTTTAAAATAAATATTGAAAAATTTCTTAACTTGTTGGGTTTCTTAAAATATATGATCGGCTCACATGATATTTTTTCCTCTACGACCCGTAAATTATTTCGTAATCCAACAACCACCTAAAACAAGACGAAAACAGATGCGTGATCGTCAGTACACTTTGTTACTTTTTGCATGTTCTTTGTGCTGAGTTGGTCACAGCAGACTACCTTCCTCGCAAAAAACGACCCTTTGTTACTTTAGTGGCGCAAAAATATTGCAAGCATACGACCGTTGTTTCCTTTATTGTCCACATTCCTCGCCACTTATTAGGCGTCTTATTCGAAAATTAACTGTAGACCAGCAACCCTACAGAATACTTAAACAATGGGACTATCGTTACGCCCGTGGCTAAGGCAGAAATTCCTCGTGTTTAGCTTCTGTTTTTTTTCTGCTATAACGCGCTGCCTTAATAACTTCGGATTTTCAGATATTCTGTTTCTCTCCGGGCATTTCAATTGCGGAGGAACGCGACTCGGAGAAGTATGCCAAATTGTGTATTCAATTAAGCTTTATCTTAATTCCTCCACATTTCTGATGTCCTGTAATTCAATTTTTTTTCTAGTTATGAATGTTTCGATAATTCTTTTACAATACTGCCTTTACTGGCCCAACTGATAGTATAGGAATTTATGCAATTGAGACTTGGCAAAATGGCGTTACGCGATTTGCCAATTTTTGAAATTAACCGTCATATTGTTATCATTCGCAAACTGGAAAGAAAACTGCCGAGCTAATGACAGTTGAGATATTGATGAAAAATAGATTTTAGCGGATTGACGTTTATGTCAAGAAGTAATTGTTTTTTATCAAGCACATAGACAATTTCCTTTTGAGCTGATGAATTTCAACTTCGCCGAAATATGATCCTAACGAAACGCGCTGAAAACGTCCTTTTGAGATACCAGCGCCAGATGTGATCAAACAAATCATCACGTCTCGATTGTAGGCGTACATTAAGTCACTGCGAATGATACGTGTATCCGCCAACTCACTCCAACATCAGAGCAACCAACATTCAAGAACAGGGACATCAGTATTTGTTTCTATATTTTGAAACTACCAACAGCGACACAGTATTGGCCGATTATCACAGTCTATTGATTATTATTATTATTATTACTTAGCTTCTATTGGCCACTTTCCTGGTGGCAGCTATATAGAATTAAAAAAACACAATTCACACTAAGGAAGAATTTTGAATTGTAGATTTAGATCTGAAAAAGAAAAGAATGGAGTCACACAGAAATCACTTCACTGATGATGAAAAGCTACAGTTCTTGAGCTATAACATGGGAAATCCCATGCAACGGTACCTTCAGTGTTGGAAGAATATATTATATTCTTACGAACGTGATATGAGTCAACGTCTTCTTACTACACTGTATACTTATTAACTCTCGGCTTTTACGTAGGAGTTTCTTGACGTACAAACATTTCCTCCATTTAAAGTGTCAGTATTTTCAGAGCTGCTTTTACATTACCAACTTGCTCTAACAAAGCCTCGAGGGAAATTGAACTCCGGACTAACGCCGCCACAGTGACGTGGAAGTTGTCTAATGCGCATCGTGCAGACACAGGACAAGCTTAATCTCCTTAGTTATACGCGTAAAATTACCTTGTAAATTATAAGTGATACGTTCGATTTTGGGAAATAATTTGGTTTTACGCAGTATTGCACATCTTTTCAGGAGCTTTGTGGCACAGTTCACGTCGATGTACCACGACAAGTGAACGCGTTGTCGTATTTGAGACATGCGGTTACAGTTTTCTTCGAAAGAATTAGTGTGTCAAATAGAAGTGAAATCATAGCGGACATAAATTCAGTTTGCAAATAATCAACTATGAGCTATGATTATTGAGAAATTAAAGAAATCTGTAACGAATTAACAAATCAATTTATTATTTAAATTAGCTATACGCTCCTGTTTGAGCTTCGGTTGAAGTATTTCTACTTCCTTTGACTGCATTTTGTGGGCAGTACAATGCTGCTTCTCGAAGAGCCTGGAAATCCATTCATTTTTTAATGAGAGTATTAAAAACGGGAGCGTCAAATCAATCTCTCGTTCATCCCAAAATCAAGTAAAGTAAAAGTTGTTAGGATCCACAATGATAAAACAACACAGAAGCCCTAGAAAACCTCAGAGGGGTTCAGTCAATAAGCCAATTCTTCAGACGTAAATGAATCACGTTTTTACGTCTAAAACTAAAATGAAACATGTGATGCAATTTTACAGTACCACCGTTAAGTTTTGAGTTTATGGGAGCCAGTCAAGCAGAAATACGCTCGGAACCATTTCACTGCTCATGCGAGCTGAACCTTTGCCCATTCTTCGTAATAAAGCGAATGACAGTTATATACGTACGTTTATGACGGTTGACGCACAACGTTTTAAACACGCGGAATAAATTTTCTTATAAATAATTTATGGAATTGAAATGTGCCGTTTCGGCAGCTTCCAGTCAGTACCTTGTATCCACCGCCATATTTTACGAAAAAATGGAATATTTTTTTGTGATTAACTCGTAGAATAATTGTTTTATATTTAGCTTATTTTATACAAAAGCTTCTCGTATTTAAGTATACAAATATGTATTAATTCTTCGTATACAAATATTTTTTAGTATAAAATTTATTTGGTTATAACTATAAAAGCTTCATGCAGGGCCAAAGCAGGTAAAATGAAACTAAGCTGTCAGTCCCCGAGAATTTTTACTGTATCCAGCTTTGGCGCGATTTATTGATCATCATACCCTCTAGATGGCAAGAATAGGATTTTTACAAATAGTTATATTGATATCTTCTGAACCATGAAAAATATATAAATGGTAAACACATGAAAATTTAAGATAAAATTACCGTTTCAATCACTAAAAGTTTAATTGAAATCCGTTGAACCGTTTCGGAGTCTATTCGGGACAAACTTTCAGACAGACAAAAATTTTACAAACATATTTATAATTGGGCATCGTATAAATAACAATTTTCACTTGAAGTTTGCCATTTGCTTTGAAACCACGGATATTACAATATTTCAATATGTAGTGCTTCTCGTGCCCAGTTCTCTCTTGAACAGAGCAGGAGTCAGGTAATTAGCGGCACTGACGCGATTGTGCAGACGATGGCGGTCAGGCATTCTGACGCACATTGCATGATTGTCCTTGCCCTGTCTTCAGGACCTGTACTCGGAAAACGATGACGTACAACAAACATTACTTGGAATCGTGGTAAATATCAAAGCCATTTCGTTGGAACGATAAGAAATCCATAAATTTACCTTTACTGCTTATGCAACTTTGGTCCGCTAAGAATGACGCTACACCAGCTTCATAATTACCCATTGCAGAAGTTTTGGTTATATAGGGAGAATCAATCAGTTGTGTCCCCTATGATCAAAAGAACCACCTCCCCCTTCTCTCTCTCACGCACACACAAACATGTTTAAATTAATAAATAACAAAATATATTAAAATGTCGTAATATATTTAGTAACATAAAAACCACAAATAAGAAAACTATCTCCCTGCTCTTTAAAAAAATTATGCATTTTACATATGATTTTCACTTTACAAATTAAAATAAATTTGATTCTGTCTCTCAGAGCATGGTGATTGTGGCAATGGCTACTATGTCATTTAGCTGATGACTTTGAGGGATTCATAGTTAATTTGTACGTTACCATCGACTACACCGGAACTCGTACTTACATCATCACCGGAACCTTTGTGGTCATTGTGGTCCTTGAAATCTGGCCGACACCTAGTCTTTGCTACCACCAAATTTTTCATGTCTTCTCAACAATTTAACTAACTTTTTTAATCTTATTACTGTATTGTCTGAACTCCAACAAATTCTGTATTTCAAATTCCATTAACCACTCGCTTACAATATTAACTATACTTCAAAACCAGCTCTTTCTGAATTTGTCCTCCTAACTTTTCAACAAATTAACAACTACTGTCCTTCACTTATATTCAGAAATTTCATTGACCAACTCTCCATGAATTCTTCATCCCACTTCAACAACTTATTAACGACAACAAACTAACTCAATTTTTTCCATCAACCTTGAAACATCTGGCATGAATTACCAACGACTTTAGTCAATAGCATTCTTCTTACATTTTTGAGTTCCCAAAACGGGGTTCACATGTCTTCATTCAAAAACGTGAAAATTCACGCACCAAGGGTTATTGATCAATCTGTGTGAAATTTTCAGACGTGTCAAAATATTGAGATCGAAGCTTATCCACCGGAAAAAATTTATGATCCTCAACTGGCCAGCGGTGCTTCTTAATTCAAAAGGCCACTTCAATAGTGATATCTGAAGACCAACGACCCCTCAACTTTCGCAGCTCGGAAAGTTTGGATTTAAAAAATTATTCAATTTGTACGAAATAGAAATAACTCAATACTAATTAATTAAACATATGGAAATTACATACTTAATAAAGTATTTGATTTCAAAATATTAATATACGTAATTAAATTTCAGTTAGAATTAATTAAATTAAACAATATAAAATCTTGCTAATATTTTACAAAATGTTTTGGCATTTTTAGAATAAATACTTCCCTGATTTTAATTATACTGTTGTCTGCAACCGAAATACATTGAACTTCCAATATGGATTGGAATTTTGTTACAGACAGATTTTCGTATCTAAATTTTGGAAGAATATAACTCCTTTCTATCTGAGAGTTTCTGCATAATTATCTTTCCCGGTCCTCATTTACACGTAACCGCAATTTTGCTCCGGTAATACTATGCACCCCTCCCACCTCTTTTCAAGTCGTCCGTGTAGCACCCGTGTAGTAATTTCTGGAGAATCCGAGTTCTGATTTTACTCTACAATTTCCTTTCCGCTCGACTTACGACATGAACTTGGGCAATCGTCTTATGTGTGGGATTATAGTACGTCGGCTTCATCATAATTAAGTCGTTAGTTAAACGTGTGCGCCGAAGACGAGGGCGTAACACCGTAACAGTTCGAAGTCACTAGAGCGAACGAGTCGCATTAGCTGGCGCCAATTTGAGTAAGTAAATTTCCCCCTTTATGGGCGATGAGTAAAACACTTGGCCGTAATCGCGCAGCGGTCACGCGACGGAGCGGCGTGTTCTTGACGACAAGGGAAGGGGCGGCCATGTTCCCTGTCCTCAGGGACCAAGGGAGCCTCCCCCAAAACACGGTCAGCGCCGGCCGCGAAAGACTCCGCATAATTGAAGTGGACTATAATAGCACGGCACAACGCCAACATGGCGTTGGCCAAATGTTTAGCTTGCGTTTAATTAGGGAAAGAGCTTGTTACGTTTAGGTAGATAAGTGTGTTTACTGTCGGCTCGAATTTGCGGCTGTTTAGAGCGAGTGTCGGTTGAAACTTGTAATGCAATACGGGCAATAATTATCAAAGTAAAAACTGCTGAATAAGGAAGTGTCGCAGAATAATACAATAGAAACAGAATAATACAATAGAAACAGAATAATACAATAGAAACAGAATAATACAATAGAAACAGAATAATACAATAGAAACAGAATAATACAATAGAAACAGAATAATACAATAGAAACAGAATAATACCATTTGAAAGCATTTATTGTAGTGGAATAATAATTTCCCATCTGATATCCCACACACCCTATCGTCACTGTTTTTCTTCAAATTTTCTACACTGCCATAATTGTATGTACATTTACTAACTAATTCATACATTCAACATTAAAAATCACGTACTAAATTAAAATATGTTAAATTAAAATTTGGTTAAATATTAGCTTCTCCATTTTCAAAAACTCTTACATCCCAGTGATTTTATCCTTAGCCCTATAAACCAATCACTAAATGTGAAATTACAACATTTTGATTGTAATAATATTAAAGATACGGTTTATAAGATAGGTACATAGTTGGCCACAGTTTGTGACTGGTTTTGTGAAAAATGATTCCGGCTTCAACATAGGCAAAAAACGGCACGGTGTTATCTAAATTATAAATGAAGTACAAGTGTAACAAAGAACTATACTCCTGAATTCTAATTTAATATTTGTTTAGAGGGATAATAGTTAAATGATTAAATTACAATGGTCATGTTAAAAACAATAACAGGTAACATTAGCAATAAAATGGATTAAAAAGTGATTTAATTTGTACAATAAGAAAAACGACTTCTGGAAAGGTGTTACAATTACAGTTACCAATAGTACCACATTTTAAAAAATTGTTCCAATCTTCTAAAAATTACGAAAAACAAATTAACAAGTGCACAAAGAATTTTCAATGGAAGAATGAGAGCAGGATTTCATAACAGCAATATGTCAATAAAATATGGTGTTTATCAATACAAAACGAACTAAAAGGATTATTACCAGAATATGTAATGACGCGAAACAAAATTCATCATTATTCAATGAGACAAACTAATAAATTTCGTATGGAACAATCAGCTATTGACAAAGCATTAAAAACGATAATTAAAAGTGGTCTTGCATTGAATAATAAATTGCCTAAAGAAATTGATCAATTGAGGTCTGTAGGAAAATTTATAGAGAGTGCGTATTTGGTTAGAAAGCAGTAAAATAAAATAATACAACCATTGTATTTAAAATGTAAGACACTTCGTTTCGAAAGGAATTAAGAGTGACAAAAATTTTTCAAGGGCTACGTGTAATTACATAAATAATTTGAGAAAATAAGTTTAGTAAGCACAGAAGAAAATGCAGTAGGTGCAGGTTATTTCAAAAACAATTAAATAGCAAAATAAAGATAAGTCAGTAAACTCTTTTTTTTCTAAATAAATTAGTAAGTTTAATCTGAAGTAATATTAATTAAATTACAGTATACTGGACAAAAGTAAAATGTTTATAAAAATTTAAATGAATATTAAATAAGTATTACATCCCAGTGTTTAATAAAACTTTTCAACAGAAAAATTTAAATTGTTTATACAACATCCAGTGGCGAAATGAAAGATATTCCCACATTCATGTTAATTTATATATTTAATAAATTTTCAGATTTCTGGTCAGTATACTGTAATAAATTATTTTTTTCTTATTTACGGTCAAGAATTGGTGAAACGTTCTGATACTGCCATAGTATATATAATAATTAAAATGCTGAAATTAATTTATTAGAAATTTTTTGGCGCTGGGAAGATGAATGTAGAAGAAAAATGACTATCATTTCAATATATTATTATTATTAAGTTCCGTTAAGGGTGCCGTTAAAATACTTCAGTCCGGCCATGGTACTTACACCACAAGTCCGACACATTGGCGCCGTTCAAGTTCCTGTGCTCTTCGTCAGATGTCGCGCCAAGATCGTAACGCTCTCGTTATATGTAACAGATAAACGTATTCATGGTTAAATATTTTCATATTAGCACTAATTTTTGTTATTTATAGTAATATATTTACATTTTTTAAGCGTAAAATATTTATGTATTACATTTGCTCTTTATTACTATTTCTCTTGTTTATTTATTCCTACTCTTCAATTTATACGCTAAATAGGGAAAATTATTGTACTTCCTGTTATTGTATTTCTGATATAGAAAATTAAGTTTTAGAGTCATTAATTTTTTCAGTTATTGACTAATGGTATCAATAATTAAGTTTAACTAAGTCAGGTATAGTAATTGAGAACAAATAACAGTATTATTGTTAATAAATATCAACGTAACAGTAATTTACATCCGTAACACACAAAACTAATTTCACTGATCTTCAGGAAGAAGGAAGTATAATCATGAATAGATCTCGTCAACTTGCCACGTGCATCCTGTTGTCGAGTAGTGTTTATGATGATTCGTTTCAATACGGCGCTTTATTCCACAGTAACACTTACGTTGAATTACTTCGTACTTCTAAGAAGAGACATAATGCGGAATGATTCGAGAAAATAGGCGCCGTAATGTTTACGTAAAGTATCCCACAGTTTCACTAGACTATGGAACAGTAAAATAATTTTCTTCTTCGAATCTGTCACCTCCTGGGCAAGGTCTACTGTTACGTAACAATGGTTTGGAAGGCTATTAAAATATTACTACCACATAATTGAAAGACACGTATTCGATTTTCGGAAACCATTACTTTTTAACAGTCGAAAATATTATATTACATGTCATTTACAATAAAAATAAATTCGTTTTCTGTCGTAATAGTTAATATTATAATTTTTATGTTTGAATAAACACTATTTTTAATATATAAATACAAGATACATCGATTTTGAGAACTGAAAACAGTATTTTGAACATTTGACCAGATTCATCATTTAAGCGTAGAATCTTAGTGCAATTTCAACAGTTAAGTATGAAAAACGTTAAAAGTATGCGAGGAAATTTCTGAAGGCCTGCGGCGTATTTTTTGTGTGCGTGTTTAGCGCTACACTTCTCTTCGGACAGTGAGACCGGCCTATCTTCACAAGATACGAAACAGACGTTTTACTGACAATGGGTGTCAATCTCTTAAATAAAAAGCATCCTTTCCTATATCAAGAAAAATTTGATTCCGTCAAGTCAGAAGCTAGGCGTAAATAATTGGAAGCTGCTAACTGTGTAACTAATGCAAAACATATGTAAAGACGCTTGTTTACGTCGGGCAGCTTGTAACTAGCTAACTTGTAAAATAACAACCAATGGGTGTTTTTGAAATTGCAGGCGATTGGTTATTGGGAAAGGAAGGAGGTAAATTCGGGGCCATACGAGCCTAAACGGCCGGAAGTTTGAGGTAGAGAGATCCATTTTAAATTGCGGCCCGTTGGCGAGAGCAGAGTGAAGCTCTTGATCCATGGGAAGATGTGAAATTTTAGTAGAAGTTACCATTATTTCGGCCCAAGGCGTCATCCATGGAGGGTGATCATCCTGACGTAGTGAACGAGAGGCGCCAACCCAAAGTAGACCGCCACAAGAGAATAAAGCTGCAGTGTTCTGTCGGTATCATTGACATAAATTTCCTAAAGTTCACATTGCCATCGAAACTTTACTTCTTTTGGTTTACCCCTAGGTCACCTGATTTTAATGAGTTTGACTATGTAAATTATTAATGCTCTACCGTTTTCACATAAATTCATTTTGTTTTATCGTGGGTTTACGAGTTTCTTTAATTTAATTTCATTATTATTAAAATAAATGTCTACTATGATTTTTAATTCATTTCTGTCATTATTACTTATATTTTCCTTCAAAAAGTATAGTTTCCCATGTAAATATAATAACTTAAATAATAATTAATAATAAAATATTATATTATTGTCTTAATAATTATCGATCTTCTATGCTTATGTCTGTATAATATACTGATTTAATTTCTCATGTTAAAATTACCGTAATTTATAATTTAACAATTTTTTTAGAAAAATGTGTTGTATGTCTGTTTTGCAGAGTATTATTCTTTTAGCAGCATATACTATGTCCGGGATCTATAAAGAAATTTTAAATAAAAACTATTAAAACATACAATTCTTTGGCAATCAAAAGAATACTGCTGAACCTCATTTTTTATAATCAGTACATTTAGAGATTTAGTCAAATCTGTGTTAACATCCCGAATAACATACAACTTTCACAGCGCTAATTTGAAGCGTATTGGATTTTAGAAAAATATAAAACTTTAGTACACATAATGGCGTAGATAATTATATGTTGCCTTAAGTGATTTGCTGGCGTTCTAATTAAATCCCAGACATTGATGTTTAGGCTGTTGCGTCTGTTGTGATAGATCGTATATGGCTTGAAACAGCTGCCGCCTGCAGTGGAATATAAAATGTACGAAGCATATGTAGCTGAGCCACACAGACGCCAGATGTCAGCTGTCACGACAGTAAGGATTTTCTATTTTATTCTCGTAAAGACATCAAATCTTCTTTCCTTGAGAAAAAAATTTCTTAGCCTTACGTTTGAATTACGAAAAGAAATACCCGTTACCGTCACGTTTTCTTTCAGACATACAGGTAGCTATGATGAGTCATAATTTGGTTCAAATATTTATGAATCGATGATGTTGAGGCTGATTCTAATACATGTGATACTTTCTTGAATCGGAGGAATTCCAAATAATACATTTAGCGTGAGTGATACTGTTTTAAATGCAAACGCATTGAACAGCTATGCCGTAATAATTCAAGTTGTGTGTTAATAGCCGCATTTAAATGTTTCAAGTACCAATTATAAATATTATTGACATGTTATACATCCAAATTGGGTACTATTCTCACGCCCTTCCGAATGACGGGAGGCGAGTTTACTGTGGGAACGCAGCATTCCCTTCTCCGTGGCTTCACCAGTTTTAGGAGGCAGTTGGCTGACTGATCCAATGGGATCAGCGGACAACTCTTGCCTTATGCCCAAGGTCTTCGACCCCAGTACATAAATCTCCCAAAATAGGTGAAGGTGTCTCAGCTTGTGAAAACTTTGAAATAAAAACAGAGAGAGTACGAGACATTCCCGACATAGATCACATGAGCCCCGCAATCACTCTGGGGGGAAATTCCTGGGAGAGTAAACTCCCACAGTCACCTCAAACCATTCATCTCACTGTGTTATTATAAGCCTAATTTTGGCAGTATTAGAGATAGAGATAATATTCTCAATCCATCTATTGTTGCAGTAGGATTCGCGCCATAATGACAATATTGTTGAATTTTTTATATGCTCCGTCAGGTTAATTTAATTTTAATATTTAATAATTGATCAGTTTTATTGGCTCCGTAACATATGATCGCGGGACCCGTTCAAAACCAACTGCGAGTTATTAGGTTTGACCTGAAGCGATCATAAATAAATGATACCGTACTTTTTATATATTCAATTATTTCAACTATATCAAAATTCTGTAGCTGTTTCTTCTTTTGTAGGACAAAATAAAAAACAACTATTTCCGCGCGAACGAAGTCACGGGCATAGCTAGTCTCTAATATAAGCGTAGGAGGGAAGAAAGAAATGAGGTTGGTGATCGATACGTTTTGTTTGAGCCTCCACCAGTAATTGATTAGAAAGTATTTCGGAGGACAGTGAAAATAATATATCTTGGAAGTCGTATTGAGACACTTACCGTCTTAGTTCTATATAGTTTGAAGTTGAGAGCGTTTCATATTTCTAGTTTTTGACTTAATTATAACTATTGAAGAAACCGTAGACTCCGAATCATATACGCAAACAATTGAGCAGATATAAATATTTACAATATCTGACTATTAGAATAGATGTAACTATGCGCCGGAAAAAATTAATTATAAGATTACATTAAATTTTTTTGACGTATAGGTCGTTGTAGAATTTATTATTTGAGCACATATATCCTGCTTTAAAGGCCTTGGATTATGCAAACTGGAATTGTGAAAACCCCTGTAAAAGAGCTTTTTCCGCAAATTATCTACAGTATGGCGTCAGACTTGGCGAATTGCAGCGAAACAATTACTTTAAAACATGAACACTAAAGATAGTTTCGAATTTTGTGACAAATTGTGGCTTTGTTGTTTAAGTGGAACAGTTATGATGTATGGGCAGTAAAATACTGTTTTAAGTAAAATAGTATAATATAATCTGTCAATTAAAAACTTAACAAATTGAACAGTATTTAATCAATAATTTTCATTGTAACTAACACATTACAAAGAACGTTTCATTATGACTTTTGGGAATGTTCAGGCATAAGGATCCAGGATTTAGTTTCTTCTGGTGTTAATTTTTTTTGGACAGAATATTTTCACTTTTGGACGTCTACTTTAAAATTAAAACAGATGTATTCCCTTAGTTTTAAAAAGTTAACACCAAAATAAATGAGATATTTTACCATTTTAACCGAGGAAGACCAAAAATGGGTTCGAAACGGTGCATAAATTGAGTTGAATAATATAATTATTGAACTGAACAATTTACTATCTATGTATGCTCGGACTTATTTGCTAATATATTAATTTTTTTATACATCAATTTCAGGTAATTATCAATTTTATAATGAAGTTCGTAAAACGCAAAACCGATTTGTTCTCAAATTGGTTTGTTATAAAAACATTTTGATTAACGTAAAATTAATTACTGATATAACATATTTATAGACAGATGCATATAACTATTAAAAAACGCTGGAATTTAGTTGAAATACACATCGTTTTGTTATTTGTTTCACGATTCCATGAAATTGTAACAAACATTGTGGATTCGTAGAATCGTCGGGTGCGTAGAGTTATCGTTGGAAACTGAATGTTTGTTAGATGTTGTAGTAGTCACTAGTATCCATCAATATGCTGTATATATTACGTTTATTATAGAAAACGCGGCCAGGAAATTTGACGGGTGATAAAATCTACCTTGATGCCAAATATCGGACTGTCAAAGCGAGTCGTGGTCATCCACTCCGGATGTTCCGTTTTTATTGCCTTTTCTCTTTGACTATATAACATGACGTGAAGTAATTCTTTTCAAACTGGCTGTTCCTTTTGTCAGCCAAAGGCCAACCTTCGTCCTTAAACAGACAGAGGTCACGTCTTTATTGAATTTTCATTAAGAGTGAATTCTTGGGATCCAATGAATGGCCATTTAGAGGAACACACACACACACATACACATCTTGATTTTCACTCGCACGAGCGAACGTGTGCTCATGCGGAAAGCAGCCGAGCTCGCCGTGTGTCCTTTCAGACGTTTCTGGAACTGTCGCAAAAAGAGAGCAGGAAGCTTTATTAGCTCCTTGCCGCAGCCACCCAATTGGTCTGCAATCAACAAGCTAGGGCAGAAAAAGAAGAATCAAAGACGTTCCAGACTATATTTGAAGGAGGGATTTGGAGTTGGTGATTTATAAGGACACTACATTGAATGGCAAAAATTTTTTTCTTGTAGTTTTTTTCATTTCCCTCGTTTTGTACTCGCTTAACATCACCTAGAGAAATTAAAAAGTTATATCTTGGCTCTTAGGATTTCTTTGCATAGCAACAACGACTTTGTATAAACTAAATATGAAAAAATATACGTAATATTGAATAGTATTTATTATCTTAACTAATTATATTTTATTGGTATGGATCGTAATTGGCTAAACTTTCCCGAAGCAGTCAGCATACTGATCAAATATTTATTTGCGACAGCTATGACAAAAAAATTTCATTCCATACGATCGCACTTAATAATTAAGGATTATAAATGGGTACAGTAAGCATATCCAGAATTCAAAACTACTTTAACTTTAACTCCGGCTCATTTTTATGAGAAAAAAAGTTGATGACATCTTGATGCGTCATAAAGTCACGTAAACAAAATTTCTACTCTTTCTCTCAGGCTTCAAAATAGTGGTTTTACTTGCAATCAAATAATTTAACAAATCTACAATTGAATAAAATTTACATAATTTTTAACAATATATTTTGAACAAGTTTGAACGAACCAATTTCCAACGTCATAAAAAGCAATCATTGAGGTATTATATGTCGGTGAAACTGACTTTTCATGGAACAGAATTCCAAAGTATACAATTTTATTCCGAGGATCAGGATTTAAAGCTGCTAAAGACCGGGTGTTTTATATAAGACCACAAAATCAGTGGCGAGAGTTCCAAAATCATCATTACCAATAATTTAACAGTACATTAAAAAATCTTGTGCCACTATGACGGTTTTAAAAGAATAATCCAGTGTTGTCAACATAAAGTTATGAAAGTTCTAAACGTCTCCTACAATAATTTGTCTTTTTAATTATTAAATAATTAAATACTTGCTGCTAAATATTAAGCACATATTATCTTGTTACATCGTTAAATTAACTTAATAAGGAGAGATTCAACATGGACCACGAACCTGGCTTTACGGTATTGAACAGAGCATGTCTCTTGAATTAAACATGGGAAACCATAAGCCGAAACTTAATGGTACGGAGGGCGACAGCTGCCCAGCAGCATAACTCTGGATTTTGTCCACGCGTTGCCGGAAATGATAGGCGGGTGATCAATGACAGGCTGGCCAGGTGGTGTTTCAGGAGAGGTGTTGCCCACCGGAAGTGGGCGGAACTGCACGTTCCCAGGTAATGGACTCTGCTGCGAAGAGCCCACAAATCACCGCCTCAGAATGCGAAAACTCTACCACTATCCGGCTGCGTCATCCTACAAGCAACGCCTCAGATTGCTGTTACCATAGAAACGTTTTATGAAGCAACGAACACAATAAAAGTTTCGTCTATTAATCTGCAGTTCCAATAAGTGGTATTATCCTAACATGTATTGAAGAATTTGGGATTTTATGCTCGATGGGTTTCAAAAAATATGAATTTACCGTATAAATGTGATTTAAGAAGTTCTCATTTGCCAGTGGGTCATGATCCATAGGCATGATCCTTGGAAAGAGCCTCCAAATAAATTTACTGATTATTCTATTTGACGTATAAACTCCAACCTGAGGCTTCCAATGTATATTCTATCTAAGACTGGAAACAATGCTATTTTGATAATGATTAAGGAGCCTTTACACGGCCAATCATGACCACGGGTGAATCAGGTAGTATCTACACGGTGAACCAGACTGACAGTCTTCAGTTACCTACAGTTATCGAATTTAAAAGAGATCAACCGGTTTGGCTATAATAATAGCAATAATGTAAAAAGTTAACGTCTGTGGAACCAATAAAAATAAATACGACCTTATATTAATAGACAAACCTTATAAAATAAAGAGAACTAATTAACAAATTAAGACATGCCGACGTTTCGAAGTTGACTTTGCGTCTTATTCTACATGGCTCTTATAAAGTAAACTGACAAAATTTGAAACAATCGGAGAATAAATATATAATATATATAATAATGGCAATTGTCATTAACAGCGAAGTGTGACGTTGCGTGAAAGAATCGTTAAAACTCGCGAAAAGTATGCCCTTTTTATTTACTCTGTAAATTTCAGCGACAAATGCATTATTTCGTAACAAGCAGAGATTCAAGAAATTTCTCGAAATGGTTGAAGTACATCTATGCAGAAAAAAGGATAGTAGAATAAAATGTCGGGTCAATAAATATTGGCGTAGTAAGATTCTGCATTTATTTGGAGAGATCCGTTAATAGGGTGAAAGTTGATTAGGGTAATAAATAGGTTGATAGCTGTTCTAAATTGTTACTTCACATATTGTATGTCTTAGTTTGGATATAAACCCCAGCGAAATACTTAATCTTAAGGGCAGGCAATTATTAAGATTTATTACTAGTATTTTAACTATTCAGTATGAATGATGAATAAGTTCCTACTAATTACTGCCGCTCATAATTTTAAGTAAACGACTTTTCAAATATACTCTGGTCATGAGAATTTTCTCGTTTTCTTGCAACTGACATTCGTTTTGCCTATACGATATTATTGTACCGCTTGTCCTCCATTCCTTTAAAAATCCAAGAACTGCAGCTATAATTAATTCAAATAATTACGGCTCAACCACACGTACCTTTTCCGTGAATGCAGAGTAAATTGACGACAGTGAATGTGTAGTACGCGACGTAGCATGTGTCGGCTGTTGTTCACTTTCTGAAAAAATTGCCTGAATCTCTTTATTTGTGGGATCCGCTTTGCGAGACGACTGAAAAAGAATTGTATAAAATTTTGAGGCTATTGAGAAACCTTATCAACGGCAAACTCTTGGTAGTAGGTATAAATTCTTTGTCCTGGCTCCACCACTTTGGAGGCGGGGTTAAATACCCCCTAGATTGACGCTCTGACCAAATTATCTAGATATCCGTGATTCACGAGTTCATTCCACCATTCACACTCAATAATACTGGCAGTTTCTGCTAATACTGACCGTCAGAATGGTCGTGTAAGGGCCCCTTTAGTGAGTTGTTTGACTTACATTATTATTAAGTCCTCTGGTTACTGGAAGACGCTTGGGTCCTTAATTTTCTTCTCCGCTTTCCCTGTCTTTAGAGTCTTCCTTTATAACCCAATATCTTATTCTTTCACCCTTCAAGTCGTTTAGCAGCTGTAATTTTATACTTCGACGACCTGGCACTGTCTCCATGCTCTTCGATGATTTTTCACTGAAAACATTTCCTTAAAATGTATCCAACCCGGTTCGCTTTCCTCTTAAAACTAGTTGTAATGACGGACCTATCAATTGTATTTTATTTTACTCATTTCTGCAACATCAAATTTAAGAAAATGTCCTCTTTCTGAAAGTTCACGTTCCTGATCCATACACAGCCCTGCTTCAGACAGAAATACACCAGTTTACTAAATTCAAATTTAGCAGGCTAGATATTTTATTTGTAGGTGAAGTATGTCTAATAAATACATTTAGTAAGTTCATTATTTTCATGTTTTCGTATATTTTAAGCTGAGCAAGTGTGTGCACATACCACAAACGAAATTTAATACGTTATAAAATAAAATAACGCAATCTGGTCTATAAAAATAGTTTTACATAAAAATTGGCAGGTTTCTTAAATTTTGTCTCCTTGGGATTCAGTACGACAAGAACAAAGAGTCTTAGAAATGAAATTCAAAACTTGATGTTAAAATAGTCATTTTTGGGGGAGTACAATCTTTCAATTATTTTTAACTTCTAAGCGAGCTTAATTATATAATTTAAATGAGATCACGGGTAATATTATGTGTTAAATAACTTGAATTGAATTTAAAGTTTTATTACAATAAAAATTTGTACCAACTTTTATAAAGTTTTTATTTTATAAATTAACTAGTTGGGTGTTTGGTGATGCCCAGGAATTCATTTATATTAGTCCGGAAAAACCTTATGAGAGCTGAGTTTCATCGTATCTACTGCATTGACTCAGTATCTTAATCGAGTCAATAAATCTCCTGTTACCTTAAATGAATACAGTAACTTTAAAAAAATCTGAAACGACACCGGAAAACACACTAACATTCCCATTACCCTATAAAAATATTTATGTGCGTTTTATATTTACGTACCCTCCTCAACCACCAGGGGTGACAGTGACTTCTTTAGTTATTCTGGTGCACCTAAAGTCGTTTTCATTGCTTGACTTACTGCGATAAGAACATGCTTCTAATTAGTGCGATTCACTGAATAGTACACAATGCATATAGCATCCAACTTAACAATATGGAAAAGAGTGTAATGGTAAACCTTCGTGGAGTAGCTCATAAATAATAATTGTAGGAATCTTTGTTGATATTAAAACCATTACTCGCTGATTATTCCTACGATTCTTCATATAATTTGTTTCTGTACGTGGTACAGAATTACTTCGTTTTATCATATTATAATGCGTAAATTAAACTATTGTTTTTTCAGTGTAGTTAAACAACTGTAGATATTATATACCATATGAATTGTTTTTTTTACACTTTGATCGACAAAAATCGGGTCTCTTTTGTGCTCTGTCATTGACAACTAAACAGCACAAGTCAACCCCCGGCATTCTATTGATACACAAATGACGCCCATTAAATAGCAAATAATAATCTGGTGCCATACCATACAATTAAAAATTATGTGTATTGGGAAAGCTGTGTCCTAACAAGCCTTTGTTGCCTCTGTTCTGGTCGGCGTTAAATGTAAAAATGGGGAAGTTTTTCCCCCCACGGCAACACATGGCGCAGAGTGTTATACCCGTATGTTCCACAACTCCGGCGATGTTGCAGCGTATTGTCTTCGATATGTGCGCTAAATTTTCTGCCTTATGGCTCCGAGAAGAGCATTTTGCACGAAATGTGATTTCTAACAATAGGAAATGTTTCGAAACAGTTAGGACTAATATGTTGCCTGAAACTATGCCTCCTTGCTGATTGCAGGAATTAAAATGGTTTATATTGTTTAATCCTACTCCAACTTTGTGTGAAAATTATCTATTATTGATTCCTAGGTTAGTGATTTTTTAGGTGCATCACTGTATTCGGCACGTCCATACTTTCTGTTTCTGTTATCAGTTTTTAAGTGTGGAAATTAAGACATTTTCACTAAGTAAATATATCTGCAGTTTTTACCATTTTTTAGTTTTAATAACTACTAATAACTTAGGACTGATGATAAAAATATCTGTATCTTCCATAACGCATTCATCAACATCAGTCAAATTTATTATTTTACAATATTCCAACTATTTTATTAATATTATTTAGCATAATAATATTTATTTGTTTCCGTGAATTATACAACATTGGCAGAAGTCAAATGCTAATTGCATATAACAGAACTAGAAAAAATATAATACGTAATTTCCAGGACGCAAAATGAAATCTATGTGCAAAGTTACATACGTATATTTTTAAAATATATCAGATACACGTGGTCCGTAAATTAAATCAAAATTAAATTTTACAAAATTACATTTATTAAAAAATTAAAAGAAAAATATTTACAATAGAAATAGTCTAAATTTAAAACATATATTTCCGTCTGCTCCATATGATACTTTCCCCCGCTGTTACCGTGTTTTAGGATGGAAACTCGAAAGAAAGGAATTTTGATCAAAATGGCAAAAATTAAAACTTAGCGTCGCTACACTCTCAGTAAAGAAACTTACCACGGCTTACTAGGAAGGATTTCTGCCCCAGGACTTGGAGCAACACCCGGTTCTTTCTCCCACGTGGTCTTCTGCTTATGTAATCGTTCTTCCACCGACTCCTTCAAGTCACTGTCAAGAATGTCTTTCTGACTTTCGTGCAAAAATGTTCGTCTAGCTCCTCTTATCTCTCCCTTTTTAGTACCGCTAATTGGTGAAAACTGGCCCGACCAAATCTATTAAATCTTTCCGAGTTGGTTGACGCAAAATATTGCTTGGTTCTGCGGGGGAGAAGGTTTCATTAAACGGAAGCTTCTTCCTTGAGTTGTTTACCTGAATCCCATGTTTGTATCAGCAGCAGATTTAGCTCATATATTAAATGCTAAATGAATAACTGGGAGTAGCAACGGACTTCAGCCGGCACACACTCAACGCAGTTAATTTATATATGAAAGCAAATTAAATTAAATCAAATCAATTGAGATATGTACTGTAAATTAAATCATTAAAAGTCTTTAAATTATAAATCACCTTCTCGGTAATCCATTATTTCAAGGTATTATTCAATTTCTCACCCTGTGTTTGCTTAATTTGTTGTTACATTCTATTGAAAAGTATCGTGTATTTTAATAGTGAGCCATTATCAGTATTCTTTAAATTTGGTCTGATTCTAAAATAATTATTACCCCTAGTTTCTATTTTCCGTATTTTTCATATTACTTTGTCCTGGGATATGTCTGTAGCATACGCCCCGATCTGCGGTGTTGAAACGTTACGTAATATTATATTTCTTCGGCTGCTCAGCTTTCTCATTCTTGCATTTACTTAATTGTTCACTAATATATGGGCACCAGGCAATCTTTTAAAAGAAAGTCACCGAAATAACTTTAAACGTTTAATGATTTATTTTCGAGTAATTTGATTGAATACATTACTTAGGTTGTGATCACCAACTAATACAAATTCCACTATCTGTGTGCTCATTACCGCGGTAACGGCAATTTGTTCGAGTACACTGTTTTTCATCTAACTTCCTCTCGTCGTGGCTCAACCGGAACGGTAAATTTAATTTCCATTAGGGTTGTGTCTTGTTGCCGTCCTGACTGAAATTTGTCTGAGACCCAAACACCTGCTCCAACCGTGTCTATCCGAGAACTACAAATTTAATTACCATTACGCTTCGGTGTCTCATTGCCCTTTTGGTGGCAATTTGTTTGACACCCGAACACGTCCTTCAATCGTTTCTATCGGAGAACTGACTAATTCTGCAGGATTTCAATGTTTTCCTGCACTTCTAGGGGCAGTGACAATAGGTGCTTTGTGTCAAAGGGTTTCCATAGCGCCGATAACAATGCGTCTGGGTCAGCTTGGTACCTCAAGCTCTGGGACCCAATTTATTGTTAATATATATTTTGAATAAGTGATAAATTATCTTATTATTAAACTTATTTAAAAGATTCCAATTGATTTTTTGAGCACTTTTGATGCGGCGCAGCCCCAGAATTAATTACCGTAAATTACATTTGGATAAATGATGCCATAATAACTTTGAAAACTTGTCGCTATCCAAATACTGTAGGTATACCTTTTAATGCACGGACATTGCTGTAAACGTTTGTGTAGCAGTGCTATACTTTCCTCGATATGCTCTGCTTTACGACTTCGTAACTACGTAGAAATAGAGTTATACAAGACTTAGTGATTTTATACTTATAAGTGCACTTAACGATAATTTCCCTAAGTTTGAGCCTAAATATTTTGGCATGTAGTAAGCAGTACGTGTCTACTTGGAGACAACTTGTGCGGTGAACCCGGCTTGTTGCGAGGGGTAACTGGCAAAGCAAGTATTTGAATTTGATGCTTGCTCAAGTCATTGGCGTTTGTCCTTCGAATCACAGAGTTGCGCAAGTGTGGGCGTATGTATTAACAGGAATACCATACATCGCGTCACTCCTGTCCTGCAACGGAAATAGAAAACTTCAAAGCTGTATTTATAAAATTTCTTCCATAATATTGTATACGTAAACAATATCCGAAATGACTATGATTTTCAAAGTCATACAATTCATTTTGAGCTACGTGTATGTGATTTACTTTCACTTGATCTGCTACAACAGCAATATTTTCTTCATTATTGTAAATAAAATGAGATACCTACTTTTTCGGAAGGAAAGTAATTTAAGATCGACTGGGACTGAAATTTGAAATTTCTGTAAATGAATTGCTACTGGCTGAAATTTCAACTGTGTTACCTACACACATGTGTAGCAATGCACAAAATTTTGTTTTTGTAAACTTGTTTTTAGTTGAGATATTTAGAAAAGTAATTTCAAAATTTGGCCGTTTTAAAAATGTTTGTTGCGTTACGTACTTGAATATATTTTATCCTTTTTTACATTTATTTGTAGGGTTTACCGTTGTTATCAATTTTCAGTATAATTTTTGAAATTGAAAAAATGTGCGGAGAAAACATTTTTTTACTAAGAGCTTCATACGGTTAGTTCAAAATTAGCACTTTTCAGAACTTTGAAATTTTTTTTCACCTAAACTACTTGAACAATTAAAAACCTAATGTTGCTATTTGAAGGTATTAGCTTTTATATTTGTACGAAAAGAGTAAAAACAAAATCTTTATATTTGTGACGCATATAAGCTGAAGAAAACAAATTTTTATGATAAACAGTAATAATTTATTAAATTAGACTAAACATATTAATTAAAATTGTCCTACAGCATATGCTTCTTTTTTTGGAAGCTTCTTTTTTAAATTTTACTGAATTTATTCATATTAATATGAAAAATTTAGAATTTTTGTTTCAAGATTTCGGCCGAAATTTCAGTCCCCGTGTCCCTTAAGCGTATAGTGTTCAAAATAAATTTATCTACCTGACATTAAAATTTAGATACAATTAAACGTGCAACTATAAAATGTTTACTGCTATATTCATATCGGTTGAATACGAAATTTATTAAAATATAATGGTCTTTAAATGTTATATTAAATATAGATTAAAATGTCAACACGTGGTACATTTTCTATTAATTAACAAGAACAACTTTCATTATTATAGATAAATTAATTACCTTTTACAGACTTAATTCTTTAAATTTAATTATTAACAACGTGTCGGCGTATTATACAGATTTTCTTTCTTTATAGGAAATATTTACTACAAATTAAAGCAAGGAAGGTGATGTTAAGACAAAAGTTTTTAAAGACTTTTATTATTTCTAAACATCCTCGCTTTCGATCGCAATCAACAATTGGTCTTCAACTAGCCTTTACAAATATCTTCACCTGATTATCTTACTTAGTTTAATCTTCTAACACTTTGTCACTCCCACTTCTACCTGCACTCAAAATTATTCCGCTTCTTTTCCAACTAAAGTATTTCGTGCTTCTAAACTTCGTTCTCGTCTTTCAATTCTAAAGACGTTTTAGAGGGAACAAATATAGTTTAGTTACTGAATCTTTGCCACACTCCGCAACTGGCCAGTTCAATGCTCCCATGTCAAAAATAAGTAACAGTTCCTCTTAAAACATCAGAAAAAGTTTCCTTAACAACTTAATGTCTGTTAATTGAATATGTTGGTTGCCCAAAAAATAAACAGTTATTAAAACTTCCTTGAATATCTTAATTTAAAGAAGTATAAATTGCTTAACAAACTATGAATTACCCACTAAGTAACTGGTACACCACGGCAATATATTTGTACTACAGGTTATTTAACTTTAGTCGTTAATTTTTTTGTAAACTGTTTTGAAAACCAATTGTCACTATATCTTATAACTTCAAATGATAGATCTTGTTCGATTTCGTGACATTCTCTTTTTTCAATACTAAAGGTTCGCTATGTGATGAAAACTTTTACTGAACTCATGCAAGCAGTAGATAAAGTAGATAAAGGACATCCGTAAATGTTGACGAATGTAAGTCGTGTTAGAACCACAAGATTATACATGATTTTGCACCTACGACGTTTTTATATATATTTAGTCTCAAACAACCTGGGCTTAGTTGTTAAATAACGTCTTGATTTTTAATCATTAATTCGAGGAATCTTTAAGGAAGGGAACACAAAATATATTTTAGTAAACAATAAATAAATTTAATAAAAAAAAACAGAATAAAGATTTAATTTTCACTATAATGTCACTTCCGGCTAGCTATATATTCACAAACTTAAGAAAAACATGAGCTTCGTTCACAGGAATGTGAGATATTATTTCAGAGCACTCTTTGTCAAAGACACTTGCTAAACGGATGTGATAAACATACAGTATTCCATGATGGCGTCTTTGGGCATTCTCTGGTTACATCTGGTAGCCGCAAAGAATCCCTATAAATTGGACAAGCTAATTCAGATTATGGCTGATACAAACGCTCTAACAATAAATGTAAATAAGGAAAGAAATAGCATTAACAAAATCTTCAACTGAAGGCAATATTTCAACCCATTTTTTATAACAGGCTACAAAGGGGGTGATCCTGAAACAGGAAACTCCCCTTTAATAGCTAGGAAAAGTATTGAAAAGGGGGATGTGGAAGGTAGAGAAAGGTAGCCAAGGGTTGACTAGGGCCCCCGAGATATGGTTTAAGGATCCTACCTGATGTTTCACGTAGAGAGATGCAGGGAAAACCCTAGAAAACCTGCATCAGGTAGGTCGGACATTGGGCACTATTCACACACCCTTCTGAATGACGGGAGATGAGTTTGCTGTGGGGTCGCAGCATTCCCTTCACCGTGTCTCCACGACTTTCAGGATGCCGTTGGCCGACTGATCCAATGGGATCAGCGGACAACTCTTCCTATATGGCCAAGATTTTCTAACCCAGTATATATACCTCCTAAAATCGGTGAAGGTGTCTCGGCATGTGAGAACTTTGTAAAAACCCAGAGAGTACGAGGCATTCCCGACATAATGAGGTGAGCCCCGCAGTCACTCTGGGGAGAAGCGCCTGCGAGAGAAAAGTCCAACAGGCACTTTAACCAATATTTCAACCCTTTTTTTGGGTTAACAGGCTACATGAATTGTATATTCGTTACAATTAATTTTCTCTCTATATTATGAATATAATTGTAATAATTTATGTTGTATTACTGCCGCTGTGAGCGGTTATTTAAACAAAACTTTTAAGTACACAACTCTAACGATGGACAACGAACTTTCTATATATATCTGCTCCCAAGATACACTGCTCAGCATACCAAAGAGGAAGATCCAAGGAGTTTCATTAACTAAATATAAATATCTGCGAAATTACGTGACGTATAAAAAATACCCGTATAAAACATTTGTTAATCAAATGTAAAGTCACACAACGAAATGATTAATGATTTTTTCTCTGAGCTCTTTCTGATTTTGTTTATTTAATCGTGTCTGAGCTTCATTATCATTTAAATGTGCACATATTTCTTTATGTGTCACTACGGTGTCAGGCGCATATCTCAGCATTTTCATTGCCCATCCATGGGTCCTAGCATTTGAAAATATACAGAACGCTACGCTGAAAACTTCTACATTTACAATCGCAGAAATCAACGATCGGCCTGAAATTTTCAAACATGAGCGATTATGACCTCTTCGACGGAGATTCGTATCACGCCTACCAAAAAATTTTGGGAGTATCGAATTCGAGCAAATCAACACCAATCACCACTTCGAGTTGTTGCAACTTCACGTTTCGGTCACCGGAAAGCGGATTGTTACTGTACGAAACGCAGTTGGTCAACATGTTTACAGCCGTCGGTGAAACTGGGTTTACGACTCTCCCAACAGTTGGCGGCCTCGTTTAGGGCCTGTCTCTGTTATAAATGCTCGGGCATATGCAACTGGGGATCACAAGTGCCCCGCCCTTATGAAGAACATGCAATATGTACGAACACGAGGCGGATATTCACACGCATACAAGCGAAACTGAAAACATTGCCAAATTAGAGAATTAGTATGTTCAATAAATTGTCGATTGAAAAAATTAATTGAATTGCAAACACGCAGCTTCATGCTTCCATATGCAAAACTGACTTTTTCGTATTTCTATTGAAGTAATTTACATAAATAATAATAAAGCATTTTTAATGTTCAAGTCACTCATAGTCAACGACTCAATATAGGTTTAGTCATAAATTGTGTAATACTTCGCGTTTGACGACCTGTGCTAACGACTATCATTATAAATTCATATTACTGCTTGTCAGAAGTTGTATTAAATATTTAATATTCCTGTAGAATTTTAATGGAATATGTTTAAACAATTCAAATGTATTGTTCAATAGGCTATATGATGATAAATTAACCATTTATTGGTAGAATATTGAACTTTGATTATAAAATAAGGACAATGTTTGTAAGACCTTTAGACAAATAGGCAAATAAAGAACGCAACAATATATAATTAAGAGATTATATTGGTTCGTTCCGGTATGGTGAGACCTAATAAATATTTTGGACGAACCTTTATTTCTATAATGGTCCCGTTTTCAATTTTTAATGGTAAAACACATCAAAATGCGGAACTGGGTGGTACAAAATCAAAGACAGGCAGATGGAGACAAGTTAAAGAAGGTTACAGAAAGGCTAATTAAATCTAGACAGTTTGGCACCTGACAGGTTTTTATAAAGTCTTTGAGCCACGGCGACATCTGGCTGTGATAGGACGTGGTCTTTCTCCCAAAACATCGGTGAAGTGAGGTGAAATAGTCCCTCTCAAAGAGTGAGAGCAAATGGTTTTGATTGGAGACGACTTCGTTTCCGCCACCGACGGGAAAAATGGTTAAAAATTTATTTTTTGGACAGTAAGCAGAGGGTAAGAAATTGGAGTAAGAGATTGGAGGTTGCAATAGGCTGTGAGAAACTGGATATTGGGTATATATATATATATATATATATATAATCTTTTGTCGATTTAATCGTACTGCCAATTCCGCGTAGGGTTTGTGTATGTATCTCTGTTTCTACGAAAAGGCCCGCAAAGACTACCCCATAATAGATCTCGTGTGTTAAAATATTAATTGGTAGGAAATTTAATGTTTGTAAATAGTGTTAATCATTAAAAAAGACAGGCTTTGTAAATTAAAATTGATTCAATATTGTTTATTGTTGCTAAGATATGTTAAAATGGATTCCCATTTTTATATAATAATTATTTATTTTAAACATTAAAACCTGATAAATCTATTTGAAGTTAATATTTATTATTTTCCCTCTTTTTGCGTCTACACCAACAGACAGTGCGTCCTGGTTATAAGTTATTTATATTTCTGAAAAGTATTGCTTTATTATTTAAGTGTCCTACATAAAGCCAAGGACAAAGTTTCATATAAATTGCAGCTAATATTTTTTCAGACTTTTCAAGTGTCTACCGTCATAAATCGACCGGGGCGCACATGCTTACCTTTGGGTTGCTGCGGGTTGCTGAGCAAATGAAGCAGTATTTGTCAGCCACGACAATGCTGGCTTAGGGTCGTGCTGCTTTGCCGGCTTAAAGGACGCTCGTAAAACATTCTGCCACGCATATTAACGCCCAACACCCAAAAATCTGCATTATTAAAGAGAAGATTAAATGCGATGCAAGGCTTTCACCCGGCCTCTTTCCTATTATGGCTTTTATTACAAAAGCTCTGTGCATTAATTATGGGGAACTATTTTTCCTTCCGGTTTTAAAAATCTGAATTAGATCTATATTTTTATCCCTTTCTTAGATGTTTCACACAAGTTTAAAGTTTACCAAACTACTATCGAATAGGCAAAGAACTATCTTTGTCGAATAAGACGATCAATACTTGAAACTCAACGCTTAATTGTATGTGTCTGTGTATGCCTTGGATTTAGTAACTAAAACAAGCTGTATATTAAAAGTAATTATTAAATAATAAAATATTTAGCTGGGGAGGAGATGTAAAGGTGTGTAAAATCCCGCCAAATTAGCCAGAAGTATTTTTAAAAATGTAAAAAAAATTGAATATTTGTTTTCAAGTATGAACAAAATTTGTCTCCTGAAACATCGTTACATAAACTTTTGAGGGCGAAATTTATAAAATTGTGAGCTTTCGTTACTTTACTTAACAAGACAAACTATTTATTTTTATATCCTCTCGAATATAAATTTCGGTTAGCTAAGAGAAGCAGTCTGACTTAAATGTATGGCTTCCTCCTCGCCGGCCGCATTATTTTCAGACTTCTTATTGTCATGCGTTTTTTACTCACAAATGACCTTCCGAGTCTCTTGCTGTCAGATTACTTACTGTCAGATTCTCTTCTAATCGATAAGTTGACGGTAAATTCACAAGTGGCCCATGAAATAACATGATTGCCGAAAACTTGGACACATTGAAAGTGATCTGACGTCCATCTAAATTTCTCAGTAAATCACAACTTTCTCTCGCTGATATCACTCATTCATGAAGCTTTGGTTATATTATGTGCATTTAGATCATGTCCGGCGATTAGTGAACCCGCCTACTTGGTGTTACCTTGCACACACAGAAAATTACAGCAAAAATTGAAGTGACATCTAGGGAAGACCGGCTGCTGTCGTATGAAAAGTTTTTTTCGACGCTAGAACGTTGTCTGAGGCGACCTTTTTAAATTCATCCCATTGGTTGGTTTTAGTCACGTGATTGTGAATCCCCTTCTTTTCCGTGGTAGGATCGAACTTCAACCTCCTCACAAACAATTCTGGACTTGGATTAAGTTTTTCCCCATTTGAGTTTTCCAAAGTCACCGTTCCACTCCTTCGCTTTCGTCCTAGCCTGTGTCTTACAACCCACTTCACAAGACCATGAACTTAAAACGTAGCGCACCAGAGTAATATCCCTATTTTTACTCCGTTTTTGATAGGAATATGGACATGATCACCGGTTGCGGGAGTAATATTGCGGTGAAATTCAAAAGTTGAGTCTATAATTTACTGCTAACCTATAATCACTTAATCGTCAAATAATTAATTTTTCTCAGTTCCACCTAATATCACACAGTGTTCCTCACTCCTCGAACTGTTAATGGAATATAAAGAGGAATTCTTAGCATATGATATTTTTGATTGTGATATCTGCAGATAGGGTGATTAACACGGTAAATTTTTTATTTCGGCATGCCGCATGTTCCAGTCAAAATTGTCACGTTTGCCGGGATGCAATTATAAATAACTGACGGGGCAAAACAACATAATATTAATTCACAAACAACAAACTCGTGTCTAACGCACGCGAACACATTGCTGCAGGCTTGCTGTAATAGGCATTTATAATAACTTTTTAGAACAAATAACAAATAAAATAATTACATTGATGAGACTCAGGGGGAAAAATATGTTCCGAGGAAGACAAATACAAACATTTATGATTAAATAAATTTAAAGCAACTCATCCATTGTGTAAAACTTCGATTATTTATGATTGTATTAATATTTATCTGTAAGCTATGATTCTTGAAAGCGAGGTCCTGAACTACGCTAGCAATCTCTAGGCAAGGTGTGTAAAAAGAGTTGCTAAATAGCTTAGAGGGTATATATTTTACATAAAGTATTTTGAAAAGTAAAATCGATTCATTCGTTATTATCAAGTATAATCACGGCGTAACTGTGCATATTTATGTTGTTTGGATAAATATTGTTAATAATTGTAATATAGGTGCTTTTTTAAATTTTTTAGAATTTCTGATAAAATAATAACATCCTTTAAAAGTTGCAAGGCAAAATAAAATAGGTCAATTTGAGTTTAAATTAAATTATTTGCATTATAAAGTACTGGGGTATATTTAGCATTTCAAGTATTGATTTGAAATTTTCAGATTTTAATGAATATTTATAATCTTAACATTAATATTAAATTTAATATTTACTAATTCTATATATAAAAACTAAGTCATAAAACGTGTTAAAGTAACAAGGACACGTAGTAGAGGCATATTTGGTCATAATCTGCGTTGCGTTGTTGTGATTGACATCGTCATTGGATGACGGATGAAGTTGCGTGCTGGCTGCTTGCAAGAAATGCAACATTGTTGCTGGTGTAATCGATAACTTCAATTTTATGTCCGAATACTCTGGCCCGTGTAATTATTTTTCCGCAATGAGAATAGTACTCCCGTTCCCATAAACTGGATGTTTTTCGGTAACGCAAGCTAGTTAACTTGTTAACTACGTGATACTGCAGTCCGGAACTGTGGAAATTCTTCGCTTTGCTACTACAACTTTGAATCATCATCAACTTCAGATTAACTGCATTATTATTGCTCGGAGATAAATTCTGGCCACTCCCCATGATCTATCAAAATTGCAGGGTTGCCATTTTTCTTCTCTAATAATATGTTGTCTTGACCTTCCCCGTTTGAAAAAATCTCTTTCATGGGCGTAGTTGCTTTAGCATGTCCCGGATCTGCAGCCGTCTCGGGGCATAGATTTGTCCATAGTTTGCATTGTCTGGATCCTTGCTTGATGAGAATTGATTACCGTGCTTCACAAAATATTAAATTCACGGATAAATTATTGAAACAAAATGTCATATTCCTAGCAAATATCAGAATCGGCTTAACCTATATTCTGAAATTATATGTATGGGAATTAAAAAACTTGTTTGTGAATAACTGTAAATAGTTACTACTGAGCAGAGCCTAATACTTGCTTTAGGAATTTGCTATAGGCCTCTAAATGTCCGATATAATGTGTGTGTGTTATTATTAAGCCATTTATCGATTTTAATTTCAACAAGTTTTACCGAAATGCCGATGTGAGAATACCTCCAAAAGTCAAAGGAAGTAGAAATACTTCAACTGAAGCTCACTCAAGAGCGTATAGATATTTTAGAATAAAGACAAGAATGTAAAAATGTCGACCGGACCAGGGAATTTAAGGAAATATGGTCGACATTTTTCCATTCTTGTCTTTCTTCTAAAATACTTCCAAAAGGGTTGAAATCGTAACCATATGGTAGGTTTTAAAATCACGTGGATTCCAGTCTGTATAGTAGGTAAACTATAATTATAATTGGACATTAGAAACTATTTAAGGATCTGTTCGAGTGACTGGTTGCAGAAGCCCGAGTACAAATTTATGTGGTGAAGGACGTGTTGGAGATAAAATTAAAATATAAGGGGAAATTTATTTGCAAAATAACTTAACTTGGAAAAACATCACTTCAGGAAATATTTACAAAAATTGAGGTTTGACGAAGCGATCAGATCTAATACATTCTCAGGATAAATACCGTGGGCGATACCCTTCTTAGACGTCAATGAAAGGAAACCTGACAGCGTACCTCCTTTGTAATGTGGCGTCTCCTCACCACCAGTTTCTCTGTCCGGCGTCTCCTTGAGCGTCGCAGGTTGCCCTCTATAAACGTCTGGGACCTAGCGTCAATTCCCTTCCGTCTTCTGCAAGTTTTCAGAGCCGAATGATAATTCACTCAGTCTCACTGCCGTGTGCAAAAACCTCGAAATAGATTTTTAAGAATCGATTTTTCTTTAAACCACGAAATCCCATTGGTTGAGGTAGCCACGTGGTGTTTAATATTTCGTTGTCTTCGTGGGCCCCCGATTCGTACGTTCCCAAAAGGCATTTCAGGAGATTACAGGCTACACCAAGCCCGACTTTTTAATCCAAACAAACTTTACATTAAGAAATAAAGAAGTACCAACTATCGCGCTACAGTAGGAATTTGGACGCAGTTTCGTTACTGTGACAAAAGTATACTTGGAACAGTCAAAAAATATTCAGACTTGATTCCCTCAGAATATACAGCATTTATATTGAGGTAAATAAGTGATCGTTTGCTGTAATAAAAACTACTGTTTAAAATTTGAGCTATATTTACTTGTAAAAATGTTTAAGGCAATGTTGTTATAAAATTTTTGCAACTAAAATCATATTAATTGACTAAATTTTCTTATTAAAATTTATTTACTATATTTAACGACGTCACCAAAGGTATCATCTAAAAGCACATGAGGATGAGATGGGAAGTGTTGCTCCTGGCTCTGCTCTCTTAACACATGTGTGTGAACGATACGGACGGCTATGAATAAATCAGAACCATGCGCTACCGCTACAAGGAACATACTCTTAATAATGCACACGTTTCCTCTGGAGCGAATCTCCTTATCCAGAAACAGCCTCCACCACTCTATGATAACGCAACCATAACGCCGCAGCGGCCGGGTAATGAATGAATCGCTCGACTTTGTATGAGAGCTACCGCTCAAGATCTACGGACAATATTTCTGAGAGCTAAAATTTCAAAATGGAATTTATTTATATACTTTTTGGGTTCCTGGCGTTACCCATGTATATATTTATTTTTGCACATCACAGTATTGAAATCGACAAAAAAATATCTTGGTCAACAAGTTGCTATACATGTTACCATTAGTCTGAGTCAATTCGTATTATGAGATCAAATATATTTAAATGTGGATTTTTTAACAACGTTAAAATGATGGTAATGTACTTTAACCAATATTAAATGAACGAAAAATGAATAGTTCTCAATATAAATACATACTTAAGAGAATGGTTATGAAGTTTTAAATAAAATGTATACATAAAATCTATAAATCAGTGTGATTGTATTTTCGTTCATGTTAACATAAATTAAGTGAATTGGCATTGCGAATCACGGCCAACGAAATCCTCGCTAAATAACCTTCTTGAAGCCTTTCATTTAACAGAGTGCATTACATCACTTAAAGTGAACGGCTCTGAGAAGATCTGAGGTGATAATTGCGTTAAGCGGGCTTGCTCATTCTCTCCTCTAATCAGCGTTGGTTCAGAACAACATCCAATCATTTTCCCCGTTTGCAGGTTGAGCTTCCTGCTTCATTCTTATTCACAAGGGAACACACATTATGTCTAACCAATACGATATAATGTGAGAAGTACACGTATTCTAAATTCATTCACGAAATAAAATTTAGTTTATTGAATAAATCTGACAGACTATTCAAAGAAATAAATATTTCATTAGATCTATGAGTGAATATTTAAAGTCAGCAGTCGTTCAAAATGTTATCTTCTTTATATTCAAATGGGAACACGCTTTTAAGTAATGGAGTAATTTATATGATGTGCAAGGAGAATATTTTTATAATTCTTATGTCATTTAATTAATGTTGTATTTTAGTTTCACATTTCGAGCTTTATACCATAACCGTTTCTTGACGGTAAATAATTAAGCTCACGTTTTTTTGTGTGGTAGATGCAATGAAAGACCACAACTGTTATGCATACTTTCAGTTACTTAGGTAGTCAGCGAACAGTATTAAGTAAAGAATGTGGTCCATAAATTAGACCTAAGATTCTAAATCAAAATCTGAAATACATAATGCCGGATAAAGTTCCTGTAATATGATGTTTCTCACTTAAAGAAAAAAATATTGGAATTATTCCAATGTAGTGAAATTTAATCTTCTAGTTTGAATGGGAAGATTTTAGAAAAATTATTGCATTCATGAATGCACCTGATATTGTTTTATCATTGCGTGATTTATCAAAAATTATATTTATTTTTCTGTTTTCAGATTGCCTTCATCTACAGCTGTACAGGGACAGTAAGGAGCGATATAAGCAGGGTCACACCAAGGCTTCCCTTTCCTTACAACACTTCCTTGCAATTGAAAGCGGTAAGTTGTCTCATCCGTTATCAAACTTAAAGTAAATATAATATATATCATTATTTGTTTAATATATCGGTAAATTTTGAAGTAATGACATGAATACGAAAATATTTCCCATTAATTATTTTATAACGATTAAATAAATATTTTATGTTTGACTTTCGCAATAAATAAATATTTATGACCTTTATCAGACTATAACTTTTGAAATAAATAAACAATATTTTTATCCTAATGATCACTGTAAGTTTTTACTATCAGATACCAAGTATTTAGAAACTTGACACAATATTTAATTTTTTTAAGTTATCCTGAGACTATTCCACAAATGTCGTTTTAAGATACCTAGCTAGTCATTGAAGAGTTTAAAAAATTGTAAATTTTCTGTAATTTTTCTAAATATATGGCATGTGATTTATGGTGATAATTAGGACAATAATCAGAAACGTACCGAAACGTTGATTATTTTAAATTGTACAAATAATTAAAGTATGAAATCGAAAACTTCGTTCAAATTTGTTTTTCTTATAAATAGTCCAAATCTAGGTTTCCAAGTTCTTGAAGTTGATTTTGAATTGATTCTAAGACTAAAATAAGAATTTCTCAAAATTTTTCATCCATTTAGTTTCACACACATACTTTTTCTCGCTTTCCATTTATCATTTGCAATTAATATAAGCTGTCTAAATCACAATTTTTAGCGAGTTAAAATCATTCTGAGCCAATACGTTCATTTACAGAAGTGGTATAGATGTTTTAGACCATTCGGCTACTTTCAAAATCAGGTTTTAGCAATACTTAAAAAAATCACTCGATTACTTCCTATTCAATTGAATGCCAAAGAATGAGGTATTGATTGATTTGGCTTATGATTGATCTAGATATTCTTACTAGAAGGATTAAGAAATTCAGTAGAATAGTATTTGGAAGATGGAAGTAGAGTAAATTGTATAATCTACTTGTACAATTATTCCCTATTATTCACCATTATTCACTACCTTCTGATGAGGCAAACCTTTCCGTGAATACTCGCTGTAAAAACGCATCAGTTATGATGGAATCACTTTAAGTATTGTCGAAAAAAATTGATTCTCTTCTTTATACAATACAAGAAAAACTAATTTGTCTACGTTACACATAAAATGAGCGGTACTTGACGGATAAATAAAAGTAGAATTTTATGAAAAATAAAGCACCTTCTTCCACAACTCGGTTCGAACCGAAGTATTTTGTCAGTCAGTTCGTATTAAACCAGGCAGCTATGTGAACAAACGCTGTTACATTTAAGTCGTTGGCAGTTGATAATTGTTTAGTTTGTGAAAAGTGAGTGTTAAATAAAATATAAAATAATTTAATTAATTAATTTTACAGTTTTTTCTATTAAAATTATTTTTGTTCCCCAGAATATAAAATTGAAACTGGAAACGTGTTGAGTTAATATAGAAAATTGATGATTACTTGACTGAGGTTATTTATTTACGTGAGACGAAATTAGCTATCAGGGTCATAACTGTTGGGGAGGAGGAAAGGAACAAAGAAACGGGTAACAGAGGTCTCAGTTATTACGTTGAGCCGAAAACGAACCTGTTTTTTTCTGATCTCGGATACTAGACGATTTCTGGAGAGTAGGTGTGACCCTCGTAGCATGCGTCAGGTACGAGTAGGGGTGATTTTCTTCCCTATCCACGTGGAGGTGTAACCTTAGAAGACACTGTTCGGCGTCCAGTTTTCTTCTCTACGAAGACGATAGTATATAGGCCGAGAATTTTGGCTAAAATTGTATAATTTTTGGTGGTATTGTATTTTGATTTTAATTATTTTCTAAAAGTCTCTTTACACAGCCGTTATTTTTCCAGTTTTGGACAACGAATATAACTATTTGTATTTATATCTTCTTCCTTCTCCTCTCTATCGCCTCATTTTTCTGTCTTATAGCATGAACCTCTATCTATACATTTCTTGCCTGTTCTCCTTCCAAGTCGAGTCGTGAACTGTCTTTCTCCTCTCTTTGCAATTTCCCAACCAACCTATTTGTCACCCCACGTGACGTGTCTACCACAATCATATTGAATTTACCAAGAAGGTGGAATCCGCAATTCTGAGAAAAGGGTTTGACTCTGGGGTATTTCCACAGTTTGCCATTCCTGTGGTTGAATAGCCTTAATGCACAAACGTTTTTTTAGAAGTACTAACATTGGCGACTTCATGGTGTCACTCCAGTCTTGGAAATTCCGCAGCCGCTCCGCCTGTATCTGAATGTTTTTGCCTAATTTTATAATTATTAAATGACGAAATAAATGGGGAATATTTCTCTCTAAAATCTTTGTTTTATTATAGTAATAGTTTGTGAAGTTAAAAGTCGCATTAAACGGTTATTTATTAAAATTATTCATTTTTCAAAAATATTACGAAGGAAGGTTAATGTCATTTCCAAATAGTAAACAATGCAAAAAATACATATATCGATTGACGCCTTGTAACTGTATTTACGTTCGTTCTGCGTGTTATAACTGAGTTGATTCGTATTGCAGAGAATGTATGTGTAAGAGTAAAGAATGAAGCTGCTAAATTTTAAAATATATACAGACATGCCATTACGCTGACACATTTATGAGACAGAACTATATAATTAGCTCTCCTAAATAATATCAATACATTTACAGACCATGAATATCGCAAAGATTTCAAAAAAGAAATACTTCTTAGTAAATATTAAATTGACAGATAATAATTCCAACAACATGCCTGAAAATATTATTAATGTTCTTGATAAAAATATTAGTTTCTTCAGATCCAAAATTTGAAGTTAGTTAGTTTTAGAGTCCTATTTATTATTTAAATGACGTTTGTTAATTTTTGAATTTTAGTGATATTTTCAATTCCTAATACTTTTTTCTCTTACAGGATTCACTTTGGACAAGGAGTCCAATACGATAGCAATCATTTGCCAGGACGTTACGGTAATCCTAGCTTTTGACACTAGAGAGCGCCTGATCCAGTGGCAGGTGAAGATCTCCAACAATCTGGGCGAAGGTAAGCACCGACGAATTCCAGAATTAATTAGGCAGCTGCTTTTTGCGGCTGCCACCTGTGCCGAGATACTTCAGATTAATTACAGGATTTGCAACTGTCATTTCAGAGCCATGTAGTTTTTCCCAAGTTTTTTGTTAGTCATAAATTTTACAACTTTCCAGTGTAACTAACTGGTAAACGGTTTAAGTCTTTTTAAAAAAATATTTCTCTAACAGTACGATCACATAGCCTTTAAAATTCTACAGTGGTAATTAAAATAGTAATTTAAATTGATCCAATCACGGAGAAAATATGAGTGAGAAAGTAGTAAAAATATTAAATACGTGTTGTGAAAATTAAATGACTCTTCCTAGGGTGTTTATAATCTTCAGGTATTATGAAGAAACAGTACGGAGTGGTAAAATGGTATAATTGCCAAATAGGCTCATGTCAAGGTCCACATTTTATGGATCTTGAAGAGCAAGATATAACGAAAATAATTAGGAGAAAATAAGAAGTGAATTATAAAACTGATTTAGTTTTATTTTACAATAGAATGGCGACTTTTTAAGAGATGTATCTCTCCGGCCCATAAAATTGATAATGCACTAAAAAATGAATAAAACTTAATTGTAACTTATTTTGGCCTTACAGTACAAACTTATTTAATGTAGAAATAATATTCATTTGCAAATAAAATTATTAAATTAATCTGACTTAATATTATAAATGAAAGAGAATGAACGGTCAAAAGTTAGAAACAGAAAGAATCTTAATTTTAATTAAGACGTTTCGTCCCCAAATTTTGGGACCTTTTCAGTTCATTGATAAATATTTTAATCTTAATTTGATTCTTTTTTAAATTAAGATTCTACCTTTTCTGAGTTTTGGCCATTAATTTAATATATAATATTTCTTTTAATCACACTTTACAATCCAATTTATAATTGTGTAAAATGATTGATAAGGGCGATCATTATCGTAATCAATAAAAGTAAGTTTAAATTTTTGAATTGTTCTTTAACAAACCCGAGTGTACTCAGGACTTATGTTATATCAAGAATACACGATTAAAAATTAGGCATAGGCTTAAAATGATTAAGTTTAGCATCCACCAAGAAATTAATTATTTTGGAGATAATTGAGATGTATGACAAGATATTCATAAAAACCACATAATGAAGAGACGTAATATGATGATATTTTCAGATATTAAAGAATTATTAAATATGTGTGTTTTACAGGAGTGCAGTACCTGATTCAGATTACATCAGCTCCACCAAAAGCGAAAATAGCGAGTGGACCAGCTCGACTTCATGTCCAGGATCAAAGGTTTTGCATGACGTCAGGAGTTCCACCTCGTTTATTAGGATTTTGGGAAATCGGGCAGCTCAGGTACCTAAAATATTTACTTAATTTTAATTGTTACTAATTTTTGAAAACAGCACTATTAAAGTATTTATTATTTGTTATTTATCTCTGTCTCATCACTTTCTCATCATATCCCTCTACTTTATATTCACTTCCAAGACCTTCGCTCTATCGTCTTCAAAGAAAAAAAGATGAGAATCTCATCAATATGTATTACAACGGAAACGCAATTGTGAAGCCCAAACAAGTTGAGTGTAATTTTTACAGACGCTATGGAGTGGTGGAAGGAAGGTTCGTGTTCGAAGGAGGATCTCGATGTGGAAAGGGTGAAGGAGTCCACGTGTGCGTCACAGACCAGGGAGAGGAGATCACAAAGACCTTCGAGCTCGCAGCACAGGGAAAGGTTGCCTCCAGGCGAAGGCCCGTCGCCAGGAACATGTCCAGTAAGTACCAACATCATGGAGCCCATCTTGGGAAATAATTAAGCTACGTAAGCAATTAACTGTAGATGATCTACTGTTCTCTACTTCTGCAATTGATTTGGGCTTGAGTAAAGAGGTCGAGTAAGCTGAGACCGGAAGTTGACATTTGCAGCACGGAATGACAGTGAAGGTTACTAACAACTACCTCCAAGGTCAGCCACGCATTGACATAAATACAATAAAAGAAAGCAAAATTCCAATTAACGTTTGGCCTTTAAATAAAATCATGTTTTAATAACATGAACAATTGAGCCAATATTTCGTAATATATATTGTATTTTCGGCTGGAAACCAAACACTAGCAACAGCTGCGATTCTGGCTGTTCTAACAAAAAAAGAAAACGTAGAACAGCATTGAATATTTATCACGTAAGTTATCAAAACATAACCTCATTAAATGTAATTAATATTAATGGGTAAATTATATTAATCAAGGAAAATAAAAGTATTATATAGCAAAAAGAATAATATTTCAAATACCTATGTGAGCAACTAGATTTTACACGCATTTTTATGTTTGCACTGTTCGAGTTACAGTATTTGGTCTCCAGTTGAACCCTATATTTTTTTATTGCTACATATTCTTTCTAAACAAATTTACATATATATATATATATATATATATAGTTTTCATAGTATTTCTCTACTTTGTACAATGTATAGCATCAGTTACAGTTGAAAAATCTTTTCGTTCTGAAGAATCACTTTTTATTTAGGCAATATGTGCTACAAAATACAATTCAAATTTTCCCATGATTCTCTGCGTCTGTAAGTCTAGGGCTACTTCTCATAGGACATTTCATCACAAGTTTTCCTCCAGTCATCGTCAAGGTTGCTCATTCCATATATCAATCTGTGATCAATTGTACAATACTTCCACGATTGTAATACGTATTTAAATATCTTCAGTACACTTAGTTGAAATTCCATTCACACTATATTACAAATTAGTATTTTCGTATTTACTAAGGCCTTATCACGTTTGGTTAAACTTTATAATATATTACATCAATTTTAGAAATAGCTATTTATTTCTGTTTGAAATATATTAGTCCAATAGAAATTTGAATGTTCTTTTCCTGGAATAAACTGTAACGTCTTTACTCCTAAAGGAATACATAAGTATTTGTGGGTAGATTCATGCAAAGGAAAACAACGCGTGAATTTACGTAAAACAGAGTGTAATTTAATTTACTTGATGTGTGTTCTTCGCAATTGTGTGTGTGTTAGGTAAAGTTTCAAGCTTACAGTTTTGTGTCCCAAACTGGAGTGTTTTCCAGTTGAACGGTTGAAGGACTGGTTCCTGATGGACACGGTTGTGATGCCATTCATGTAATTTACAATCCTTAGTATTGGCCATTCAGCCCCGTGTATAATTATTTATAAACAGAAGCGTTATACTTGCATACAGTTAAGAATCATCACTTGAAGATCCTTGACACTAAAACTAATTTATATTTTAAATTGTAACTGTTTCATGAGAGTGACTATTATTAAATAATTTGAAGACCTAAAACATATGAATTAATATGTAAATACAGGTGAAACGCATTATTGTCAATAAGAAAAAAATACAAGAATATCTTTTCTTTTAGTTATTTTGAAATAGTTTAGCTGCAGACAGAATCCATTAAACAAATATGACATAAGTAGTAGTTGTCCTTGAGTTTCGTTGTATTTCTGTTCAGTCTTGTGCTATATAACTTCGTTCCTAAAATAAGTGTGGTACTTGGCCTGCCGTTTGTCGTACCTACAAATTATTTTGCAACGTGCTATTTTTCTCTCGTGTTACTTGGTGTTTATCCCAGTAAATTTTAATGTTGAGTTAAGGATTAAGGACGTAGTTACGAGAAAAAAAAATTAACGACACCAAACTCACAATTCTAAAAAATTGTTATATCTAGGGAATTTGAGTAAGGTTATTAATAACACGGAATACTGATGATTGTTTTATTTTAAAAGAAAACCTGTGAATTCATGACCTAATTAGTACAGATATTTTTACGCATTAACTGTACACAATCAATTTTACTTCGTGCGATATCATTTTCAATAGCGTATTCGACAGCATTTTATTATTTTGAATTTTATGGTTCGTAAAAGTCCCAACCGTATACTAAAACAGTACATATTTATAAATATATAAACTGATGAGTGTCTTACAGGCTGCAACAGGAATACACGATTTAACTAACACACTGGTTTTAGTGGTATATATTGTGCCAGACGAAAAACAATTAATGGAGCATATAATTGTCAATACTACAAAAATAAATAAGATATTACATATGGTTTTAATTAATAATTAATACTACATTTAGTATTGCAATAATTTATTTTTAATTTTCTAAACTTTATATAAATTCTATAAAAAAACTCCAAGAAAAAAATTCGTAATTCCAAACTAAAAGTTTCTCGTGAGCAAAGTCCTTGGAAAAAGTTTAACATTAAAATGCTTCCCCCGTAAATTTAGTGTCCGGAAGAGTCAGAATTATCTTCAGAGTCTTTATGCAGCAAAGTTGTGATTCAAGGTTCGTCCCAAGCAATTTTTTATTCATAAGACATCCTCAAAAGTATTAACTCAGTAATTGGTAAATGCATTCTGCTTTGAGCAAAATTCTTTTCCTCGTTGGGAAACAAACTTTGCCACTACGTCGTAAGAGAATTAAATAAATCATATGTAATTAGAAAAATAGTTGTTTGTTATTTATTACATTAGAAAAAATCGAGTGTTTTAGAAATTGTTTAAATTTTACAGGGATTAGCTAATTACTATTAGTAAATTATATTAAAATACGAGGTCTTTCCCGGTGAATGGCATGTATAAATTTTTCTCGGGTTTCCAATCGGGTCAAAGAGGTTATCAGTGACGTTTCAATGGCTTGCCATGCCATCATCTTCAGTCTCTTTAACCCGGTTGGAAACCCGGGAGGAATCTATACATAGTAAATTATATTGTTTTCCAATTGTAACTTCAGTTGCCATAGCGCTGTGTTACGGAGTTAACTTGAAATAGTATTGGTAAAGTGAGACCGCAGTTTTATTGAATAATTGGGGAGTAAGCTCATTTGTGATGTGTTTGAAGACAGAGACGTTATCTCTTAACAATACATACAACACTTAGAATTCAGGTTAATGTTCTACGTATCTATAGTACCGTTTTTATTCATACGTTACTGTGTTTCCCCGAGTATCGAGGTCAATTTGAAATTACTTTGTTTACAAAACGGTTGATTAATAAACGTTGAGCTGCAATAGGTTTAATACTACTTCCTTTTTTTCTTTTAAAGTGATCGACAGCCCACGGAGACAGACGTTATCTCGTGGTTCCGACGTGAGCTGTGGGTTGCAGTCCGTCATGTCTCAGCAGCAGCATCATCTTCCTGGAGAAACTTGTGTGGACGGAGCTGTTTGTTCTTGCAGGTAATACAGTCATCTTCAGTTAACGGGACTACTGAACTTATGACTTGACTACGTGCATAGCGTGGTATGGTAGTAGGATAATTTACTGTCGTAGATCAGCGTTGTTGGAAAATATCAAGGGAAACAACTGGGCCACTTAAAAATTACAAATTCCGTAACCTTCCCTTTCTGCCACATTTATGTGCCTGCAATTAATGGACACCTGGAAACATTTCCAGGAAACGATAACGTTTATGCGTTGTAAACACAAAATCATTCACTGTACACAGAAATAAACTTAATGAATACTTTTACATAAATATGAGGTTACTCAAGTGTACATATAATCGTCTTTCCGTATAATTAGAAATTTAGTAATACAATATTATTATTTACTATAAAAATTTCTCTTCTGAACGCTGCCACCATATTATTTTACCCCTTCAGGGTCGCCAACGGTTCCAAATTGTTGATCCCGTTCAAATAATGCAAATTTTTAGCGAACCACTGTTCTGTAATAAAGGACCTTTGAAGGAAAAACAATACTTAACTAGTGACGAGATTTAATTTTCTGTATCTTTCGCCAACGCAGATTCAAACGAATTTTAAACACAGAACAAAGACAATGACCCTAGGGTTGACGTGACTCTAAGCTTTCAATTACGAAAAAAGCAGAAAAGTTTTCGATAACGATTACGAGTGTTTTGTCTCGACCTGAAATAGCAAAGATCTGTCCTTAAAGTGTAACCTTTGACACTGTATTACCTTTTTATCCCCTTTAAAAAGTCCAGTAAAATGTTTTGTAAATATTACAACTGAATTTTGTCTTTTGTCTGGTGGTCGCGCTATTTTTGTGTAAATGGTACGCACGATTTGCTACGCTTGACAATGTAATATTGTTCCCGCGGAATAATAAGATTCTGTTATTTCCAACAATCATAAAAATGATGTTGTGGTATTCAGTCCTAATACTGGTATGATGCAACCCTCCACACTAACCTATCTTGCGCAAGCCTTACAATTTCCTCATAACTAGCACATCACACATCCTCCATAATTTACTTAGCACATTCCAACCTTGGCCTCCCTTTTCTGTTATTACCCCACACAGTTCCCTCTAATGCTAATTTTACAAGACCCTCATGTTTTAAAGCGTGTCCTATTAATTGATCGCTTCTCTTGGTCAACGTCCTCTTCCCCTATTCTATTTAGAACTTCCTCTTTATTTATTCTATCCACCCATCTGATTTTCATTATTCGCCTATAGCACCATATTTCGAAGGCTTCTATAATTTTTCTTTCCGCAACTCGTATTGTCCAGTAGATTAATAATAACTATTTGGGGATCTTGATTGCTAGAGAGGATGGCGGTGTCATCGGCAAACGTTCCTGTTATTGCTTTTCACGAATGTCTGCAGAGTATAAGACATAAAGTAGAGGGGCAAGTATACTGCCTTGGTGTTCCCCGAAATTGGACATTTCTTCATTTAGTCTTGTATGGACATATTATTTGTTAAGTCTGATTTAAAGACTTCGTAGTGATTCTGGTTTAAAGTTTTCGTGATTTTATAAAGTAGTCCCTATTCTATTCTTTGAAATATGTCGAGGAATACTGCAGAGCATTGTTCTTTTCTTCTGTTGCTTGATAAAGACCCAGTTTCGGACGGTAACTTTTAGGGTAAATATCGGCATTAGTAAGGTGAATCTTCAAGTGCTAAATAATATTTGAAAATAATCAGACCAACGGCACCTTTCAGTGGTGAACTTGCTTAGCCGGAGCATCAAAATTTGCCTTGAGGAGACAAAATAGTTAATGGATTTCTTTCATCAAACTGGCAAGACATCGAGTCGAGAACAATGTCGCTGCAGATATAGGGCGTTACGAAGATGATATATGCGTCAATAGGATGTGAAAATCCATGGTTGATTGTAATATTTGTTTCAGACAACACCGCGACGGCAGTTCGCCCTACTGGTTGTCCATCGAGTCCTCGGCGGCGCACAGCTCTGACCTGGACAGCAACTACGGTTGCGGAGACACGGCATCCGTCAGCGAGCACTTCGCCCTGCACGACTTGTCCAGCGCCGGCCTGGAGCGCTGCGTCTCCTGCATCAGCAAGTTGGGTGCGGCGTCCATGTCTCGCTCGTCAACGGCGACGCCCATGACGCCGTCGTCGGCCTGGGCTGTACCACTCGCCGCGACGCCCGACTGTGGTCACGGATACCGCAGCAACGCTGGCAGCTCCGTGTCCTCTCACGGCAGCGATGGAGCCTGGTACGACCGCCCACGCGTGGGCACGCCGCCACCGCAAGTCCCGCCCAAGAGCCCCAAAATGTCCCCCAGCAGGACTGTCGAGAGCGTCAAATGCCAGTGTTGTCCACCTTCCAGGCCTCCAAAGCCACCCCAGATTCTGCACAAAGTCCCGGAGACGGAGTCGCCCACGACGAAGAAACTTCGGAAGCCGCCTCTGCCGCTTCCCTTATTGAGGCACAGCACTTCTTGCCAGCAAGTTGCGTGCAAGTGTCCAGAGCAAAGGCATACACTCATGTCTACTCTGGTCAAAACTCCAGATGGCACGCTGCACTTATGCCCATACGATAATTACGACATCCCAAAACCGATATTGGGAAATGCATACATAAAGGTACGCAAATTTAGTAAGTTATGCTAATTACATAATTAACTTGGCCCAGCTCTGAAATCTACAGACAACTATAATATATAAAACCATTGTCAACTATTTAAATCTTTTTTATCTGTGTGTGTAGTTTGTGTTCACTTTATATAGGCATCATGACGAAGCCCATAATTTATGTATTATTCGTTATACTACGTAAATCTCGAACTACATTTCGAGAATTGGCATGGCAACCCCGTTTTTGATCTTTTCAACTTTGCCTTGTTGCATCCATCTTTACGTAATTAAACTTTTTGTAATACAGTAGGAACTCGATTATCCGCGCGCGGTTTAACTGCGGCAATGTATTTTGAATTAAACAAATGGACCAAATTCAGCCACCTGTTACTAAGTAGTAGTGATTTGAATGAAGAGTACGATTCTGTACTCTGTCACTGAACTCAATTCCTTTTAATACAGTAGGCAGTATGGTAGTTCAGTTGGGTGATAAATTTCCAAATTAATTGTGACTGTTCCTCCAATGTTACGGCATTAGGTACTTCATCTACAGTATGTTAAATCAAAAGAAACATTTTTTGTTAACACACAATAAGTCGGAAACGAATCTTACCCCGCTGTGACTCGCGAAAAATTCAGGGTATGCAACCCGCTGTACACATAATTAATTCAATCGTTTGTGTATTGAAGGTTGTAGTAAAAGATGTGTACATCAGGTTGTCTACACTGAACATGTCACGAGTCGGAGCGGGTAGGGGTTTGTTTCCAACATATTGTGTATAGGTAAAAACCGTCTGTTTTGATACGTGCTGTCACCTCTCAAGCGCTGTGACATGAATTTATTAACACCTACAATAGAACGGTTTAAACTACAATAGTCTGTGTACCGTTCGTCAGAAGCTTTATAATGATGCGTAATAAAAAGGTAAATTTATATATGGTTATACGGCATGAGAGCTTGTCTTTATTAAAAATTTTACAGTAGTATATTTGGCTTGTGTATGAATACATTCCTTAATCTGCTGTTTTTAATAATCCGCGCCAATTCACCCAGCCATTATCGTGGATAATTGGGAATCTATTGTAGTAGTGTAATACATACTCCGTACGAATATGATTATTGTGTCAACAATATATATTAAAATGACCAAAAATCTGTCTGCCGCTGAAGTTCTGTCATTTAATAACTGAAAGTATTATTCTTGCACTGACGTTCAGTGGCATCGATAAAGTCTGATGTTAAGGATTAGGTTAGATTTCTCAGATTCACGTTCTACCGTAGAATCCTTTAGATATTTTTTTCGTATTCATACATGCTCTCTACAACAACGATTTCATGCGGGTCGCAAGTTTATGTTTATTTATATAGATTAGTAATTCTCAGTTATTTGTTGGAGATGTGATGTGCTCAGTACAATCAGTTTTACACAAAACGTATGTCTTTATTTTTCAAGCAATGAATGTAAACAGCCTTCAATTATATCACAAATCAATTAAAGGATAAAAATATATGTGAAGTGATTAAAAATAAGCGCTATTAAAATTTATGGTCTTAATTCTAATAATTTTTATTTTTGTAGGATACAAGAGAAGATCTTCCAAAAGTACCTGATGTCTCTGATGGCTACTACGATACTCCGAAAAGTTTAAGGGAGTGTTTATCATCGACGCCATGCTATCCTTTACCGTACGGTAACTACGACGTCCCACTATCTGCACGTCATCTGCAGAAATCATGTAGTTGTTTACTGAAATATCCAAAAACCCCTGGAAGCATCACTTCTCCAGTTGACAAAGTGATTGACAAACATGAGAGTACTCCTAAGTCAACTCCCAATAATTGTCCATGTCAACGGGTGATGTGTTGGGCTGAGAATTGGATGATGCTTCCGTACTGTAAGAGAGGGAGCGGCATAGAAAACACGGGTGTACCTATACCGAAAGTGAAGCTTAGCGGTGAAGGCAAGATGCCGGTCATGAACGCCAACGGTGACATTGCGATATACAACACCGTGGACTGTATGAAACATGTCCACAGAAATGCATCAGTCTGCAAACAATTGACATACGACAATGTTCCGATTGAAAGAGAGTGTTCGGAATCGACGCGATTGAATCAAAACGATGATGCAATATCTTGTGCTAATGCTGATACCAGTAAGAGTAATACCAGAAATTACGCAAATATGACATTTTCAGAATCTTTAGAATATTACGAGAATTCAAAAGATGTTATTATGCGGGCAGGAATAAGCATTCCTCCTGTGAGTGAACTGATGAAGGACACGCAGTGCAATGCTGAAGCTGGTGATAGCGATCACGAGTTAGTGAATGTTTGTAACAAATGTGGACATGCATGTCGAGTACCGTCAGACGTTAAAATGACTTTGAGAAAAGCGGATGCAACCGAAAATCTTGTAACGACATCACAAGAAGATTACTTATTCATGGAACCAAGAAATACACCTGTTTCACAGGCGTGTGCTACACCAACTTTAAATACAATTGGTGACGGAACCAGGACCTTACACAGTTATATTGCGAATAGTGACAAGTGTGCTGCCATCACAGGAAGGTCTGTTAGTATTCCTAGCCTGGACACATCGTTAAACAGCCAAAGCCTCGCGGATCATCTACGAAGCCATACTATGGTCAGATGTAAGTCAGAAAACAACAAGTACAGTAGAACCTCGCGACCATCTGCCGACGAGCTGCGAAAGCAGCATTTCCTACTTAGAAAAAGATCCAGTTCAGCAGATTCCTCGAGATTTCTGGATGAAGTTGACGAAGTTGATAATTCTCTCGAAGAACCATGTGGTCTTCCTCAAGCTGGGAGTTGTGACAGCGTCCTGCATTCCACGACCACGTTAACGGAAAATCCTGACTTGTGTGTAAAGGAGGTCATCAGCCCTGATGTGCAAGAGTCTGCTCTCAGTGATGCTGAATGCACAAAAACTGTAGATGTTGCACAAGTTGACCCACGGTCAACAGAAGAAGTAGCTATGACTGACCGAGAAGACGACACAGCTGTTGAGGACGAAAGTAGTACTAATGAATCTCTGAGTATCCCTGTTCCTAAATCAGAGCCTGCTGTACCTGGAGTCGTACCTTGTATGCGTCGTTCGTCCAGTGTACCCAGCAAATCGGCAAATAACAGAGATTCATCCAGTTCGAATGACTCCGGAGTTTCTGTAGGGTCATTGAAACACAGAGGAGGTGATTTTGCCGAGTTCGAACTTCCTTTGACGACTTTCTTGTCGAGCAAGCGCCATCATCATGTCATTCAGCGACACACTGCGGGGTGCCTGCATTCTTCTTTACCCAGAAGATCTAAATCAGTTGATCCTCTCAGAGACATAAGTTTCCAGTTTAAGGAGATTGAGTCACAGGTGAAGTGTTCATCAGCCGAAGCAGAAGTTCCAGTCTGCCCGAAAAGAAGAGGTATTGCATAAATAATTAAGCTTTTATCAATAATTTCGTAATGAATTAAATATTTAATGTTTTCCATTACCATATGCTGCCATACAAATAATAATAATTAATTTAAATGATTCTATTGTGTTTGGACGATTTAAAAGAACCACATTGAGTCATAGTTGGCTTTAAGTGTCTCTTCAGACACATTAATATGCAATTCATAAAAACTGTAGCTTCGATTTTTACTTCTCAATTAGTGAAAAAACGGTTTCTGCCGACGGATAACATTTTCGGATACATTAAAGTGTGTCCAATTGAAGGTTTACATTTGGATAAGAGAAAACAAATCCGAGATAGAGAACCATATAAATCTGTTGCGTAAGACTAATCGAACGAGACAGAATTGATGTCCGCTTATCAAGCAGTTCCTGTAGGATTATTTATATTTCATTTTACAAAATAACTCCTCAGTCCTTATCATGAGACTTTCTTGACATATTCCGCTACCATTTAGTATTTTTTTTTGTTGGATAACAGTCTAGTTTCTGATTCTTCATACCCTTGAGCCAAGACCTTGGTTCCCCAGTTATCTTTCAACACAGGAAGTGCGATTAGTCGTAACTAAGCAGACCCATCTGCGTCGAAACTATCACTCATGCATCTGAAATAAACTTTTTGGAACTATGAAACTGTTTATACATATGGAGTGGGGTGTATTGGGAATAAAATGAAATGATAGTTATTAGATGTAAATGGGGAAATTATTTAAGGAAACCCAACTAAGAAAATATTTACAAATTTCAGAGGTATGGCGAAGCAATCAGATATCTCAATAAATTAGGTTGAACGGTGGACGATACACTCCCCAGACGTCAAGTATTGGGGTACCTGACAGCGTACCGTAGCGCCGCCTCTGCCAGCTTCTCAGTAGAACAGTCTCCACAGCGTCGACAGGTTCATCTCCTTCAACGTCCGGGACCAAACGTTGGTTCCCTTTCGTCTCCTTCAGCTTCAAAGCGAATAATGTGAATTCACAAAGCCTCACCATCGTGTGGAGAAGAGTCGAAAAAGTGACCTTTAAGATCGATTTTCTTTAGACCATGAAATCCAATCCACGTGGTATCTAAATTTATCGTTGTTTTCCTGGCTCTCGATTCGGGAAATTCAACAGGTCATATTCATACGTGCCGAAAAGACATCCCTGGGGATTAGTGGTGGCATAGGGTCTGGACTTACTAACGACATGTCCATTTCCCAATCCAATATTAAGAATTCATGAAATGTCAACTATCGCGCTACATAAGTAATTAGTATGACTTAAACGTGGATTTCAAATCTTTCACAACTTAGTTAAATAAATTATTTAAAGTAAATATGTGAAAATTCCAAATGTTTTAGTTTGATCTTATACGACACTGGTTTTTATTTCAGGTTTCCAGAGCCCGAGTGGAGACAGCGCTATTGTGGTTCCATACCCAGACTCTCGAAGTACCAGCAGTGGTACTTCCGACATGTCTGACTACATAGAGACTTTGAGTCTTTCGTCCCACAGTTCTTCGGATGTTCAAGAGTCTTTGAGGTGAATAAATAATCAGAGTTTCATTAATTGCCTCGAACCAGGCATTCCAATTCAAGAACTACTTTGTATGCATACTAATTACATATTATTTTAACGTGTATTAGGAATGTTTTAATGTGATAGTCTCACAAAATATGGACTTTATTTCATTTAAAACATTTGTTTCCTCACATCATTTATAGACTTGGGAAGTTGGCTGTGACAACACTGAAGCCCAGATCAGGAAATGAGTACCAGCTCATTGACAGATCTGTATTGGAAGGAGGTGGAAAAGTTAAGTAGTGTAAGTATACTTGAACTTAAACTAGGCTAGTAATAACGGAAAATTTGGTGTATATTATTGGTTAAAAAAAGTCGAAACAAGAATTTATTCTTTCCAAATTTCTGAATTTTTTTTATAAAATAACCCTTACAGAACCAGAAAAAAACATAAGTTATTTTCAAAACTGTGGCAAACTGAAGAAAACACTTTTACAATTCTGATTTTAGTAAAATTATTTGTTAATTTATTTAATGACAGAAAAGTAATTAACAGAGCACTCATTTAGCGTACATACGTAATTAAAGATTATTGATTATTGTCATAAAACAGAAAATGTTTGTTATTGTTCAAGGGACTATCTAATTTATTATCTGTTAGTAACAGTAAAATAAAAAATGTTTAAGAAATATGGAAATAATTTAGCATGAATGAAGGAATTATTGAAACCAATAGGCAAAAATAATTTTATTCAAATATAAAATATTTAGTTATTTTATTGTCTTGATTAAAACAATATGGCTGAAGTAAACGATTATTCAAAAAAGTTAAACAGTTTGACATCCCCCCTTTTCAATTCCCTTCCTATGCTATTAAAGGGGAGTTGCCTGTTTCAAGATCAGCCTCATGTAGTCTGTTAACCCAAAAAAATGTGATAATTTTAGGTTGTATAGAATTACCGCTGCACTGTACCCAAAACAAAGTAATCGCGACAATCTCATCATTCATTTTTGGCTACTTTTAACACGATTGTTTTTATTTTAACAAAGTAAAAAATCATAATTAGATTATGGAAAAAAATATCTTATTGAGTTCATTACCGCTTCTGTATATCGACAGTTCGATTTTAACATTCTTCATTTGTCATTCATCTCTGACTACTTTTAACCAGATTAAATTTTTCGTCTGTTATTTTTGGTAAAAGAGTAGCGCATTCTGCGCGACAGAAATATAAATACATATATCTAAATAATAGAAGTGTTTCAAGATAATGAAGCTATGGGAATTACAGGAATCGGGATACAAGATATTCCTCGGAAATAAATGTAATAATAATTAAATTAATAAAAATAAAATGAGATGTTTGTATTGATATAATAACTAGTGAAAAATTAAAATACGGCCAAAATAAGTTTATTCTGTTAATTCAAAGTTACATAAAAAAGTTTAACTGAAGAGGTTCTTATTCTAACAAAACATGTCGGTTTATGTGACAATAAACAAAATAAATAAGTCATCGCAAATAGGGAACAAGCGTTGTGTTTTACTTAAACTTTTTAATGTAACGTTCAATTCATTTAGTGAATTAATTATCCTGACTAATTTTTTTACCATATCTCATTACTTTATATTTTATCAATTCAGACCTTGATCAATAGGTAATATAAACTGAACTAATGTTTTGGATATATTTTGCATCGGTTGCTGGAGTGTGTTAAGTCTAACTGAATTTCTTGTTAATTCATGCCTATTGTTAATGTGTACCAATAATTCTCTTTCTCAACAGGTAGATCGGAGAGCCAGTAATATCAGCCCAGTGCCTGAGCCGTCTGTAATCCGAAGAGCTTTTGTACAGTCAGAAACTATGTTGAAACAGTTGTATATAATGTACTTATTGAAAGTAGCGTTTTATTCCGTAGTATAAACAACTCAAACCAAAGTCAAATGTGTTATCTAACACGACTAAATATGTACATCTTAAAATATTGTTCGTATGGCCTATATTACTATATACCATATAAGTTACTTAATTTGGTGAATGTAAACTATATAGCGTGTAGTAAACAGGGATTAGTATACTTTCTCAATATATGGTAACGAAATGACTGATTTTTCACAAAAGTGATATATTACACATCTAAAATTCAAAAGTAGTAATAAAGTTTCTTTTACAGTCACATATTTGTAAAAAAAATCTTCTTCCTAAAGGCATATATTTTTTAATTAATATTGTAGATCAGAGTAGTCAGTTTTTAAAACCAATTTCTACTAGTCAAGTGCATTCTGTGATAGAATGAATTTAGCAACTTTCAAAGAATTAATTTATTATGAACTAAGTTAAATTCAAGAGATGAACTCACTGTTCAGCTTACGAATTGTGATCGCATCCTATGAATACTATTTTATTTGTAAATATCATTATAATTTGTGCAAGAAAAGTATTTGGGATAATTTAATTAAAATATATGTAAAGGTATTTCCATGATTTGTATAACTGGTAAATATGTACATACTACTTATATAAATTTATGTATCACATTTATGAGTAAGTAGTTAGCTAGGGGCAACCGACAGTTCCTTTATTAGCATTAATCAGACATATCCTGTAAATTTAATTTGTAGTCTTTCGGTTGGTATTGGATGTTACGGATTCGCTTCGTTAAGTCCAGAGTTGCAAATTTCGGAGCTTAAGAGATTGTGCTAAATGGAAACATGAATAGGTTATTTAGTTTATTCAAAATAAATATGTATTTTATTTTTCCTGTTCTTAGTTGTGCAGCTGTTAAGAACAGCATACAATTCCTTGTCGAAAGCGTAAGGGGGACTGTATACATCTTATGAACAACAATAAAGACTTGTACTTATCAAACCATTATTTTTCTTTCCAATTTTATTTCCACTCCTTTAAACTGTCGTTTCGACATAAGAGATTCTTAATCTGAGTTCAGTGAAATATAACGGCTAACTCAGAATCTTATTTTTTTGGATAAACTACAAAGGATTGCAATATGGTATAATTTACACTAAAAATGGAAGATTAACTAACAATGAAACCATATTTATTCTAAGAAAACTAAAATCACGTTACCGACTCTTTTCTACTACCTAAATTTTCTTCCTTTCGATCTGTGAAATGGATTCATAGAATGATGACCTATGTCGAATCAGTATAATCCTCTCCGTACCTTAACTGAAACGTCAAAGTATAATCATCCAAATTTTTTGAAACATCTACGTTTTCGTTAGGTTCAACATTTCTCGAAACATTTGCTTTCGAGTTCACGCCGTAGATATCGATAGTGCCTTGGTTTCTAACTTTGACTAGTTCTCACTAACAGAATCGGGGATTCGATGTTTATGGGTTGCCAGTTGTTTTCAACAATTCACTGATAAACGCTTGTGGATTACTAATCTCAAGCAATCGCTGACAAATTCATCAAAGGATGACAACTTCTTTGGTGACTCTACGGGTAATCTGAATTACGAATGAGGCGCTGTTGGTGTGAGAGCCAGAATAAATTTGATTATGTTCTACGTCAAACACTTCAAATCCGAACATTATTATTTATATCAAACAATTTAAATAATGATGAATCTAAATGTTGGCATATGTGTATTGGATGATATTAATATTATTAATTTAATTAATTTACGTGTTCATAAACATGATTACAGAACCTGTCTTGAATGATTTATAGATAATATCTACGTTTTAAAAACACAAATATATTCCATTTATCAACCATTTAACTTCAATACGGGTCTATTATATAGTTCCTTAAATTAATACATTTCGGCAATCATATTGTTGTCGATTAGTAAACCATGAAGCTATAGTAGCTGTCGTTTAGTGTGAAATCAGTAAAATTTCTTGAAATGTCATGTTAGGTACTTGTCTAAAGCTGTTTATTTTCGGGTATTTACGATTAATATGTTTATAAGAAAAATAACAAAGTTATGTGAACATTTAACGTAAGTGTATACATGAACACAAACCGTGTTTGTATGTATATGAATATCGGAATAACTTTAATATGGAATAACATTATGAAAGTTACGGCTGTCACTTGTACCGTGGTTGAAATTATATTGTTGTACTTTTTATGCCTGTTTCCTGTTAACTTAGGTTAGTAACTATAATTGGTTATAATAGGTTAGTAACTATAATAAGTACAAGTAGTAATATTAATTGATTAATAACCTTTAAAGAAAGGTCTTCATACAAATTTATTCAATAATAGGGGAAAAGTCATATATAGGTTAAGAACGATATTTGATGATCCGTCCGTACCTATAACAAGTTCGGGAACTTCCAATTAATTCTGTTTGACTTGCTCTTACCAAGTTTACAAAGCACTTTTGGGATTCTCTTCCATTCATCAAAGCAGGCCGATTTAAGATCTTTAAAATTTAATGGCAATACTCTTTGAAGGTACTATATACGTTCACTTTCCATTGTTATAGCATGAGATAAATTATTTTCATCTGAATTATGAGAATCCGTGATATATGTAAAATTATCTCGATTAAAAAATAAGTCTCATTAATTTCAATTATTTTAATTGTTGCTGCTTTTCTTAAAATTGTATATTGATTTATTGATATTTGTGAATTTTATACGTATTAAAAAGATTTTTTCCTAAATATTTTTCGATTAAAAGACGATTTGTTTAAGAATTAAAAAGAAAAATAACTTTATGATGGATTGATTACCTTAATTGGAGAACGCTTGGTTCCATGGTGATATTAAACATTTCTCTTTCTTTCTTGGCTCAAATTGGTCCATAATGACACCATTTAGTTTCTGTTTATCGTTAGTACTTTGTATAAATACGCGATGTAAATAACATCAGTGTGAATTTAAAATAATTTCTGGTCGACTCCTCCGACTTACTTTCAGCTGACCTCCCAACGTCATTGATTCTTTGAGATTGTATGGAGAATTTTATCAGTTCATGTCTACACAGAAACAATTTAAATAATAGAAATTTTGGGCACCATTATGTATTAGCATACACGGGATGTTATTTTGTAATTTAGAAAAGGTACAGTACCAAATATTATTAAATTTTAACAATTCTAATAAAATTAACTTCTCTTAAAACCTAATTCAATAACAATGGCTCAAATTAAAACTTCAATTTCAACATTATTTATGATTTATTAGTTCTATTTATCCTCCTACATCAAATTCGTTATGTTGATAGTCATTATTCAATTACATTTCTAGTTTAACTTTTATAGTTCAATATCATACTTTTAATGTCAGTCTAGCCTTTCGTAACGAATCGTCGTTATGGTGGAGGTCATTTATCTGTGTGATTTGACGCATTCTTTCAGACATCTGTTATTTAGGCCGTTCAGCCAGATAGCGACGTAGAAAATTTGACAGAATGCGTTTATGTCAGCTGCCCCAGAATTCTCTGAGCACTGACATCTCGCGCATGTTTTGAAAATACGCGCACTTCCACTTTTCAAGGAGTCGATTACGTACATATTCCAGCAGGTTACGTCGGTTTCCCGGTTATAGTTCTCATCTATCCGTTCTCCTCTACTACTTCCTTACAGTATATATTAATGACTGTTATAATGTACATATCTAAACTGTGTTTAACTGGTAAATACTGCGACATTCCGATTCTTACCTGATAAGACTCAGGCAAACTCAAGCTACCAAAACTGTCCTAATCGTTCCTTTCATCTTTACAGTCCTCCGAGATAAACCTTATATCTAATTTCCTTTTCACGTTCCCAACTAGCTTCGTTAGCAAAGTCAAGCCCAGAATCTGCACACTGAAATCCTGGCAAAGCATCCCTACTTTTCTTGTTCGTGGCTCCCTGGGAACCTATAATCTCAGGTGAACTCTTTTACACCATATAAAAAATATATGAAACAAAGTTTAGAAAATTGTAATAAAAATATTATTCATATCATGAAACCGTGGAATACATTACACTATTATATAAATATTTAGAAAATTTTATATTCTATAGGATTATTTGATCTCTTTATCTCACAATTTCACCGCACGGCACATATTCCATTCAGCGTATAAATTTTGGAAGAGTGAATACGAATTTCCTGCATTAGTTTAAATTAGTCGTCAGGTTAGCTATATCTAAGCAATATGTTGTCTGAGTATTCCGGTCGGTTACACGAATTCTTTGGATTGTCGTCATCGATTTGAAATGCTGCACTGTGCACTTTCACACGTTCGAAGCGTGTTAGGTGTGATTGAATGGTGCAGTGCGTGTTACGCTTAATGGCCAAGACCCTAGCTCACACGATTCTGGATTGGTTCCATTTAACGCCTACCCGTTACGCCCATCTGTGGGACAATAGGGGTTTTTATTTAAATGCACATTGCCATGACGGGCTATTATATCGTATGAAAGATTCAAAGTTCGGAAAAAAGAGTTACGTGAGAAGATTTATTCTCCACTATTTCGAGCGCACATTAATTCTTACTCACAGATACCTTCTGAATTTGTTCATCTGTTTAAATCAGTTCGGCGTCCCTTTCAGCCAATCGCAATAATAACTATTTATTAAATCGTAAGAATGCAAAATTATGAATTTGATGAATTATGTATACGAACGGGTTTACTATAGTTAAAATTGCAACTAGATTCTCGTTTTATAAGTCCAAATAACAAGGTATGTCACCAAGTACTGACATTAATAAAAGTTGTGATAAATATTTGAATGTGCATTTCCGAACCCATCTTGTACCACACATTTTTCTTCCCTCAATATGAGGAACCCCTTATTGAAAGTTTGCTATCGAGTTTTATTAAACCCTGTATAAAAACAGTTGATAAAAGATGAGTCCTCAATTTTTGTGAAAAAAATCCTTTTCCGTGTAATTTTGCAACAACGGATGGTGAGGAGGATGGAATATTTCTCTACAACCATCGGTGGAGGAAGGGCAAACGGCACCTCTCAGAGAGGACTGATAATCATTGTTATTGGATAGGATCGAGCCCCGCCACCGACGGATTATTAAATAAGGAAGTGATGAAAAGTTATTAAAACCCCAGGAGAAAGGGGCTTTCGAGACAGTATTAAGGTCGTAGTGATAAAGATTGAACATTAAGCAGAATATGTGTGGATATTAAGACTGAACTTTAAGTGTAGCTGAAGATTGAGTTTTAAGAGGGAGGAATTAGAAATTGGAGATGGTCCTGGCGGAGGATATTTAAATAACGGAAGGAAGGCGTGACCCTATCCTGCGTTCCAACGTGCCCATAATCGGTCAACGAGGAAATTTGTTAGGTCCAGAAACAGGTCCAGGCAAGCTGAAAAGAATAAGTGATTACCACTCTTTGTAACCTTTTGCCATTTTACTATACTGTCAATTTCGAGTAAGACTTGCGTTAGTAATTCTGCTTTATGGGAAGGCCCGTTTAGACGACCGTTGGTTAAAACTCATATAATTATCACCATTTTTAAATGTTTCTTTTGTCACGATGTTCATATTTCTAATTTTTATAGCACGAAACTCAAATAATAGGTTTTTTATGTTCATTTCTTAACAGTAATTTTTTTTAATAAAGCTTTCTATAAATTTAGAAATAATTAATTTTATTTATTTATTGCGAGTCAGAAGTCTTTGCGTTATCAGAATACTTCATTTTCCAATATTAGATTCGTATCCCCGCAAGGTAATAGATGGTTGTTTGCCTATTTAATTACAGCACAATCAATAATCCTATTACAGAGTTCCTGATACTACGACAGCACGGTAGAAAATTGCAAAGGTTCCATCATCAATCGGCGGAATGCAAGGGGTAACCACATCTGGAAATAAATTATCTTGAACAGAAGAAGTTCATCATGCATAATAATTGACAATAATAATTATTTATTTATGTATCTGAAGTGGACCTGTTTTTATGACGCTTTCATGAAATGCATGTAATTTTTAATTTATGATTATGGCCAGAATTTTCCAAATTATTAGTTTAATAATAATTTTATAATTTTCATTACCTTTTTATTTGTTGTTTTCCCTCGATTTACATAAAGCTGCTAGCCTCAACTGCTGTACATTGTCAGTGATATGGATTGATTATGCACAAAGGACTCTCATACATGTTGGGAACAGAATAAATAAACTTGTTCAGCAGTCACAGATTTTATCAAACGCTATACTCAAACTGCTATTATTATGCTCTGATTTTGATGTCCTAATTTGTATTCTGACTCATACTTTTGAGATAGTAAATTGGAGGGCATTGAACCTTTGGTGACAGTACGAAGTTGCACGCTACAATGACCACGTGACGTAATACGCTTTGAAGTCGTAATAGTATTACAGCGGTTTTACTTGATTACATTACACAGGCAAATAATGGAACCGAATAGCCCAGTGTTCTGCGTTTGCACACTGGGTAATGACACCACACAAGTGTTAACTAAACTTAACATGTTAACTCAATTTAGCACCGTGACAGTAGATGTTTGTAGCGAACTCTAGTGGGCCATTTAATTTGTTTTCGATACTCATGAAAGCCCTTTCATGCATTGTTCTGAAAATTTTTGGCTGAAAATGACTACACATAACTCAGGGCAAATAACGGCTTTGGCAAAGTACTTTTGTGCGCATTTATGTGTGAATTGGTTTTCAGTGGCAGACATGTTCCACGACATAATTTTAAGTTTGGAAAAAAATAATGAAGTATAATGATTCCATATTTACGTTATGCAACTGTGTCTCAGCAATATGAATATTTAAGGAGAAACGTTATAATATTAATATTGTAGGTGCGCATTAAATGCAAACAAAAATTATTTCTATATTTTGCAAATTTTGACCAAGACTACTGACTGAAATTACTGAAAATGCTTATAAGAATTACAGATTCATCTGTGTGTTGGTCTTAAACAAACGAGAATTATATGAAACGAGAATGGAAAGCGTATAAGAGAATCGAAGATGATACACATAAGAAGAGATTCTGTAGTAGAAGTTCATTTATATCGTCATAAATTGTATTCTGATAATATATTTGCTTCTTTATGCCCAACATTGCAGGAAATATTCTTTATATAATTTGATTCATTATCTGCAATAGATGCAATTAATTTGGAAAATGTCATTATGGTTATCAAATATGTTGATCAGATTTTTATAAATAACTATAATTTTGGAAATCGATAATTAGTTGTAGAAATAACATATATATATCATATTGTATGAATACATTTGTTTTTGTGTAGATGATCGAAAGTATTGGAATATTGTTCCTTTAATGGCTTTGACATTTTATGTGAGCAACTATAATGTTGATACATTTTATGATAAACTCTATTGGATAACAGATTATATAAAATTAATTATAAATTTTATTATCATTAAGATGAATTTCAAAAAGCGCCATTTCCCATACATTTAAGTCAGTCCATGGTCTAAGTAGGCTGTTGGAAGTACAATTTGAGTACGTCAATTGCATTGGACTGTTAATTTTTATTTCTTGCCATCATAGAAATGGAATCCCCATGAAGCTTCTGAAATCATGATTTTCGAACTGATTAGAATATTACCTTATAAGATGATGCTTTTTCGTATTGACCAAATCTGAGCCTACAAAACATAATCATTTTTTATCACTTTTCTCTGGGCTTGATTGGTTACTCTTCTCTCTAATAGCATTGAACTGATATAATACGGCGATGCATTATGGATAACAAGCTTAACTAATTTAATGATCCTACCCTATATTCTCATAAATGTGATTCTGTTAATTACCAAAAGAAACCTGAAGAAGGTAGTTCGGGAAATCGGTAGTTATCTCACAGACTTCGCGTGATTGAAGAGGAGTTTTGTGGGGGAAAGCAGCATTTATTATTCCATGCTCTGACAAGGGTTGGAGACAGTGGGGGCAGATAATAAAACGACTCTTTACGCATGTCCAACGTCAGCATGCACTTGTAGGTTTCGGCTAATAGGAACCAGAATACAAGATCAGAGAGAGAAGAAAGATTCCCCGCAGCCTTCTCTGACTTTTAATTAACAGCTAGACTCTCACCTCCACTTTTTGTTAATACCTTTGGGAACTGGGAACACATTTTCTTTTAAATATAATATGCCTGCAGCAGACAAAGGTACTAGTTGGCTGTTTCACAGGATTAATATATATTTTCAATTAAATAATTTTATACTCCAATATAATTTAATTAGAGCAATGCAAGTTGACCGCATATTTCCGTTAATGCTAGTCTTAACGTCATATAGGTGTTTTTTGTGGCCACCCACGATGCCTGTTTCATCGGCCGGTGTTTTATGAGAGGCAAGAAATTAGCGAGCAGAATTGTCTTCAGCTTATGTCATAAACTTAAGATATATGGGATGCCAGAGTGAATCGGTTAATGCTGAAACGTTGTAAGCCAAATGAATTGAAGCTGCTGAATTATGACTTAGTCCTTTATACAGAGGACCTACAAGATTATTATCATGACAATAACAATAATTTAAGTCCTTACGGATGTGGAAGCACCAGAGCGTCTAATACGATAACACTTAACAGTGGTACATTCAGGAAATTGATATATTAATCACAGTTTAACAAAAAAAAAGTCCAACTGAGAACGTGGGTCTTAAAATAATCTCAACGTTTGGTGGTTGTCAAAATGTGTTTTGGTTTGATGCAAGGGGACTGACCGAAAAATAAATTATACGTCTGGTATATAACAATTCTTAAATCAACATGGAATTACCTGCACCTGCAAACCTAATATAGCAATAGTACAGAGAAACCAATCAACAATATTACGTTCGTCCGTCTATGTCTTATAGTACGTCTTTAATGAGAAACTTCATAAAGACCAGAACGTACAATGCGTTAATTATGCCATAACTGCAAACAGTATGAATTACAACATAAAACTAGAAAATACTATTGAATTCTCTTCAGGAAATACAAATAGGCTGAAACGTAAACGATCATGTGATCTAAGGAATATTTAAGGATAGTATAATCCTGCTATTTCTCCGATAAATTTTTATGTATAACATACCAATACTAACATACGAAAATATTTAATACAAATATTCTTGCTTACTATAATTGTATGAGTTGCTATATACTTACGAATAAATAAGTATAATGCAATTGTGAGCGCTGTAATAATTTATATTCGTGAATCGATTTCATTTACCTTGGTCCGGACTCATAAATAATTGTATGATATACAAGGTAATATAAAATTTTGAAACGTTTTAACACATGTTTTAGTATTACAAAACCATTAATAATTATAGAAAATAGATGACATGTAAATTAACACACAGAAATTTTTACTTTAAAATTATAAATCTTCCCGAATAAATACTGTACGTTAAATGTTCTATTTCCATAACCAATAACACTTGAACAAGCCGTTCCCGGACGGAACGCTGTTGGATTCTGCCCATCTTCATGGAATTCTTACGCAAGATATTTTGCATCCATTTTTATTATTATTTTCCCATCACTACAGAAAAATTGTTTACATGTATGCATCTCAATGCGTGGAGCAATTTGAAACAAATTTTTGCATACCTGCTCTTAGAGACCCGAAAACAAACACTGTTGGGGCAAGACACGGCTATAACCTGGAGGGACAGGGATTGGAGGTATTAATTGAAAAACAGGCGATATTTCAGTGAAATTAATATACTTTCGAATGAAGAAATTTGATTATTTTTCCGACAACATTGTTTGAGTATAATTTAAACTCGATTCTCCTTCCCTCCCACCACCTCTATTTGTCTTCTCAACTCTTTGACTTCTTTCTGTTGGTTGAGCTGTCAACTGACTTCTTTCTCCGCTTACCAATTCCCAGCTTAGCTTTTCTCATTCCCACTATTCAGAAAAACATCACTAAAGGTGGTGTATCTTTGCCAATCATACTTAATCTTTGGAGATTGCGGGGTCCGGCAATTTCGATGATAGGGGTTGACCTGGGGATTCCACAGGAAGTTGCCGTAGGAAGACTGACAGGCGTGTAGGCAAGAATTTGAGGATTAAGGCGCGACAAATTGGCGTCACCTGATACCAGGAAATTCCCTCGGTTTGTCAAGATATTCCTTATGCACGGGCGACGTTCTTATAAATAGCATAAAACTTAATGAATCTGCGCTATAGCTGTTTTTATTATTGAATTAAATGCGTCGCGGGGTTAATGTAAATAATTACTCGGGAAACCCTGGGAACCCTGACAATGACAATAACAATTAAATAATTTAGAAAATTATATTGAACTGAAAAATCACTCCGGACGAATGCTTATTCTTGTCAGGAATGTATTTCAAGGAAGACCATTCTAATATGTAAAAAATAATTTTTTTTAAGTTAGATGTTGATGGTAACGTACAAAATTATCTGTTTAAATGTTACAGAGGTCGTGAGGTACGTTTTAATGACTAATTGTAATTCGGTAAGCATGATACCTAAGCATCAATTTGAATATTTCAATTAAGGAGTATGAAGCTAAATTTAACAAACGTCATTAGAGGAGTCGGTGAACTGTCCTCTCTCAAATGCTGTATATAAGGACGTGTAGGGATGACGTCAGTAGTCAGCACCTATCCTACTGCCGTTCCCACGGGACATTGGCCAGCTTGTTACGCCGTATTGACTCATTAGGAAAGCACACAAAACAAGCTCTGTACTCTATGACGCACCCGCCTGCATTCCTGGAACCTGTCCAACAATCTTCATAGCCAATCTGATGTATGTCCTGCCAGAGAGCCGAAATATAGTACTAGCACTTACTAACATGGAATATACGCAAATGAAACTATTTCTTACATTTCAATTTCGTTGTCAAGCTTCGAATACATTTTTTTACTTTTTATTTATAATAACAGTAATAGAAAAATTGATTTAACGTGTTTGATAGACTTACACTGTTGTAGCTATTAAAACCCCCGCTCAACACTGGGTCATCTTCAGATAGGGCAATAGGAAGATTAGTTATGGAATAAGTTTAAAATGTGGGATCGCTAATTTCATTAAACGCTAGAAAAGAACGAACAACGGCGTTACTATTAATACGACCTATAATTTAATTTATTATCAATCGCAAAGCCGAGGAAAGGCGCATTGGCTGAAAATTTGTGTTTGGGTCTGCTACTAGCATCTGCACCAAGCTGAACTGACTTAGTCTTATATAGGTCGAGAGACAATTTGTTAAATTTAAACCTGGCATTTAACCCGTTCAGAATGCTGTCCACTTTCAGAAACAAGAGTAATGAATTAAGGTGGTGATTATCATTTTATTTAATCAGTGTCGATACTCTGGTTCATAAAGTTGACGGAAATAAAATGCAGGAAGACGCCAGAAAGACGGGACATTAGCGAGACGCGCATGTGGAATTCAGACGCTACTTAGCTCACAGCATTAATCCCTCGGGAACTTCGAAGGACGTTTCTCCCCCACGAAATATGAAGAAAACCCGTGGGCTAAGCTGGACATTTGATTGGGGTTGAGGGCCATAAGATTCACCATCCACCCCCCATGGTGGGGCATGAGAAGAGTTGACCTCGAGAGAAGAGAGGGAGAGTGCGAGGTAGCTGGGCCACAGCACGAGAGAATTTAGCAGTTGGGAATAAAAATTTGAAGTAGGAAGGTGGAGAGGAGACGAATTAGAGCATTGAGTGACGTTTTTGAATACGGAGGAAGTCAGAGGAGATGAGACCCGACAAGTGAGTATTGTCGTAGTAACAGAGAAACAGTAACTATTAATCTTACTGGTGTAATAAAATGAGAGAAGACTGACCCTGGGTGAAACAAGATGTAAATGCCGATCCAGAATTCTCGGAAGAGCCAGGTACAGGGACGCGGACTCCAGGTAAACGAGCCGGATCCAACGAAGGAATCAGCCGCCTCACAAACGTGGAAGTACGGAAAACAGGTGTGTCAGTGCCAATTAATGCATCGAAATGCCTAATGACTATCTTTCTGCTGCGCACATCCCTACATTCATGACCCTTATTAGGTTGTCTCTTGCAGAACTAGTTATGACAAATTAAATATATTTGTTTTAGTAAATTAAATTTTAATATTAACTTAAAAATTGTCCTTATTTAATTTGAAAATTAAATTTCCACCCCGTCCCATTGCACAAGATTATCGAAATGCTCATCTGCTATAGGTGTATTTGTGTCAACCACGTAAAGAATCAATTTTACAGTATATACGTACCCCGGATGATTATTTACGTATAAAATAAAAACTAAAGTTGATTCTTGAGGATCTTCGAATGTCAAAATCTCCCGAGCGGATAAATGAATTAAGATTCAACTACTCCCTGTTGTTTTTGGTTTCTAAGATACGAACTTAGTAGAACTGTCTCATTAAGGCGTACATCATAATATTTCAACATTATTAGTAATATTTGGTGTTAAAAGCCTTAGGCAGATTATCAAATATTCCCGCTACCTTCAGTCCATCCAATAAATTCTGGATGTTTTGAAAGAAGTAGTACATTGCGCTGTTTGCAGGCCATGCTATGAATATGTTAAAATATTGTATTTACTCAATAATTTGAGCTATCCGATATGTATTAATTTATCAAAAATTTCAAAAAAATATTCAGGTGAGAAATGTGTCTGTGATTTGATACTTCAGATGATGATCCTTTCTTAAACAGGGGAATTACTTTAGTAATTTTCAGAGCGATAGAGTCATTATTTTTACACCACACATATATCTGCTGCTGCGCAAAATTTCAAATTTCTTATTACCTTAATTATTTCAGCTTTATTTATTATTTCAAAAACCATAATATTTTTAATATTTGGAGTGGAATGTTGGAATGGATTGAAGAAATACTCATCATTACGTACAGGATTTTCTTTAACCATTAAGTTAGGAATATTTACGACGTACTATTTAAATTTGAAAGCTGCGTATCTACACGGAAAAGTTTCACTTTGATATACAAGAGCAATTTTTTTTCTATTTAGTGGTTACTTGGTCAGCCAAAATTTTTATGACATTCCAGTAACAGTGTACAATATGAAGAATTCATTTATAAAAAATATCATTATTATTTTAATTAATATATTTGGGTAATATTTGCGGCCTTTATTGTCACTATTTCTCGTTTCATATTTTAATACGTTCGTCACGGAACAGACGTTTTAGTTCAGTTTATTATCGCTCCCAATAAATAGTCGTCTTCAATTTGTTGAAAACGTTAGGTAGAAACAATACACAACGTGGATGTGCCATTAATGCTTTGTCTCACAAGCTGGAATAGTTTAAAATAAAAACTGAAGAAAATTAAAATTTACTTACCTGACTATTGACAGACTAAAGTCACTCGGTATTATTATAATTTAATGAATAAATGTAATATATTTTTCCTGAAGTGATTTATATTTTTAATGCATGACTTGAGTACGCGGCGCCACTCTTCGAAACTTTCTCTTGAAAGATTCGTGGCGTTGCCAACGCCGCGTTTGCTTGACAAAAAAAAACATTCGAAGCTCAATATGAATTTTAGATACAATGGCGACAGCTCCCGTAGCCGGATGATTGATGTTGTCACAAGCAGACCGAGTGTGGGGCACATGACCGAATGACCGATAGCTGTCGCCAGCCCGAGGTTATGTGTCACATAACAGCTGTCATCAAAGGTGACTAGCGACACTCAGAGTTTGTTTGTGGGGTGGAATGGCCAAGGGAACGCTTTGTAAATGAGGCCTTGACACTTCGTGCCACGTAACGCAGATTCGTTAATTGTGTAGAGATAGAGAAATGGCTGATATTATTTAGATTGACAGTTTCCAGTTGACTGAATGGAAACTGATATTGCGCGGTAAAATAAATGACAAATAAAATTACATTAAAATTACGTTCTCCATTTCCTCTGCGATTACATGGTAATAAAATTCAACAATTTTTTGATAAATTACGAATTTGAAGTTGAATATATTAATATCAACTTTAAATTTCATTAGTCAAAATTATTTTTGAACGCGCATTATTATTGATGAATACCAAACATATCTGTAGTTAAACATAAAATTGTTTAAGTCGTTGAATATAGATACGAAAGTGGTTTGAAAAGTTTTTGGTCTGAAAGTGACAATTTCTGTTTTAAAAAATTCACTTTAAATATTAATGCATTTCAACCAATGGCGATGTAGTTGTTCAACATCTGTCGTGTTCTATCGCAAACCCCTGAAACAGGCAAGTACCTTTTAATAGCAGAGGAACAGAATTGAAAAGGGCGGATCTGGAACGTGAAGAAAGGTAGTCAAGGATTTATTAGGTCCCTCGGGCTGTAGTTTAAGGATCCGTAATCGACCTAAAAGAGACTCAGGGAAAGCCCTAGAAAACCTGCATCAGGTAGACCGTCACGTCCTTCCCAAAGTCCGGAAATGAGTTTGACTCTGCAACCCATTCAGGGCCTTGGCCTACCGCGTCGACTGCGGACTGTCTTCTTACATGAAACATCCCGGATTTGGAGCGATACGTGGTCAGCGTGTCGATACTCCAGCAGTCTTAATCCCAGGCTCCGTGCCCTTGACGACACAAATAAGTCCATGTCAGGATTCGAACCCGGGCTCTGTGAAGCAGCGACGCTAGCCACTAGACCACAGGAGGTCGGAAATCCATGCTTCGATGCCATTATATAAGGAAAAGAAGCGTTTAATTTCCAAAAACGAATTGTGGAATTAATTTTATTATTGTATTTCGAATTTTTTGTGGAGTAATGTTCAGCGTCTTTATCTCGCATCCCGGAGGTCTTGAGTTCGAATTCTGTGAAGGGCATTGATATTGTGTGAGTTTCAACGCAATCAACCATAGCAGTTGATGCGGCTCTAAATAAAGACAAAAATGAATTGTTTCTATGACGCTCTGACAAGGAGGAAACTAGGGCATGAAATGCCAAATTGAATGCACAGTTGTCTATAAGTACTGAGAGTATACGCAAATCAAGTAATTGAGTACGGGTATGGAGAACTAAGAGGAAAAAAGAAACTATATGTACCATAACTTATTTTCTTATTTGATATTTTATCAAGTTGAAAGGCATGTTTGTAGAAAGTTGCAGTGAATGGAGTTAAAGGGAATGAAACCTTAAATATTTGTTGTGTGCCTTTTCAGTGGTTTATAAAGATTCATAAAAATGTCGGTTTTTTGTTCCCTCATACGTTTCCATAACAACGTCCACGCGTGCATTGTTTAAGCTCCAGTAGCCAAGCCTTTAAAATTTGTTATCCTATTTAAAATTATCTGATTTAACTCTGAATGGAACATTATATTCCATAAATTGCTACTAACGCTCGTTGGCGCCCTGCGCATGGCAGGCAGGACCATTTAATTTGCATCAACATATTTCAGTGTTGGGTCCAGAAGGGCGTGAACACGTAAAACTCTGGTGACACGGTTGCAGTATACAGGATTGTGGGGGTGTTGCGGTGTGTGGGAGGTATAACCGCAAGGCCTACGCATGCCTGCACTTCCCCCTGCTTATCCCGTCAGCCCGAACCCGCGTCCACGGGGATAAGCCAACTAATGAACGTATCATAGTTACTACTGCTTCAATTATTATATGCATTAAAGTCGCAAAGTCTCCTCCGTGGTCTCGTGGTTTCGCGTCGGCGTCCCTAGTTTGCGGTGCGGGGGTGCATACTATGAAATTACGTCGATTGCCAAGCTCAATTTCTTCAATTGTTCCAGAACATGATACTACATTTTATAATAAATTCAACAGAAAATAACATATTATATAAATTAAATGAGGAATTAGCGACCCCAAAAAACAGACTTTTACTCAAAAATTTGAAGATTTTTTAACATAGAGTTACGTTTAAACCTTCCATTGTGGTCCTTGTCAATAAACGAAATAAACTGAAGATATAAACACAAAGAGTATACAGTCAGAGAAGAGCCAAAAAGTAAAATTAACAAATACAATTTAATAAACCATAGTATAATTGAGCTGAGGCTGTAGATGATGCAATGGAATACAATATGGAAGTCATTTAAAGTCAGCATGATCCATTATGAAACAAACGACTTCCACGCATTAAAACATAACCAAAAAGTCAATAGAAGAGACCAAATAAACGTATCGAGAATAAGAACTGGACATGCAAAAATTACTCATCTTTACATTATAACGAAACACCCCCCACCGATTTGTGATCAGTGCAATATCCAGATTTCAGTTGAACACCTGTTAAGGAACTGTCCGAAATTTGACGATGAGAAGAAAGAAACTTTAAAAGAAAATGGTTTTATCGAGTTTGTGAAATAGAAAATTTAATAAAGTTCTTAAGAAACTCAATTGCAAACTACTATTATATATCAGTATGTATATTCCAATTTTTACATTAAAAACATAAATATCAAGTTAAATTGTATAAAATTGTTAATTTAAAAATTAAAATGTATTGGTAATTGTAATTTTGTGTAAGTCGCTAATGACTACTTTGTTGATGCGACTATAAAAAAAATTGCAGACATCCTGTGGTGTATTGGCTAGCGTTGCTGCCTCACAACCCAGAGGTCCCGGCTTCGAATCCTGGCATGGGTTTGGATGTTTATGTTGTCATGGTCGAGAAGACCGGGATTAAGACTGTTGGAGAATCGATACGCTGACCACGTGTCACTCCAAATTCGGAATGTGTCATGCAAGATGACAGTCCGCAGTCGACTCGGTAGGCCCAGGCCCTCAATGGGCTGTAGAACCACGGAGAAAAATAAAATAAAATAAAAAAATTACGCAGCGTGTGAACCATGGCAGTAATTTGAGTGGACCATTTGAGAGGACCTGAAAATCATTTCTATGATGCTCGGACAGCTCGGACAGCAAAGCTCCCAATCAGACAACAGCCTTGGTTCTTAGGAACCTAGAGCACTATATATATACCGGGAATCAACACAGTCCCAACACTCAGCCTGAAGATGACGACAGAGCACTTGGTCGTCGAAACGTCGCGTTTTCATCGCACCTGCACCCGAGTGGAAACCCGAGAACTATTTCTGCATCGTATAATTGTTTACTTGCAAACTGTCATGTTTTATATTGACAATATTACTTTTAACAAACAACATTTCTGAAATTAATCTTCCCTTAAAATTCATTTCGTTATCCAAAACAACGGCAATAGCAAAATTAAAAGTTGTAATTTTGTTCCAGATAATGTTTAATAATTAGAGAGTGTATATACAACGAAATTTTAAGTTGGCTATATGTTACCTAATTCTAGTTGACTGAGATCTCTTCGTCTGACCAATGTAGCAAAATTAACAATTATTACATGAAATTTTATAAAAACATTAACAAGTAAATCTTTATGTTTTCTAACAAAAAGACAAATAATTGACTGATTTGTAGATTACCGAAATATTATACTTCATAAATAACATTTTAAATCTAGGACACAAATGATCAAAAATGGGTAAAACAATAAAATTATTAGAAATAGACTTATAAACATATGTTAGTATAATTATAAAAACAATTTATTCTCAGTTTAGTATATTGAGAAATGAAATTTACAGAATAATAGTTGGCAGACAAAAATTTGAATAGATATTTAAGATTTTTTCATTGATATTAAGAATCAGGTTAAAGAAAATCTTTGTCAACAAGATTAAACCATACTTTTTTTCTGGTTTATTTGATGATTAGATAAAATGTTTAGCACCCTACCAGAATAAGTAGATTTAAGGTACCGAGTGAAACGTATTTTTGTTTATTAAGACGTCAAACAGTAACTTCAAGAAAATTAAGAGAACAATATTTTTATAATTCAAATGTAAATTCAATATTTGAACAATCATTGTTAAATACATTAAGTAAATCATCCAATTTATCACAAGGAAATTATACAAGAAATAACATCCAAATACCTATAAAAAGTCGAAGGTTTGGAGTTAATCCAGACATGACGTTTCTAAGTCACAGACGTTAATTGTTCTTATAATCTCCAGTCACAGAGAAAACAGGGCTATTTAGTGTAACCGCTTTGCTGTCCGAGCATCATAGAAATGATTTTCAGGTCCCCGCAGATGGTCCACTCAAATTCCTTCTATGATTCACACGCTGCGTAATTTTTTATTTTATTTTATATTTTTCTCCCTGGCTCTACATCCCATTGAGGGGGCCTGGGCCTACCGAGTCAACTGCGGACTGTCATCTAGCATGACACATTCCGAATTTGGAGTGACACGTGGTCAGCGTATCGATTCTCCAACAGTCTTAATCCCAGTCTTCTCGACCAAGACAACACATACATCCAAGCCCATGCCAGGATTCGAAGCCGGGACCTCTGGGTTGTGAGGCATCAACGCTAGCCACTACACCACAGGATGTCTGCAATTTTTTTCCTTTTTTTCTTTATAGTCGCATCAAAAAAGCAGTTATTAGCGACTTGCACAAAATTACAATTACCAATACATTTTGATTTTTAAATTAACAATTTTATACAATTTAACTTGATATTTATGTGTTTAATGTAAAAATTTAAATATACATATTGACATATGATAATAGTTTGCAATTCCGTTTTTTAAGAACTTTATTAAATTTTCTTGTGCATTTTCACTTTCACAAACTCGATAAAACCGTTTTCTTTTAAAGTTTCTTTCTTCTCATCGTCAAATTTCGGACAGTTCCTTAACAGGTGTTCAACTGAAATCTGGATATTGCACTGATCACAAATCGATGGGGGGTCTTTTGTTATAATGTAAAGATGAGTAATTTTTGCATGTCCAGTTCTTATTCTCGATACGTTTATTTGGTCTCTTCTATTGACTTTTTGGTTACGTTTTAATGCGTAGAAGTCGTTTCTTTCATAATGGATCTTGCTGACTTTAAATGACTTCCATATTGTATTCCATTACTTGTGTTACCTTCTCGCGTGCTTTTATTCATAATTCTTTAAATGTATTTGTGATTTCTGTGGGCTGATATTTGGGGAAAATTTTCCACGGAAGGTCATTGCAGTTTTGTAGTGGTTTAATATCTGGCAGAGCGTACTCTATTTGGTCACAAATTTTGATGAATCTTGTACAGAAAGGGAAGTATACCTGGGGAGGACTACATTTTTAATTAATGGGTTGGGGGAGAGTATGTGACACATAGGATGTCATTTCTATGACCATGGGCGGGTTCTTGATTTTCCATGAGGATGATACCTATAGGACTCGTATAGAAGCATAGTGCTGCATTTTGTACGGTGTCTAGTTTGCTTAAAAGTTCTTTATTTGCTGTTGCGTAGAGTATGGGTAATATTGTTGCCAAGAATTTTTTACTTTAATTTATGTCTTACTTTATAGATTTTAGAATAAGTTCTGACTTTGGAATAAGTTGGAATGGTAGACAGAAACATCGATTTCAATCTATTCTAATGTCGTGTGCCCTGAATCTAGGCAATCCGTTTTATGTAGTGAAATCTTACAGGGTGGAAATATTTTTAACATTTTCCCAGAACTTGTACTCAACACCAAAAAATACGTAATAAACACCTTCATTACAAAAAAAACTTTTCGCAGACCTGTGGTACCATTGAACTTCAAATATAATTTACCGAACTGAAATTCATGGTGTGGAGTACGCTGAACAACAAATACAATTTCATGCACACAAAAATTAAACAGATAAAAAACTTATGCTTTAAACACACTGAATATGGGTTTGGAGGCTTGTTGTGTGGCCTGTTTTAGTGTGTGGCCATTGAAAGACCATGAACCGCTTGCCTTTACAACTAACTTGATCAGGTAAGCGGAGCATGTCACCCGTAATTACTGGGCAAGGTCACGAACGTCTCGTGACCTCGTCGGTAGAGAAGCATTAACTTAACGAGGTGTTCAGCTGCGACACCAGGAGACCCTCAGAAAGTCCTCGGGGCCCAGGTGGCCGACCCCTGGCAAAGTCCTCGAGAAATAATGGGGCGAGTTCTATACAAACCACAACACCAGGCTCTGGTCCCTGCTGTGTTTACTTCTTGTCAAACTTAAGTGACGTGCAGACACACACTCTCTACACCCTATTTACATATCGTTTCGGTAACAATCATTGGAATAGAAATACTATAACCATTGAAACCAACGGTAAATAATAACAGCCTGGCCTAGATAAACCGCTAAAAATGTCTAACATTTAAGGTATCATACTGTTAGACTTAAATAACAAAATTATGAACTGCGATATTTTTAGTTAAAATCATTCCCTAATAATAATTATCTGTCTTTACACATCACGAATTTTCATTTGTTTACTAACTTGCAAAACGTAATACTTTCTCTGGACTTCAGTTGTCTATGTTTATATTAATGTATTTCCTTAAGTGAGTAAATTTTTTGCAGTTCACTTACATTTTTAATCTTAAAGAACAATATAAATGTTAATAGAGAGACAAATTGGATGTTCCTAATACGCGTGACTCCAATTTCTTCTCCTTCCCAAAGGGAATAAACGTCTCTTATATCCTAACTAAAATTTCCCAGAAAACTCCTCTGAAATATTCTTCGTTTCAAATGTATTAACTTATTCCGTGTATCATTAAACTTTCATATCCTTATTGCAGTTAACTTTTTTTTGTAGCGAACAGAATATAAATACGATACCTTACTTTCTGGAAATTACGTCTGGAGAGTAATTGGAAGAATTTGAGGTAATTATTCTCTGAATCCAAAGATGGTTCTTCTTATTAGTCAGTATTTTATTGCTTCTTAGTTTAGAGGTTATCCATTTCCCTGACGTAATTATCGCTAATCTTGATAATAAATTGTATAGAAATATATTAGATCGTCAACCATATTTCAGCAGATTTTATTTTAATAATAGAAATCTAAACGTCTATTACGAATCATTAGTATCATTAGTGGCCATAAATTACGACGTTTCGCCCCTTTGTTTGGACCTCATCTGTTTTTTTAACTTGCCATTATGTTAAGGAAGAAACTTGAAATGTCTGAAGTGTTCACTAGAAAAATTAATTAAATAGTGTAATTATTATTTAGTTTGTAAATTTAAAAAATATGTACAATTAATAATTAATTTATCAGGACTGATAAGAACCAAGGTAGGGAACGAAAGCAAACAGCCATCAGTATGTTAAGAGGATTAACGACGGTTGAGAATGCTCTCGGGCAAGAACGCGTGGTCCCATAGAGAAAAAATTAGCCATGTTCCTCTCTAGGGGAAATTAACAACGAGGATATTGACATTTGGTTCTTATTGGCTATATCACCCATTGTCAAAAATTGCTGAATGGAACAACAACCGACCGAGTTGTCAAGATGATCTACAGGGCAGCTGTTCAGTGTTGAGGAAAAGAAAATGTTTTATTTTAATGCAGGAGGAACAAAGTAATTCATTGATTGATGTGACAGAGAAAGCAGAAAGAAATTGGAGTTGAGGAAAGTTAAGAGTGGCAGAAAAATTAAAACAAACTCACGAATCAGGTCTAGGAGAATAAGTTCAAAGAAATAATTCAAGCAATGCAAAGCTTTTCCTGGAATGCGGTTACCGTCGAGCGGCTGCAGCGCCTGCATTTCCTTAAGCAGTCCGATTACCTGACAGTGTTTCAGAGTCACAGTAGTCAACATTTACAAATATATATTACCAACGATTTTTGAACTCACAATTCCTTGAGAAAAATGATCAAATATATGCATGTATGTAATTATAGCCAGAAGATCATTTCTTTTGTAATACAAAATAAAAATTGTTAACAATTGTACAACTTAATTTTACACGGTACTATCACTTAGAAAATAAACAGAATGAAATAATTTTTTTACTAAAATTGCAGCATCTGGTGTAGAGAAAAAAGTATAAAGTCAAAATTATTAAATGTCCAAGTTAAAATTTATTTTTCTTACTTGGCCTTGCACCCTATTCAGAGCCATGGCATACCGGGTCAGCTACGGACTGTCATCTTACATGACACATTCTAAATTTGTAATGATACGTGGTGAGCGTATCGATACTTCAGCAGTCCTTAACCCAGCCTCCGTGACCATGACGGCCCTTGCCAGGATTCGAGTCAGGAACCTGTGTGTTCAGAGACAGTGACGATAGTCACTAGATCACAGGAGGTCGGTAAGTTAAAATACACCCTCCGAATGATGATCGAGCCGAATTCTCAGAAGTAGTCTGGAAACTGCTCGAGACTCTTAGTTACCGAGCGAGCTCAGAACGAAACAAGTTCGTTTTCCGGCCCAACGTAATAAGCGAGATATCTGCTACACGTTATTTTCATTCACAGGTATGACCCTGATAGTTGATTTGAGTCTCATGAAACTAAATACCATGATTTAAGCCAAAAACATGTATTTAAATAACCCTAAATTTACCATTTTTTACGTTTATACATTATCTTAGTGAAAATTTGTAATCGGTAATTAAATAAACTCTATTTGAAAAATAAATATGGTAAATAAATATTCAAATCATCATACCGTATACAATTATATCAACTCGGATACCATTTTGTATTTATAATTATTTTATTCAATAATTAATTTCCATATGAATACTAAAATCGATGTTGTAAATTTTAATTAATGCGATCCTCAAAATACAAGCAAGGCTTTGATAAGTGAGTTTTCAGAAACACTTTTGAAATTATTATGAAACATTGGCATTTTAAATTGGTTTAATAATATATCAAAGTTTCAGAATTTAGTAAAAATAACGAATTTTGTGCTCAGTCACAGTGCATCCTAATCACTGAACATTTATATAGTATTCACGCATCAACTTACTTTTACTCAATTCTATATCTTCTAGATAATGCGTATAAACATTCTGTTTACATTTGGCAAAAATCGTTATTATATTTAGAACATTCCTTGAAGCGGGCAGCCAGCCAAAATAAATCATTATATTCTCCTACGACATTGGAGACTGTCATACAATAATATCTATAAATAATGGTGATCTTAGCAGCTGCTTGTTCCAGTGTGGTGTCCATTGGTGGATTCAACTGGTCTCAGGCCCTTTATTATTGATAGACTCCAGGATAGACTGACTGAGAAACGTGCGATCCGGATCACTGTCGATGGTTTCATCTAAAAACTGATGGAATTGTGAAGAAGTGAATCAGAAAGTTAAACGAAGTTCGTGAAACTAATAAACCGCAGTATGTAGACAACATTCGTTACAACGTTTAATCCATTCCCACACCATTATATCACTCATGATTGCTTCCGCAGACACCTCACACAATTGCTGATGAGTGATTGCTGGCGTAATATTCCTTACATTCAAGAAACGATTCACTGTTCTGACAGTCGGAGGATCATTCAGTTGTTTCAAACATTTTTAAATGCTGTAATAAGTGAAAACCACAACGTGACGATGCTTCATACCTGCGTCTGAATTCATAATGAATGATTGATAATAAAATATCAGGAAATAATGTTATGTCATTTTTAAATAAATATTGGTACTGTAAAAATATATATTGTATGATATACGGTAAGTAACATACCACTGTTAAGTTTTTTCATTGACTTTAGTTGAGTGCATGTTTTGCATTCTTCATGTAGCTATGAGCTTTGAATTTTAAGTGTAAATTGTCTATCTAAATTATCTGAAGAGAGTTTCTTCCGTAATATTCAAATAAAATATAAACTAAAAGTTGTAATTTTTATTTTTTGATTTAACAAACATGAGGCTTACTGATTGCATAAGATCATTTATTTAAAACAAAATTGACGTTTGTGAAATAACTGGCAACACTAGTTATAAATTGTGTATTGTACTCGACTGCTTTACATAATGAGTTCGTCCAGTCGTTGTATTAGTAAAAGTTACACTTGTTCTGACGTAAGCTACGCAATTAACGTTTAAACGTGAGCTCCACTACTTAGCTCTAATTGTTTACGAACTTGTAAAACACCTACACTCATTGATTTTTGTTAATACGTCTCATATTATGAAGGGATTGTTTAGGAATCTGAGAAAACATAACGTTTAAATTCTCTAAAAGAGTAGGAAAATAACAAGCTAATTTGTATAGAATAAATTGAGGATAACGACTAGGACAGACAGAAACCATGATAGAATCTTTGTGTGTATATCAGTCGTGTCCGTTTAAGTAAAAAACTTATTTTAAAATACTATTTACTTTTAAATGAAGTAACATTTCTTAAACTATTTTAGACTGTTCCCACCATTGTTCGGTCACAGCGGAAAAACAACTTTTGTATGCCTTCTTAGAAAGACGCCACCAGTGAAGACAGCCACTGTTGTAAACAATTTGCGATAATGTAAGTGAATTCTGACAATCTCGTGCTAAACAGTTTTTGAATGTTGTAGAAACTCGTCACAAAACATTCTAATTCTGAACCGTACGTTTTCACGAATTTTATCATTCACTTTTACAACTGAAGGCCTCCCACTCCGTGTTTCATCCATCACTGAACTGTCTGACTCACTTTCTCGCCATTCCATCCTATACGTTTCTACAAGTTGACTACGAATTGCAGTTCAGATAACATTCTTTGCGTCCAAAATCCGTGTTACAGAACGCACTTCACAGTCGGCGGGGTGTAAAATTCTGTTTAACATCTTGACCCATCACAAACAAATGTAAACAAACGCAATCCGGTTGTAAAGGCGCCAGTGGAAAGACAATGAACCAGAGAGATGTGGATGCGTGTAACTGCGACACTAGCGTTACGGTGGTGGTATAACGAAACGGTACTTACAGTTCGGACACGTCTCGTATATAATTACATACACAAAAAAAATTGAGTAAAAGATTTTTTTAAAATAATTTCTTCCTAATAATTCTTGAAACATTTTTACAAACATTAATAAAAGGTAACTAAAATTTATGACTTACAATAGTAGTATATTTCAGTTATTCTGTACCTGGGGCAAGAAGAGGGAAAAACTGTTTTGGTACCGTTATCTTAACAGTAATATTTCAGGAATAATTTTCATAAAAACTGAAAGGAATATGAGGATTTCCACAAACGGCTTGATTGGATGTGGCTTGTTAAATGAGATCAATTTCAAAACTCCTTTATCATTATTGTCTATTTAGTGCATTATTAAGTAAATAGTATTAAATATTAGCAGTTGTGATAAGAAAATATTTGTAGTTTATTCAAACAAAAATTGAAAGCAACAACGAAACCGTCTTAGCAATGTCTTTAATAAGAACTCTATGTATTAAACCCAATGGAAAACAAGATGTTATTATAACGTTAAAGGAACCTATGACGAACGGTATCTATAAAATGAATCTTCAGATAATTAAGATCTATTTACACTCAAAATTATGAAGTTTTATCTTCAAAAACTAGGATATAAAATTTAACAGATTATAAGAATTTTTAATAGTGCAGGAAGATGAATTAACAAAACATTGTTAAGACAGAAAGGACGAAACTGACAACGAAAGGAATATGGAAGAAGGGAAAAAGAAAGCAGTCCAAAGTTGGTTAAAGCCAAGCCACAGTTGTTTATCGGGAAGGTATTAAGGGAGAATTTAGGAGGCTTAAGAATAAGAGTCGTCGTTTTCTTCTTCTGTCAGTAGTAGTCTCTGCGCACGATAAGGCTCGACGTAGTTGTGTAGATTTTCTAGATAGCCCTTATCACAACACAGAAAACAGTAGCAAATGGCCCAAACGATAATGCGTGCACTTATTTCACCAGGAAAACCTCCGCTAGTGAAAGAAACTCTGTTGCAAAGTTGTAGAAAATCGAAAACAAGTACACAAGTAATACCCTGCCGTTAATACTTCTGAATAATATTATTGAACTATTTTTGCTGTTCAATTAATAATGAAGTGTTCGATTCTATGAGTGTATGGAAAATATTTTGGTAAATTATACTGATATTTAGGTATGCATAATTTGTATTTGTTCACCGAGGTCAGTCTCTGTAGTGACATTATGTTTAAAACGTATACTTACTTAGTGATCTTGTTATAATAAATATAAATAGTCTTTACAAGTGTTATATAGAGTCAGAATATATACAGAAATATCGGGAATATCACGCTTTAGAATTTTAATGATTCAAATAAAATTTTGCTTGGAATTCGAATTAAGGACAGTTTCCAAATTATGATTGTATTTGCATTATTTAATTTAGGTATTCTATGAGGAAACATTATTCACCATAAGTGTACCCATTACTATCAGAGAAATTGAGTACTCCTTCCTGCAAGCAATACCCTTTTTTGTAAGAGTATATTTGACTCGTATTTGTTACAGTCTAAAAAATCTCAATTTTAACGAACTCGAATAATACTTTGGTAGCAAGGTCCCATTTTAAAAATATGAATTATAAATATATGAAAAATGTGAAATTCAAGTTATCCTGTGGAAACACCGGCTATTGAGTCAATAACAGAATCATTAATGAAGCATTGTAGGTCAACCAACGATTTCTTTTGAAAGCTATATGGAATAAGGCAGGTTATCCCTTACTTTGCTCCCTGGTTTAGTACAATAATTTCAAATATTTGTTGGCAAATGTGTTAAAACTAATTAATTGTTGTCTGAAAGGGCAAATGTAGGACATTTTAGGAGAAGCTTTTGGGTATTTTTTATGTAAAACCACAAAAATAATACTGTCGTTATACCCACAGAAGAGGTTTTTAACAATCATCTTCATGAAAATGAAAAAGTATTTTATTATAATTCTTACGTGGAAGATCGTCAAGCACTAAGTGTAATTGTACAATATTTTATTAATTAAATAGTCCTAATTAAATAATAATGTTTAGGTAAGAAGTTCTTGGTTTTAAAAGACAGGAAAGTTTTTATTAATGGCGTTTACTTTTTATGCTGAAATATATGCGGACGTTAATATGATTTCTATATTGTCACATTAGATGACATATCATAGCAATCATTACAACTCGGTTGAAACATGGCGTTTCCCTTAGCCTTTGACTGTGAATTATTTTGGGAAGAAGATGGAAAGGTGATTCCAACAACGTTTCTACTCATTACAAAATTAGATTATGTTTGTGGCAGCAAGTAGTTGAGTAAGTTTTAAATTAAATTATTTTATTGAGGGAAAATGCATTTAATGAGCCAAAGTTGTACCTGAAGGCATATGGAGTAAATTATTTGAAAACTTTTAATTTTGTTACACCATTTTCTTCAAAACTGCAATGTAACCAGACAGAAAGTAATGGTAAAAGGGATTAAAGGACATTTACAAAACCGTATGATTGAAATTGATGCTTAAGGAATAAAATACGATATTACAGAAAACTTTGAAAATAAATATAATAGTTTCAAATATATTTTCACAATTTTCTTTCACGAATTGGTTTCATATTATAAACAGTCAATAAAGACGTTATATCTTATTTTTCTTTCGTCAACTTAATCTTGATAATGGGATACAATTCATTATAAAACTAGCTATATGTGACGGTGGAAATGTCACAGGAATTTGGTTCGACACGCTAGTCTTTCTAGAAGTTACACAAAACGTTACGTAGCCCAAACTATCCTGATATAATTTCAAAGGAATATACTTTAGTATTATACCGAGCGCCCGGGGTATGTATTTATATTCCCCCTAAAACGTTTTTAAATAAACTCATAATATCGTTTCACTATCTTATACGCCTAACCGGAAAGTTTAATGTCAGCGTTAAACGTATTGACTTGTATAACGTAGGAATCGACACCGTCTGGAATAAATTTAAGGGCCAGTGACTTCCTTACATCAATGCTCCTAAGCCTTGGAACTGAACTGCAACTTAACTCTGATTGAGAATTACAGAAATAAACTCATATACTTTCTTAGCCCCGGAATAGACACGATGTTCAGTCAGTATTGAATTCTTTTTATGACCAGCCTTACGCTTTTATCCTGTATGAGTAATTCTCTTCATTGTTATTAGGGGGCTCAATTTAGGTATTTACAGTTTCAATGTCTATCATTATACTGACCCCCGAAATAATAGCCTCCACCACTCCCATAAGTGTTATTCAAATTGAGTTTTTTCCTCGATTGTAACTTACATGCGTAGATAGTTTGATAGAATTGCTAAACGCGTTTAACTATGAGGAACGTTGTTTTATTCACTTTTTACTACCTCATAGGGTCTGAACTACACCTTAACTGCCATGCTGAATGCTAGAATTTAACTTCGTGAATCCGGATTTTGATATAGACTCAAAAATTTAATTTTAAATTCCTATTTTTAATCCCTAAAATTTTTATTGCAATCCGTTCATCGCTTCTCAGCTTATTCGATAAAAAATTTCAGACAAGCCTAAAAACAGCATCGTATAATTATCACTTAAATTTTGGCATTTATTTTGAAGTCACAGATAATTTTATTTATTGGTATAGATATCTGATGAAGTTTTTAAACTCGGGGGTGAAACGTTTTGTTTGACAATCCTTTGATTTTGTAAAATAATTTGAGATTTTGCTAGTATTTTATTTTTATTTAATTTAAGTCAGAATAAGATCCCTATATTATTTATAACACCATTTATAGGTCAATTATTTTTAAAGCGTTGGGGTCCTAAATCTGGTGCGTTAGAGTTAAAATTTTCAAATTAAAATTTATTTATCGTCATAGGAGTGACTAAATCCATCCTTCATCAAATTTGCGTCAGCCTTGCTTCCAAACAAAGCTCTGCCATTGAAGACGAATTTTATGACGTAATAATATTAAAGGTGATTGGATGATCGTGAATGTTCAATACAGAAACGTCGTTAATATTTCACTTTAAGGTACTTAAAATGTTATAATTCCTGAATTTTCTTATCGTATACGTTTTGAGGAACCTAAGCGAGTACTGCACAGAATATTAGGCAAAGCTAGCGCATTAGGTATTACAAATGTTATGGGGAGAGGGATGAGGCGTCCAGATCGCGGAAATATATGTCAATATGTCTATAATTTAACACGTCGTTGCTCACAGTATAGATGAGAAGAAATTGACTATTCTCGTTTTAATACGGTCATATATAAATAATGATTAACCTGATTGATTTTCATTCATACCATCAACTAAAAGGTTTAATTAATTAAGTACGAATAGTAGCATTAGAATTAATTTTTGTAAACGTTTAACTATGTAATACATTTAATTTATTCATTCGTATTTAATTTATTGAGTTACTAGTTCATAGTTTGCCGAACCACCGTATTAAAGCAAATGGCCTTCGATCACTCGTCCCAAGTTTCAGCGAAATCCGATGTGAACGAGCCAGTAATCCTGAACAATTCGACTCGCACAATGGTCCAGCGACATTGTAGTGAGACGGCAATTGCTGGCTGGAAGCTGGATTTGGGGCGGACGGACGATGGAGGCGAGAAGGAGAGGGCAAGTTCCGAACTGATTGACCAGTCGTGTTTCCCACCCTGCAGTATCAATCATTCAACCTCATTTCACTGTACATTGCGACACGCTTGTCCTTCAGTCGATGATAATGGACCGGAGAGGACGCAACACTGCCTAATCCACAGACGTGGTGAACAAGAACTCATCAGAAATTTGGTTTGAGTGCGCCGTGGAAGCAACAGAACGGGATCCATACTACAGTGGCTTCAAATTCACTAAAATTATAAAATATTTCTCTTCATATCAGTGTTGTTAGTCAGTAGTTATTAATAATATATTATTTAATAAGATAAGCTATGTTCACGGTTAAAAAATTATTTTATGCTCTTGAAATAATTAAATTCTGACATGGTCTAAACTGATATTACAATACCTATGAATGAAATAAAACATCAGCGTCTTGTTCTGCAGTTTTTGTTTACAACATCGTCATAATTAAAAAAGAATTTTTCGGTTTCATTAGCCGTAGTTATCTAAAAAGGTAATTAGGGCACATATAATTAACATTTTTCTCACATCATACCACACTTTTACAAATTTCAACACAGATACTTTCGACGCGTAGCTAGACTTGTTTACATTTTTCACAAGCCGTCCTAAGATAGGTTACTTACATATCCTATTTCCTCTCCCCTTTAGATCGGTATTTTTATTACACACTTATTGCCATACGTTCATTATAAATTTCTTCTATACATTAATTATAATAAATAGTGTTCTTATATTTATGTTTTACAGTTATATTGAATTTTCTTTAAAATATTCGTATACACCGGCTCCAAAATTCCTAATTTATTTATTTTCTTCATTGAAATGATTTATTGTAAATTTTTCAGTGTTGTCTGCCTGATGTGGGTAGGTAAATGTTATTAATTACATTGTAGAGTCATGGGCTTTAGCGTGGAACTCTTTAAATAATATATTGACCATTTGCTATAAATTTAACAGTATTTTTACGTATTTCAAAATTAAATGGAATTGTGACAAAATTATTATAATACGATGTTATGTTGTAACGAATCCATAGTTATTCATGTAATTATTTTTTCTTATAATTCTTCTTCTTTTAGGTCACCGTTACATTTGCTTGTAGGAACCCGGCCTTCTTTATAACCTGCCTCCTTTCTTTTCTGTCCATAGCTTCCCTTTTACAATTCCTTCTTCTCTTACTTTCAGGTCCTCCGCCATATCGTCAAGTGACCTTTTCCTAGGTCTTCATTTTCTTCTTCATTTGAGAAAATAAATAAACGCATTTTAACTGTTTCTTGCGAGGGTCTTACGAAATGCAAGTAACTATCCATTAGGAAACATATTCATTCAGAGAAACTGTTACTACAACTGTCTGGTCAAAAGATCCCAACAAGATTTCAGAAATATTGCATTTATATTAGGAATAAATGAACATTTGTTGAATATTGAAAGCATTTATTTATCGGCATGGGTGGCGCGTTTCCAGCTGACGTTTCTCCTCAACACGAGTTTCTTTCAGAAAAATCGTTTCCCACCTCCCGTTTCATGGATCAGTTAGTTGAAAAATTTGTAAACCAATCACCGTGTGTTTTGTCACATGATCAGCGGTAGTAGAATTAATTCACAGGATTCGTTACTTGCAGTAATGACTGCTAACGGGCAGTTTATAGGCGACTTTGTGGAACAAAATAGTGACTCAAAGAGAAATTAAGTTGAGGAAGGTTGGAAAGGAAAAAAAGAGATGATACTCTCGAAATTTCTGATGTCCACGACTAATTTCGTGGACTCCTGTACGCTTTCTATAAAATATTTTAAAATGAATACCATTAACCACAAGGAGGCCGTCCTCACTCCGAAAAGGCATCACCATGGAAAGCTTCTATAACACTGGCGCTGATCTCCAGGTTTCTACCTACGTACCCTAAGCGTTATCATGTGTCGAAAACATGCTCTGGCTCGTACAAACTAAAAGCGAGCTGGTTTGTAAGCGTTATACGTGTACGTACTTTAATGAGGGCCTCCCTCTGTAAAGAGCACCACTGCTCTTTAGACTGTCGTAATCTGACTGCCAATTAATAAGTTTAAAAAAATATATATTATGTGTTAATAGTAACATATGGCTATTTAAAGAAAACTTACACTCGATAGTAAAATATAATAAATATAGCGATAGTAAAATATAATAAAATACAATGATGAAGAATATCACGTAAAAATATAGATTGAATATTATAATTATATTATCTAAAAGTTGTGTGTCTATAATTCTCTGAATATAATCGCCGTAACCGAGGGCAATAAAAAATACGAATATTAAACATCATCCTAATACCAACAAAACATTTGAAAGTAGTAATTAGAACCTGCTTCGTGATTCTAAACGAACAGTCAACGGTTTTCTGATGAAGTCTCATGAATTTTCGAAATGAGTTGAGAATACACTCCACACTTGCTTGGAATAACGAAGAATTTTGATAATATTTAACAATTATTAATATGCTATTTTATTTACAACTATTTAGAATTAGAACAGAGGAATAACTCAGTGATCAATATATCAATAATGTTAATAATCTATACACAAGTAAAAAATAGTTAATGAGTCACTTATTTTATCATTATTCATTAACGTTGTAGTAGAGAATTTTAATAAATAATCTTTAAAAGCCGACATATTGGCAGTTTTATAGATTAACAATCAATATTTTTGTCTAGTTTATTGACATTTAGTTTTTGATGATTTGGTAAACATGGCAGTCGTAAATGGCAGAATTTTTACTAAGAAAATAAAGAAACTTTAATTAAGAGCGGCAGACAATTTATTTACAAACGTCCGACTAATCTATTACTGTATAAGTTATGTTGTAATATTTCATAGAGTGAGTTATATTTGAAAAGAAAATAGCCATACGTTAATAATTCAGTCATTTAACATGATTGTAAGAGGATAAGTGCTGACCTGGTTGACTACTAGACCAATAAATAAATTCTCCCCGCCTGAAATTAGAGGAACGCAGTTAATGGCCAACGTAAACCAGTGCGACACTGAATAAAATTTAAATAGTTTCATAGTCGCGAATATTTAATGGGGAATATCTGCAAAAGTTCATGGCAGCCCCATACGTCAAGCATAATTATGAAGTGTAAAGTGAATAAAAATTTATTAGTTTCCTCATCGACCATGGAATTTAGTTCCTTGGGGTCCGAAAAACAATAGAGACATAATAAATTATATTTAGAAAACTTGTAGAGGAATGTGACTTCAAAGTTTCAAAATATTTAAGAATTTCCTTTCGCTGCTGAATTCAAAATAGTTAAATGACCTGACCCTTCAACTTTAAAATTCAAAACATTTATTTTTTATAATAACAGTAACCTGTTAACGAGATGGGAAACATTTCCTGTCACATTAGATTTTTTTCCAGCCGTTGTGTTCACTTTAATGAAATATGAAACATTAATGTAGGTGTGCTGTTATATTTTTATTTGGAAATATCAGATAATTATACATTTTTGTGATTAATGCTGTCGAAATTTCAGGAATCTGCTAAATATTTTATTCAACTGCCCTGTTATTGTGTAATAATAAACATTTTTCAATGTTTTTTAGTGAATGAAACTGATAATATGCACTTTAATTAAAGTTGCAATTGGTATCTTGTTCCTGATAGCAAATTGAGATATGAAGAAGAATTAAAAAGAAATGTCGTGATGTTTATGATAATGATATGCGTAAAGATTTAAAAATTATATAGCACCTCTTACTGGAAATGAAAACACAATTTTCTAATTCACGTTTTAATGGTTAATTAATATTTTTGTACATAAATTTATAGTAAGGTAAAATAAATTTGAAAATGAATGCGATGCTGCTACCCAAAATAACAAATATAATAATGTTTCTAAATACACGCTAAGCCATATTATTTATGGTCTATAACTCTTCATTTCGAATACATTAGTATTAAAATTATGCTTCTTTTATGGAATTTTGATCCATTCGTCCTTTTATGAAGTTTCTATAGTAATCGTGAATAATTAATAACATTGTTTGATTAAAGAGTCAGTCCTGCTCTAAATCTTTAAATCTAAACTTTCACTAATTTATAAGTTATAATTCTCTTGTATAGCATATTAAATTTTATAAGAAACTTTTTCTCATTTTTTTAAGTCACTTATAAAATCAGTATGGTCTGAGTTATAATTTACTTAGTTTTGAAACTTTCACCCATGCGCAATGATTATTCCAATATTCTCCCGTCACAGAGATTAACAAATTATTAAAGGAACTTTTGCACGAATTCCTGTAAATCTCAAAACGTCACTTTAAATGTGTTTTTAGGTAATATTGTAGGTTTAAATTAATTCTGTACTAGAATGATTAAAAAATTGCCTTAATTATACAGCACGCAAAACAGTCATAGTGAAGAAGTTGCCGATGTGTCCAGGCGTTAAAAAATAAGGGAGCAGATCAATCAGTCACTGCAGAAATGCGACTATTGGTTTGAATAACAGTTTAATTACGCATTACTTTTATTTGATTCTCCGCTAAGCTACTAGTACAAAGTAGGTACATGACATTATTTTCCCAAATAGTTACCAAGTCTCTGTAATCAACGGTCTGAACGATTCAACATTTGTTCAATTCCTTGACGATAAAAATCCGTTTCTTGCCTTTGGCTAATTCTAAAAATGCTGTTTGAACTGCCTCATAGTAGGAAAAATATCGTCCCTCCAAGATTTTCTTTTAGTTTTCTGAAAAGATGGTAATGTCGTGGTGTAAGGTTTGGACTTTTTACAAAAAAATACTATGGCCTTTTTCATTTTAGGAATTTTTTCAATTTTTTAACTTGAGTATTAATACAAAACAATGAATAAATAATTTTAAAAACTAGTCCAATAACAATAATGAAGAACAGAATGTTTATTTATTTACATTATATTTAATCCAAACCCTCGGCCTGGCAATATGAGTTACCTTCTTTTGCTACGTGAAGGAAGGTTAGTTACCACCTATCGAGCTCACATTTTAGTTTATTTACTTATTTTTTTAACATGCTATACATACGCTATAAACGTTACAGTTTACTAAATACTTATTCCATAGTATTCTTGTTGTACAGCATATTTATTAAATATGCACAACCTGAAGTTTTCCATTGTTTACATACATTGCGCTTAGGCACGGGAGGAAATCAGACCCTCTTAGCTGTTTCCTGATCTTCCCTGTGGGAGACAATCTCCTATGTTACTTCTTCTTTCCTTTCCGTCCCTACGCCACTGCAATGGCCTGGACTCTGGTACCAGGAATTACTTCCCGGATTGCAGTGACTCAAGGCTGCGTAGTTATATTGTTTTTCTGACTTGCGTCTTCATTTTTGAACAGACTTACTATTTGCCGTTTTTATTTATTTCCCTTTTTACATAATTCTAGCAGTAAGCCACCTTTTACATTTTTTATTGTTATCAATACGACTTTTGAACAATAAGTTCTAAATATTTACTTTGTTAAAGTGCCTCCAAATTCTTTATACCTCCACAATATTTCCTCAATTGTTATTGTGGTTTTCAGTCTTGTCTGATGCAACGCTCCATGCTAAGCTATCTTGCGCAAGCATTTTCATTTACACATAACTACCCAGTGCCCACATCCACCCTAATATGTTTAGTGAATTCAATTCTTGGCCTCCTTCTTCTGTTCTTACCCCACACTCTTCCTTCTATTGCTAATTTTAAAAGACCCTCGTGCCTTAAAACGTGGCCTATTAATCTATCCCTTCTCTGGGTCAACGTTCTCCATATTGTTCGCTTTTCTCCTATTCTGTCTATTCTTTTTATAACTTCCTCGTTAGTGATTCTATTCACCCATCTGATTTTCAGCATTCGCCTGTAGCATCACATTTGAAAGGCTACTTTAATTTTACTTTCTGCAGCTCCTATCGTCCACGTTTCGTACCCATATAACGCCACGGTCCATACGGACATTTTAAGCCATGATTTCCTAATATTCACATTTATATTACCCATAAGTAAATTTCTCTTTTTTGCGAAATCTTTCCTTGATTGTGATATCCTACATTAATGCCTCTTGTACTTCTACCATCCCTAGTTTTTATGCTGCCTTAACCTCCTTCACAATATCCCTTCCCAATCTAACACCCTTTGTTATTCCACTGTTTTTCATACTACACTCCATTACCTTGGCTTTCCTTCTATTAATCTTCATGTTGTACTCTTCCTCCAGGACAACGTTCTAGACATTTGTTATGGTTTCCAAGACTTCTGCTTGACTCCCTAATATTAAAATATCATCGGAAAACCGAAGGGTTTTTATCTTTTTTCCTTGAAGTTTGATTCCTTTTCAATACTACGTTTTAATTTTCTTCAACGCCTGTTCTATATATACGTTAAACAGCATGGGCGACAGACTGCATCCTTGTCTTACTCCTTTCTTTATTTGTACTTTCTTTTCTTGATATTCAATTGTAATTTCTTCTGACTACCTTTTGTAGAGGTAAGCCTTCTTTCTCAATATTTTATTCTTGTCCTCTTCAAAATCTTTAATAGTGTGTTGCAGTTAACATTATCAAAGGCTTTTTCTAAATCTACAAATGCCATGAAAATTAGACGCAGGGTTAATATTGCTTCTCTTGTCCCTACATTCCTCGTAAAACCTAACTAATCTCCTAACTCGACTTATAGGTGTCGTTCAATCCTCCTAAGTACTATTTTCGTTAATATTTTGAATACATGTGATACTAAAATAATTGTCCTGTGCTGTTCGCATCTATCAGCCCCAGTCTTCTTCTGAATGGGTATAATTGTTTTTACTAAAATTCTGTTGTCCTTCCAGTTTCATCGATTTCGCAAATTATCCTGAACAGCCATGATACTGCTTCTTCACCCGATGGTCTTATCAACTCTGCTGGACTGCTATCTCAATACGACCTTTATTTTCATAATTCTGTAGATAATATCCTAATCACTCAACCTATGCTAATGTTCAACTCTTTTCCAAGGTTTTAACTAGTTAAAGCACGCGCATGTAACGCAAATAATGTTAATTTAAATTGAAATATCATATAGACTTAAATTATTCTCTTATTGACTTTTATAGAACCTTTGTTGTAAAATAAACGTCCGATATTCTATACACACATATGCGTTATTTATTGCTAGGTCATAAACGAAAATATTCCACAGCTCAACAACTATAATATTATTTTTGTAATTTAATTCTAATTCTCTGTATTATTATTTAAAATAAATTTTATGTTTTTTATTATATTTTAATGAATGTTTGTCTCAGTAGCCATTTCTTTCATGATAAAATGCAGATAACCGGCCTTTGTAGTCTAGTGGCTAGCGCCACTGCCTCGTACCACTGAGGTCAGGGATTCAATTCCTGGCAAGGGTTTGGGTGTTCGTTTTCCCAAATCGAGTAACGCTTACTACAAGGAAGATAAGATCCCCTAACTTAGTCGATAATGACCTTAGCTGTAGGTGGAATTTAAGAAAAGTATACATATTTCGAAGAATTTTAAAACGTATAAAACTAAATAATTGTAGATGTATCAAACAAATGTATATAAGTAGTTTATAATTCACACACTTTTGCCGCCAATTTGGTATCCAATGATGCTTGTTAAAAGCTTGCAACAAAATCAAAAAATTATGATTCTTCGCCCTCCTCCTGAATTGACGTGCAAGTCATCATTTCAAACCGTGAATTTCCGCAATTACTAATTAACGTAAAGCTAGCCTAAGGCTAACGCTGTCAGTTTCGCGATTTTCGTATTTCTCTTTTCCCATTGATACCGTTTGACACAAACAGGGCGATATGACGTCATTAACGTCCGGTAAGTCGTGACATTGTTCCCTCGGTTACCACCATCTTAAATCTAGGTCGTTGTCTGTAAGAAAATATCCCGAGATATGACCAAACACGAGGGTTTCGGTTAGAACCTCCGTCGGTCTGGCGCCAAGAGCAATAAAACTGTTTTTCACTGTTGGCAGAATTACCGGCAAAATACTGGCTCAACCGTTTCGCGTAATTAAAATACTGACTTAAATATCTGTGTAATTCAAGCCCCGACTTATCAATGAATAAAATTTTCTATTAAATATTAGCACGACAGACGCAACTAAAAATGTATTTAGGAATCTTAACGTACTTTAAAAAATGATCACACATTAAAAATATCACGATAAATCTACAGATTTTAGTTCTTTTTGTATTAAATAGAAAATTGACCTCACTCGTAAATACTTAAGTGCAAATTTTTTTTATAGGCCGTAGCTTATTCTTTTCAAGTTGCTAGTTTCAGGATCACTCTCAACCATATTCAGTATATTAGCTTATGTAAAAATTTTATTCTTGGTTGTCAGTCGTAACAATCAACCCATAATTTGTAAAAATAGCACTGCAAACATTAAACATTGACTACATTAACGCTCATTAAAGTTTTGATTAAAGCCTGGGAATTTTACTCAAAGACAGTGATTCTAAAAAAGAAATTCACCCAAGCTGTCATCATTGTAATATACGGTTATCAATCCCACATCTAATTTTTGAATGCCCTAACGTTATAGTGGCCAGAAAGAAGTGGATAGAAGGTTACTACCGAGGAGAATTTCATCCGATCCGGTCAAGCCTGCAGGGTTATAATGCACAATGAGAACAGAACTTTTTGAAGAAATATAAAGGGTACATAAGCTAATGTTAATTAATTTATATTGTTTTTAATTGTAACAAATATTGTATGTCGCTAATGACCAGCACGGTAGATGTAAATAAGGCAAGAAAAGTTTCGATTCAGACGATTTCATGTGTACTTTATGTCAAGAGCGATTAGTATATTATGTGTAAATTGTAATAATTAGGCTGTATAATATGTAATATTGTATGAAGTGTTTATTACGTATGCGTTATCAATGGCGAATGAAGTGGTTCCAAGGAAGATATGTGTGAATATTGATACATTAACAGTCTTTGGTATTATCAATAACTTTGACAGAATTACAAAAATTCTTCAAAATTATTCATTTCAAGAAATTTAAACAGATTTAGATTTTAATATTATTACAATTAAAATGCAATTAAACCATAATTACAAGTGAAGATCCAAACTAAACTGTAGGCATTACATTTCATAATTTCTTATGGGTAACTTACAGTTCAGCAATTTGTCAGATTCTGAAAGAACGTTACCCAGAGCAGCGTAATGCGTTCTGCCAACCAGGCTCTCTTTTGTTTTTATTTTCGTTCAGCGAGTGCTCTACTTTGTTAAGCAAATAAAGAGTTTGCTGAAATTTTCATTACGCACGAGGGGCTATTGTTTTCCGAGACGGAGCCACTGGAACAAACCGCGTTTTTCTCGCACGCCCTTATTCCGTCCGATGACATTCACTTAATAACACACGTAAAACCAGAAGAGACAAATAACCCAAGCGTTATGAATGTTCAAAAAGACTGATTTTATGCAATGTTTACAATAAAACACAGTGTCGTTATTATACCAGTCGCTCCACAAAGAGCAATACATGCGCAAGGGAATTGTGGTCAATACATTTTGAACAACAAACTTTGTATTTTTTTTAATGTATAATAAGTGTACACATTATCACCTAAACAAATAAATTATAATATATTTTCTTTATGTCGTATATTTTATCATACAATTGAATACGAACTTTCAAATAATTTTATATATGTAGTGATATATTATGCAAAATTAACAATCAGCTTAAACTCAAACAGGATATTGGCTTTCTGGCATACATTTGCACTATTATTCCCGAAAGGAAAATAAATATTTCAATACTTAATAATAGATACTTATCACATAAAATCACGCTCCATTAGATTACATGTATTAACATGATCAAATTACTACAAAAACAATATAAAAATTAATACGTCTAATATTGTCGTATGTTTACACCTAGTGGCACAATTAAGCGAGGTAAAGTAATACTATCATGCTTTTATGTCATTTAATTATGAAGCTTCTCATGTTTATACTAACTTCTTTTTCAACAAGTGATGACAGCAACAAAATATGGTCTTAAATAATCACATATTGCATATATAATTATTTATTGTTAAATTTGACAGACCTTTACATATATATTGCAATGAATATTATGAAAATTGAAGTTCGCGTGCTAGAGTTTAAATATTTTCGATAAATGGTTTTCTTAGATCGTCATACTTTTACTTTCATTGATTTACGTCTTTCAGGTTCCAATCTCACAAAGTCCTCTTTTCTTCACACATTTCATTAGATCTACGAAACACCTGAAATATTCTCTGTGTGAGTATAATGTTATTTGAGTGAGTAAATACTCTATTGTATTAATATTGGCTGGGAGGATAAATTTTAAATTAATTCATGACCAATTTATTAAGTTGAATTTAAACAAATTAAATTTTATAATTGCAATTACAATGAATACAAAATTTAGATTCCATTAAAATTACCACAGCTAGCTCATATTGAATTAAGTGAGACTGGACCTATTATTGAAGGGTCATTTATGTGAGCTTTTCGTGCAGCAGGAAATCACGCATATGCACCGGCGATTAATTTACACCGACACACCTGGCTTCCAGGTCTCCGTATTTTTGGGGTGGTTGTTTTCTCTGTTGGCCTCGGCTTTATTACTTGGGGCTAATTACCAGGAGAATCGGGACTTTTTTCTTCATGTACTCCTGCATATTACGTGAACGGGATTTCACCTTCCGCTGTCTTCTTTCAGTTTGTCTCAAGATTCAAAACAAACTTTTATCACTCCTCTCCACCTTCCTACTTGAAAGGCTGTCTTCCTCCACCTTCAAAGATTCTTTCCCGACTGTCTTCCTCCTCCTTTACACAAATAACGAAGAAATATTCCGCATAAAAACAATTTTTATAGTACGTGTGATTTATTAATCAGAAATAAATTAATGTTATTGCAACTTAAACTTTTATTTTAAAACCTACGAGCTACAATATTTCCGAGACTCCTCTAAAATTCTTTTTCAATTTCCCGATTTCTGTATCTTGTCCTCTTCAGGTCAACACTTCTCATGCCCCCACCATGGGGGTGGATGGTGAAACACATGACCCACTTCCTCAATCAAATATCGGGCTTGGCACGCGGATAGTCTAC